>CM037795.1:36673666-36716567 GCA_021229015.1 Solen grandis | reverse complement strand
CCCTGTCCATGCTCTCCCGTGTTATACAGTGTTGATGATACTAAGGGCATGGAGTTTCCTTTTCAGTTCTATATCGCAGAATAATTCACGTTGTAATGCCTTCTATGCTTTTATATCATATTTTGATCGTGTTAATATTTAATATATAAAATGGACAAAAATGAGTTCTTTCAATCGTGTGAAACAAGTAATGAATAAGTAAGTCCGTGAATGACAGACAATATCTTGAATTAAATTAGTCTCGTCCTAATAAGTATGACTCGGTGAATGAGATTATATACTTTAGCAACGGAATGTTCATAAGCAATTATACGATCTAAGACACTTCCTTCATGAAACATAATAGAGTATATTACACATTGTTATTCGCGTTAATTGTCTAGTTTTCAGCTTTAATCGATTTAAAATTGTATCACAAAACGTACAAGTTGATAATCAAACGGCCCATTTTCATATACATGCATTTAAGGTTGGGTCGTTGCTATGCAGTGATGTCTCTCACTACATTTTCATTTATGTAATATAGAGTATAAATCATAACTGTTGTGGTGACGCAGCAATGTTTGACTTACATGCCGGATTCGATTCCCGATTGCACTTGATTACATTTAAGGTGTCAAAATATAGTTGTCTATTATCTATCCGTTCATCCAATAAATTTATAGACTGCATTTTATTTTCCCACCTGTATAACGTAACAAGTCATGTTTATTATACGTTTTAAATACCCGTCAAACTGTGTTTTTTTTTTTCTTCAAATAAATACCTCCTATAAATATTTTGTTGAGAAAAACTAAACAGCTATCCGCCTGTTCGTAAGCGTTGGTAAAGTTTATTAAAAAGAAATTGAATATATCCGGTTATTGGTATTGACAAATTGAACAACTCTCGAGCCAGTGTATTGATACATACAGAATGGGTACTGGGAGCGGACCGCCCGCCCGCAATCATATTTTACTGCTCAGTAAAGTGTGTCAGAGTTCTTCATTTCAGCCGTTAAGATCTCGTCTCTAATGGGGTTCTGAATGATAGTGTAAACGCCGCCTGCTTTTCGTAAACCAAAATTAATGGGACAGTATTCTGTTAAACCAAATGTATGTTGACAGCATGACACGGCCTTGGATGATTTCTTCGTATATTTTACAGAAAATATAAAGTTTAAAAGCAGCATATACACGTGCTTTACTTTGATGCAAATCTATGGCATGGTAATGCTTTTCTTAACCTCTCATTTTCTTTGTGTTGTACTGGAGTTTACCGTCGCTGCGACAATATTTCGTCGAAAAGAAGACCGGAAGTACACAGAACCACCGACCAACCGCTGAAAGGCTTCCTCGTATGAAAGGTCCTAGTTATGCCGCCGGGATTCGAACCAACAGCGGTGAGGAGAAATGAAACATGAAACGGACAGAACAAAACAGGTGAATGGGATTTGAGAGAGATCTAGACAGACGCTCAACATCTTGCAGACGCTTAAGAGACAGACGCTTTACAGAATCATTCATAAAATGGATCTGCGATCTAATAAGAGAATACATATGTTTGGTTTAATCGGTAATAAATTGATGAGAAAACTCAGTATATCTATGATTGATATGAGCAATTTTACACATCTCACGTCCTCTCGGTCACATGATCGTACACATAACTGAACGAGAGCTTCTCCTGACTTGTTCTTTCTCTATATTAGAGTTGCAGATCCGTATTAGGTAATTGGGTCTCTGGTTATCAAGCAAAAGTCTAGTTTAAATAGTTAAATATCACTTACGGTATTTAATGTCTGCAGTCTTAATAAATATGTCTTGATACTAGATCCATGAACCGTTTTGTTTTGTTGTTGTTTTTGTTTCTACATTAGACATGTACAATTTTACGTACCTGCGGCAAACATGCTACGCACTATCACATTCTTAAACCAGTCCGGCCAGTACTGAAACTTACCATGTATGTCGAGACCCAATGGGGTAAATAACAGTACCTTTATTTATGAATTTTATAACTAGGTATCAAACCAACGACCTCCGGTCCGCTCTTGTGGGAGACCTCCAGACAACCAATACAGGTATAATTATTCATGCAGTACAAATGTTCTAAGGTGGCGCATTTACAGTGAAAACATGTTTAACAAAAAAAGATAGTATGAAATTATTGATATTGACGAATTCAAGTTTTCACTCTTTCAAACGGTGAGAATTGGCCTAGCTTTTATGAGTCTACTTCAATGAAAAGACCGATAAAGAAATTAATGACAAATCCTATCAAACACCATGGGAGATGGGATGGTGTCGTTTTCTGTGTGATAGAAGTTGTCTACATGCATATCTTAATCAACGTTTAAAATATTACCCTGCTGTATTGTTCGTCCATGCACATTTAACAGATCAAAAATGGTTAATAATGAGGTCAAAACTGTTCTTACATTTTGTATATGTCTGGTTGGCTGTATTGTTTATAATTCAGTCGTGTTATCTAAAATTGTTCATTTAAAACAAGTTCCCCTGGATATTATTTGACGATATGTTTGTGATTACATGTAGTGTGTATTACATCCCAATGACAGTAGCATTGCAATCATTTAGAGACATTCGGCATAAAGCCACACCCAGTCACAGGGTACTGTCACCGGGCCAGTAAGTATTTGATCATCTTTTAATTTTTGCTGTGCGTCAATATAACGTTTTCTTCACGGTTTTGGTATGTCGCCACCGAGGCCCGCGACGAATCATTCGACCACTGGTGAATTTTTAGCTGACCTGGCAGGCTTTATGTGATACCTACTGAGTGCGTCAAAACGAGTCTATATGAGGGAAAGGGTTAAATTAACTCAGAACGGTATTGAACGTATTTTTTACGAATATTTAGAAACTTTGAATTCTTTGTTCAGTATTGCAGGATCGAAAGTCTATCTTAGAGTCCATGTTGTATTTGTTTCCCGGCGGAACTCTGTCAAGCGCTGTATAGACAGTGAACAGGGCCCACAAGCAGCTTTTGTGGGGACTAGACATAGCCGGAAACATGTCCCCAGAAATCTGTCTGCGTTTTCCGCAGCCTCACAGTGGAGGTGCGAGGTTTCCCAGCACCCCGGGGAGAAAGGGTTTTAAACTAAAGTAACAATAGATTTTTACCTGCGGTGTGACATTCCTTTCTAAAATATTGACATTAAAAACAAAACATAACTTAAAGCAGAAAATAATAAGTCAACATAATACGAGGTCGTCTTCATCTCTTCCTGTATATCTTAACACATTCCAATCTATAAATAGAGAATGTGACGTCACTAGCTAGCACTAGTCATTCAGACCGGTGTTGACACATTGAACACATTCAACATGCCTGCTTTAAAATGTCTTACTCCCACTACTACTTCCGTTATACGCCGTTGATCGGTCCAGGTCAATACATTCCCTATATGCAATGTCTGATCAATATAATCAATTCATATTCTTTATATTCTTTTTGTATAACAAATATTTTCATTCTTAAGATGTAACTCAATTGTATTTTGTGTACTGTGGAAATTTATACGGTCACTCAGTAATCCACAGAAATGGGTTCTAATTTAATTAACATATATTGTAATCTTGAAAGGGGTCAGTGAACACCTTTATATTTTCTAATTGATTGATTGGTTTATTTTTTTATTTATTTATTTATTTATTTATTTATTTATTTATTTATTTATTTATTTATTTATTTATTTATTTATTTTGAATAACGACAGTTTTGCACGATGATACACAATGTGATACTGCCTCAAAACAAACTACCACAATTTTACATGAAACACCGCGTGTCTGTATTTAGTTTAGCTTACCTTAATGCTATGTTAAATATAGAATCAATATACTTCAGTCAACTTTTATTGTTATTAGTTCTACTATAATTATTATTGCATCATCGTCACTATTATCATTATGAGGTGGTCTGATTATTCAAGTTAGAAAACCAAACAGTAAATTATTCAGCAAACGGGATTTGAAGATATTATTTGTTTTTATTATATGCCTTAAAAGGATTTCGGCTCAAAAGTGACCAAAACGGAGATTCTATATCTCTGCAAAGACCTATTAAGCATTATTTTAGGTCTTTGATCTCTGCTTCTCTATCTATTTTCTTTTCTTTCTTTCTTTTTTTTTAAATATATACAGGGTTGAAAAGTTAAAAAAAACACTCACTTTTTATGTTCTTATTTGAATTGATTTTTTTTTAATTTATACAAAAACACACTCGTGCGCACACAGATCTATCGGATCTTTCCTCGATATATTGACCAATTATCGAATCAGTGAATTACTAAATATGTTGATATCAAAGAGCTACAATATATTTGTTATTAACTAAAAGAGAGATAAATTTGAGGGAGATAATGGAAAGCTGTCATGGTGCGAATAAATCTACTAATCGTATCTGGTATATATTTAAAATAAAAGTTGAATCATTTAGCGTTTACATGTACTGCAGAATGTGTCTAGCCCATGGCACCTCTTTAGGGCCTCATTTTAAATGACGAGGGTAAAATCCGAAGCTATCGAATGAACCTAGCGATCCGAGTATTCCGAAATTGTGGACATAGTTGTCAAACAGCGAAATGAGTGGAATTGGATGAAATAAAGTTGCGTATTAGGCGACTTAATTCGGGTTTAGTGGATTAAAATTTCTCTCAGATCAATGGGATTGTAATTATATCTAGGTTGAAAGTGAAGTAATGGTCATACATCGCCTGGATGAACATCTTGCTGCAGAGTAAGTGATGGCCGCTAAACAAGCAGATACCCGTCCACGGTTCCAACATGGGAGGAGGGACAGTTTGCAACTGTCATAGTATTCCTCTCGCCCCCCACAATTAGTTTGGCAAACCTTTGTTTAAGTATGGAATTCAAGATTAAATGATTGATTAGTCGTTGCCTGTATTCATACAGAAAGTACATGTAAACCAAGTAACTTGAAGTTTAAAGAGTAGGTCATTCAATGGAATTGGTTATAAAAGTTACTCTATCAGTATCCAGCATATTACAAAACAGTTTTAATCTTAACCTTGTTTTTCATAGGTGTTGTTAAGTTTTGGATTTGAATATTATGGTTCAGTAGATAGGATGTTGAACTATAACTTTAAAGCAGGGTGAACCAGTTGATATCTTAGGAGTGCCAGCTATCATATATTCATGTACTGTACACTTCTGGAGAAAAAAGATTCAGAGGCTTGTCATGAGAGGTTGATCCATCCTCTTTTATTTCTATATTCGCTTAGAAAAAATTTTTAGGTCAGACATCAATATACATTAACAATTGATGATTTGTCATTGGGAGATGCAGTGGGTTTCTGATGCAGCAAATCATATTAAGACTTACCTTATATCTAAGAACTAGACTGAAAAAAAGTGAACATTTAGGAGTCTAGTTTTTAGAGCTATTGAAGTTTAAAAAAAAACTTGGGAAGGGATCAGTGTAAGAAGATTGAGATCCTGACCTGTTACTTTAGTTATTTATGTTATTTCCAGGTGAAAAAATACCTGACCCCTGTTGGGGGATTGAATCCTGGGTTCCTAAGTCAGCAGACCATCTTGCTAACCACTTTGCTAAAGAGATAGCCAATTTCAATGTTCAAGAGGTTGGAGCATCCACCGTGGAATCGGGAAATGTCACGTGGGTTCAATCTAAAGCCGCAACATACCAATGTAGCAAAAAATGGCATTAGTATACTAGGTTCCATGCTTGGTGCTCAGCATACATGTATAAGGGTACTTCCAGGACTGGTTGGCCCGGGGTCAGGATAATGTGACTGGGTGTGATATCATGCCACATGTCTATGGTGTAAAACTGCAGTTTGTCAGCACTATATTTGTCTCAAGTAGACATCATCTCAAAATGACCTAAATACTGTTGGCGGGACATTAAATCCAATACACAAAAAAACAAAGAGCTAGACAAGTCGCTAAGCTGGAGAAAGTGCCTTTCTAGGCCAGTTAATACAATCCAACCCCCATTAATCACCTGGAACTAGTATCAACCACATTTACATATGGTGTTTATAGTTTTGAACCCTAGGTAAACACACTAACATAATAACTACTTTACGAAAGAGCTAGCCCAACAATGAGACTGTTGAAAGTGCATTTGTAGGCCAGTTACTAGTCTCAATCTTCAGTATGTCTTTATCTATTACAAGACTTGAGTAAATAGGTATTATCATATGGATCTCATTCAACAATTTGGTTAATCTAGGCAGGTCCCAACTGTTGTTAGTCGAATCTGTGCAACAGACACAATGCTAAACTTTTATTAGGAGTTGAATGGTTAAGGGGCTGACCAGAAAAGTCTCCAAGTGAAGGAGTGTAGTGTACACTTACAAAGTCCCTGGAATAAGATGCTGGTGATATTATACGTCATCTTTGGCATAAGTTTCCCTTTTATGTCATTAGAATATATTTCTTGATCACGCATTTGAACATCAAATGATTCCAATTTCTATGCCATAGAAAATATTTTGGCTCCGACTGATAAGGGGAGAAAAAAATGTGTTCTTTAAGACTACTACTTAATGTAAGAATCCCAGGTTACTTAGTTACTTCTCAGTCTCCATTTGCCACTGGCTCAGTATTATGATGTTAACATCACTGCAGTGTGGTTTTTTTTGTTTTGTTTTTTTCCAGTTGTTTTTATGGCCACTATTTGCCTATATTCTAAATGCCAGAAAATATATGTTTTCCCCAATTTGAATGTAATAATTCACAATTATTTTTGGAAGAAAAAAAAAGAAAATTGGTAAATTTGACTAAAAAGGTGGCAAATTCACAGACTTTTCCACACAGGCAGCTACAAAAAGAGATTGTTGATAAACTGTTCAATGTATCCTTTGCTTCCATTCCCTAGATTTGCTGTTATTTCTTGACCATTTTTTCCCCCAAATTATGAGAATTTGAGCAAAAGTTTCAGACTTGAAGGAGTGTGGGTCATCTTCCCTGAATTCAGTGAAAAAAATCCTTGCATTGAAACATTACACCAGTAGATATGGGTTTCATAGTAGAACTGTATGAGTCTAGATCTTGTTCTGTATTCTATCTTTCTATATTATTTAGGATTGTTGATCTTTTAAAAGTGTTTGCCTTTGGTTTATGGCTTTACTTAGCAAAGAAGAAGAAACAAATGAACAAGTAGTAATTTTATGTACATAGACTATTTCATCAGAGGATCGGCAATAACTGGTATAATTCACTAATTCAAATTAACCAATCAAAGACTGGGGAAAAAATTGAAGTGTATGTTTATTTCCCATCGAACAATGTGTAAAATTTTAAACCATCTTGTAAACTGGGTATTTTCATTGATTTACATTATGTTTTATATCTCATTTCGGAGTGAAATGGTCAAATAGTATTACATTGCAGGCCTCTAATGTGGGTGCAGTACATCATCAGACACTGTAGAGGTTGGAAAGTGGGGCTGAATATTTCTTAGCCTTGTGTTTTAACCTTTATGTGTGCACATTATTACTTTTTAAATATGGAATTTAATTAACCCAAGTGAGGTGAAGCCGAGCAAAGGGTTAAGTTCCATATTTAAAAAAATAAAATAAAACTATAAGTGGTTTTCCTTTTGTCACATTTTTGTCACACAAGCCACTGCCCTAATCCTTGAAGTCGGTGGTATGAGTATGCACGTCTTACGAAAAAAACATAAATACAATAAGGGATGACTCTTTACTGAATGGATGATACAGTTACCTGTTTATAATCATTTTAACATTTATATAATCATGTACACTGTATAAAGATTCATTATTTATCTTTTTCAGAATATCGGATACTTGGCAAGAAAGGTGAGGGCACCTTTTCTGAGGTGCTAAAATGCCAAAACGTAAAAGATGGCACGTATTGGGCGTGCAAAAAGATGAAACAAACTTATGACAGGTAATTACCTTTATATTACAGTTAAAGTTAAATACCTGCTGGTGCTTATCCAACATTGCTTGTTGATTACAACATCTTGGACTTGATATCCAACATTGCTTGGTACCACTTGATTTATCCAACATTGCTTGGTACCACTTGATTATCCAACCATTGACTAACTTTTCATGCAAAGTTGACATTTAGCATTTTTTATTTATAAAAGGAATGTTAGCATTTGGAGCTTAAAATGAAACAAAAGTTGACATTTAGCATTTTTTATTTATAAAAGGAATGTTAGCAATGGTAAAACAATAAAATGATGGTTAAAAAAGAATTAAGAGTGTTAAAAGATACAAAACAGTCTTGTTTTAAAACATGTATATAAAATGATAATATTTTAAAAATTTACACAATTTGTTCCACTTAAATCTGTTTCACTGGAAGCAAAGTTGATCTTTTTCTAGAGAAAAAAAAACTGTCAATTGTTTTCTGATATTTTAATGGGTGCTTCATAAGAATGCACTTATCAGTCAAGTCCAGCATACCTTGGACAGGCCGAAGAAATCTATCATCCATTATAATCAAGTATGTTTCATATTGTGTATGATGACATTGGTAGTTATGTACAATTATGTCTTAAATTTGTATCGTACTGGTAGTTATTTACAATTTTGTCTTTAGTCTGTACGATATACTCTCAAAACGCAAATAAGTTTTCACTTGAGAATGCTTGAATACAAGAACAAAGACTTAAATAAAATATTGGTTAAGCAAGAGTGAAATACACATAGTTTGTTCATTCAGGACCAGCAAACACTGTCGGGTAATGGGTATGTCAGGTGTCGTTAAATTCAGGGTTTAAACATATAGAACATAAATGTAATTTTTCGTTATCAATTATAACTACTGTGCAAATTAATTTTATTCTTCTTCTTCTTGTTATAAAAAACTTTGAGGAAGTGGGAGGGGGGGGGCAGTATTGACATTGAATTATCTACAGTACATGTAGTTAAATTGCATGTTTATTTATATAATGCAAAAGGTATGTGTGATTCTTCTCTGCGTGAAACTAAACTTATGGCAGTTTACTGCATGCATGAAATTAACCTTTCCCTCATAAGGACCATGAAAAGACCTATGCGAACAGCTAACAGATCACCCTAGGTAACTCGCAGTGATCAGGTTTTATGCTGTTCGCTGCTCCTCAGTGGTCTGAAATGAGGATTTGTAATTAATTGGTAAGGTTTAACTGTGGTTTTCTGCAGATCAGCTTATGTGGTACCTATGAGTGTGTCAAAATGATCTATATGAGGAAAGGTGAAGATAATGTTTTCTGTAATATGTATGCT
Source organism: Solen grandis (assembly GCA_021229015.1). NCBI lineage: Eukaryota > Metazoa > Mollusca > Bivalvia > Adapedonta > Solenidae > Solen > Solen grandis. The sequence continues at coordinate 36,707,329 of CM037795.1, read as the reverse complement.
TATTTTTCACTATGTATGTGAATATAAGCTTAATGATGAAGAATTAGTTGAAAGTTGAAATTGAAGATTTATAATTGTAACTCCTGTTTTGTTGATATTAGAATCTTTATTATCTTTGACTTGACTATTTGAGTTTAGTGTCACTTCAACAGTATTTTAGTCATATAGCGACGTTCAGGTAATTACAGGTGGAGGAAGACCCCAAATGTACGGAGGCATCCGGGTAGAACCACCGACCTATCACAAGCCAGCTGGAAGGCTTCCTCACATGAAAATCCGAATGACCCTGTCGGGATTCGAACCCATGCGGTGAGGGGCTGAGTGAGTGTTAAAGTCAGCAACTTTACCCTCTTGGCCATGGAGGCCCCATTTATTATCTTTCACCATTACCATTGTTTGCAGTTTGTATCATATAGAGCAAACTGTTTAGTTTTATATGGATTGTGATCTCAAATAATTAGTTTTTAAAGAGCTGTTACTTGGTTTACTGCATCGATGTGCCACTACAGAATTGGATTACACTGGATTACACTGTTTGTAGTTGTTGTTTTTTTGGTCAAATATTAATATTTTGAACCTGAAGTACATTTTTTTTTTTTCATTCTTAGCTGAAAACTTTTTAAAAATATTTGAATAAGTCATTAGATAAAGTTGTTGGATCCACAAACATCACAAGTTAATAATGTTTAGTAGGATGACACAGCTTCTTAATGGCTTGTTGATTTATACTCAAAATTGAGCAAGATTCAAACGCTATAGAAAAGGATATGAACATGCAGTCATATGTAAATATACATCAGAGGAGTTGAAATATGTTTTTTCTTTTTGCATTTTTTTCAAAAACATGTGTTTTGTAGTAAGCAGATACCATGCAGTTTCCCCCAAAAATGAAGTTTACATAATCATAGGAGTCCTTTTAAATTCCTTTGATACCTGAGAAGATTCCATTGTAGGAATAGAATATTTCCTCAGAATTAGACTTGGAAGTGTATCAGATGATGATCTGATTTGGCATCTAAGAACAAACTTAAATCTAAACATTATTTCATCCACAATTGGGACATAAGCATAAATATAATGTTTAAAGAGGTACAGTTGATCCTGTATTATCAGCCACCTGTATTAAGCAGTCAATCTGCATTTAGCAGTCAGTTTTAATTTTACCAAACAGCATTTCAGTATATGCTTATCCTACATTTAGTGGCCATCTCTGTTGAGTGGTCACTTTCTATTGTTCCCTTGACTTACCACTTAAAGACATGTTTGACTGTATTTTCATTCAGAAACACAATTTAAATAACAAACAAGACAAACCTCATTTGGAAAAAGATTTTTTTTATTGATTTGTATATATATTTAATTTAAAATCTTGCCAACTTGGAAAGTTACCACCTATTTTCAGTTTGGGAATGGGGCTGATTTTTGGACCCTACAAATAGACAGAAAAAAAACTTTCATTTGAATTATACATGTATGCCTGCCTACAATGCTACGTAAACAGACATGGGAATTGATAATAGATCATTCCCATATTTACAGTTATATTCAAATTAACATATCAGTTATCCAGTAGAAATATCATGGATATCATGTGATCACTTGTTGACTTAGTTTTTACAAAACACAGATGCTTTTTTCAAATTCTGCTTATGAGCAGTTTACCTAGGCATAAACAGAAACTAACCCATAGCTGAAAGTTGGTAATGATCTAGGGCTTCAGTTTTCACATCAAAGACGAACTTGACACTAAGGTCAACACAATTATTAGCCATTCTTATTTTAGCTTAGTCTTTCTCGAAGTACACTGGAGATATTGGGTAAACCATTCAAAAAATTTATATAAACATTTCCTCAGAGACTTCTGGGTTATTTTAGAACTTAATGAGGGAAAGGTTATTGATTCTGGAGCAGTAATGGAGGTGACAGTGGACAGTGTTGTAATGTTCTTTTAATCATTATAAATTGAGTGTGATTTTGTGAAAATGTTTTACAATAAAACCTCAGAGGGGGTTCCCCTGATTCCAATGATATCTCGTGTCTCTTTTTTTTTTTGTATAAAAGAAAAAAAAACATGTGGCGTCAGAGTGACCCTGCTATTTGTACTGTTTAATCAGAAGAATAATTTTGCAGTGGCAATGTTATCGATCTATGTTATATGGCTAAATAAATGAGAGATTAAAGATTAGAAGGATTATTTCCTTCTGTAATTGTTACCCAAAAAGGGTTCCATTCCTAGCTTAAAATCTAAAAGTTTTCCTAATTTTGACAAAATAAAAAATGAACATCCAAAATGACACATTCTTCAACAGAATGAAAAAAAGAAAAGAAAAAAAAGATGGTTGGTTGGCATGCTGTTATTTTTCAAAAATGAATTAATCACTACAATCCTTTATTGGACAAATCCTGAGCTCTTTCCCAACTAGGTGAAAAAATCCATATATGACATTGGTGAGATTATTTGATGTTGAGACCCTTGAAACAATAAAATACCGGGCTAAAGTGCTGTCCTTTGTTAAGAGACACAAGAAAGCAAGAAAATTACAGGATGTTGTGCCAGTCTTCAGTGTAGAGACACGAAACTACAAAAAAGCGACAGTCTGTTCTGTCAGTCTGAAGTTGCAGATACACAGTAAGGCAAAAGCAAGAAATGCCATATTGTTCAAATTTTGTTGTGGCAGACATGAGAAGGCAAAAAGCAAGAAAATGCCATGCTGTTGTGTCAGACATGAGAAGGCAAAGGCAAGAAGTACCAGGCTGTTGTGCTAGTCTTTAGCTTAAAGACTTAATGAGGCAAAGGCAAGGAAATGCTGCTGTTGTGCCAGACTTGAGAATGCAAAGGCAAGAAAATACCAGGTTCCTTAAAAAGAAAATGCCGAAGACAAATGAAAGAAAACACCAGGATATTGTGCCAGTTTTTAGAGACATGAGAAAGCAAAAAAATGTCAGGCAATTGTGCCAGTCTTTAGTGTAAAGTTTCATGTGCTTTTTCTTTCATTTCAAGAATGAATGGACAGTCAAAACAAGAATATGAAGGGTATCTTAATTCCTCAGTTATTCATGTCCCAAACTTTCATGTAAAAAGGATATTGATTTGACTTATGAGAAAGAATTAAAAAAAAATTTCTCCATATACCGCCTCAACATTTACCCTGCATTAATAATAGGGGCCAGCAATAATGCAGTTCATGTCAGTTACAGTGCAGTTTTCACATGGGAAGGCAGGTATAGGAAGTTAGGCAGCGCCAGTGTGTCAGATGGCTCTAATGTACATCCAGGAGGGAACCGGGAGAGGTTGGTCGCCCAGTGCTATCTGATCACAACTTGCAGCCAGAAAATCTTTTGTTTTGTGTCAATGGTAATCTGAGCTCCATCTGTGAACAAACTGTTTCATGATGTCCTCTATGCATGTTATACAGGGGATCAGTTTTCCTGAGATCCAGAGAACAATACTGATAACATGACAGTTATTATGACATATGGAGATCTATTTTCATACATTCTGAACCATGGGTTAGCCCAGGCTTCTGTCTACAGAACAATGGGGCCCTAATTGAATACAGGAATGTGTATTAATTGCTGTTTACATGCTAGATAAGCTCAATAGCAATCATTTATTCATGACTGTGCTGGCGGTTCAACTGCAAGATCTGTGTAAAATACTTCTATACAGGGCACTATAAATAAACACCATGCTTATTTAATGACTAAATACTGCATCCTCAGTTTTAAAAGTTGAAATTTACATTTAATTGCAGAAAGATATTACATATACATGATAAACAGCAAAAGGATTGTTCTTCTGGAAGCATTTCAAGGAATAAATCAGGTTTTTTAAATGATATAATTAGGCTATATATTTTACATTGATACAGAATCTTAACATTTAGGCTTATAATGGATTAGGAACTTCTGAAACACATTTGTCGCTTAACAGGAAATTAGACTTCCCAGACTTCACCAGTTTTGAATCATGAGGTTTATTCATAATAAGTGTTTAGAATAAATTCAATGACGTTACATTACATCAGTGGGAGATTTCTCAAATTTCTCAAGAGTGGTTTGGTAGTTCAGTTGGTAGAACATATGTCCTAGAAGCAAAGAATCAGGGATTGGAGTCCCAGTATGAGTACCTGATTATTTTTGGTGCCCATGCTGTGTGGTACAATCACAGTACTGTAATAATACTATAGTACTAGCTAGCTCCATACAGGACTAGTATACCACCTCTGAGAGCATTTTGGTCTCAAGTCTATTAATGATGGGATTTCAAATTGGCTGTTGTTACATGCCTATGAGTCTGCATGTGAGCTGTAATGCTTTGGGATTTGTGTTTATGGTCCAGTTATGGTGTTGGCAGAGTCCCAGGTTCAAGTCTCATTCTGGTTTTCACATTTTCTCAACCCAATTAAGGGCTGACCACAACACTTTTCTAAGTGCATATAATTATATATATATTATACAAAAAGAACGGTTTTACAAGTCAGCCCTCGAGTTGGTCACAATAAGTTTTGCTCTGATTTACCCTCACGTTATACAAAAATAGACATTCTCACACATGGTCCCCAACCAAATTACCCAGTAAAAGCCTCTGCCCCCAAGGCTTACAATTTAAATACCCTCCCATTAACCTACCACCCTTACCTGAAGTATTGAACCCATATAAAGATTGTGTCGTAGTAGATTCAAAACAGAGTTTAATCATGAATGCATTCTTCCCCACACAATGGAATGTTTTTATAAAGGCACAACAGGCACAATAAACGGAATTAGAACCTGCCGTTAGATCACAACTCATATATTTGTAAAACATAATCCATGCTCAATAAACTATTTCTATGCCACTGGCAACAGTAAGCCACATACAATTTTATACAGATAAACACTTCCCTACAGGGAGAATATCAGGCTATCAGTAGAATTAATAAGACTCTTGTATTCATGGGAAGGTTTCACTCAGCTCTTCAAAGCACACTTATGTTGTATTGCTTGCTGACAATGTGGACAAAACTTGCCCCTCAGATAAGTCGCAATATTTGTCTGAATGCTGTGTTTCTAAGGTCTAGATATTACTCTGCCATACCATGGAAGTGACAATTTAGTCAACCATTACTTGCATTTTTTCAGTAATCAATCTCTCACTGGTGATTTCATTGAGGAGTCTTTAGGTACCTGGCATAAATTGCTACATCAAATGTAGTGCATATTGCTTTTGAAAAATCTTATGAATTTAGCTTGATTGCAATATAAGTTCAGTGATGAAGTCATGTAGCTGTGTAATTTGGTTGTATACAAACTTTTTAACAAAGTGCTTAAAGGTATACAAACAATATCTGTTGGAAACATTCACAATAGTCACAAATGTAATGTAAATTTCAGCAGTATTCACAGAAATCATGCACTGATTTTCATTTCCAAAACTGGATGGATATTGAAACTAACGGGCATAACTGAGTCTGAGTTTGAATATCATATTTAAGTACCATTTTTACTTTCACAGTGCCATGATCAATTGTCTCTGAATTAGGAAGATTTGAAATAATTTTCAAGATTGTTAACTCCTTAATCAAAGTTATAATTTTCAGCTAATATTAATATTTGGTCATATCCTATTGAACATTTTTTGTTAATATTTTTTAAATTTATTTTTGGTTCAACAAAATGCTTTACATTTCATTAAGAGTATTTCAGTCTTCAGGTATTTTTTGTGGATATGAGATAAATATTGTGCTGCCTGATTGTGGTGGCTTGCGGTAGGTCGGTGGTTCTACCCGGGTACCTCTGTGTACTTGGGGTCTTCCTCCACCTGTAATTAGCTGGACGTTGCTATATGATTGAAATACTATCGCAGCGACAGTAAACCCTAATACAACAACAACTGATTGTGGTCTCCCTGTAGACCAATTGCTAACTGTCCAAAGACTTTGAGCACCAGGCAAGTTTTTTTTATGACTTGTAATGTCATGGTTGAGGATCAACCAAAAACCTTCTGCATACAAGAAGGATGCTCTTACCATTCAGCCCAGGGACTGCTAAGTTCTGACATGAACATTTGGCTTCTATCACTCTTGAAGCAGTGAAGTTATTAAACTGTTATTGAATTACTGTTCATAATCAACCCTATGTTCAACTTATCTTCTGCTTTTGAAATGGAGATTTTGTGAAAAAAAAATTAATTATTTAAGGAATGTTACTATTATTTGTTTAAAGACTCTAATTAACTCTTTGATTATTGAATGATATGATACCATGACTACAGATGAGTTTGTGATGCAGAAATATTTGTTCAATAAAAGCCTTTGAAAGCCTGCATGGTAATTTGTTCAATAGCTGACATTTAAAGGATTTTCATGCATGCATGAATCATGATCAAATGAATATTCACATGTACGAGTTTCATTTTGTGATTGAATAGGGGAGCAAAATTTGGTTTTGGTTTTCATGGGAATGGCGTTTCAACCCACTGACAGTATTAAAATCAGTCATTTGGGGAATTTCATCTGCGCTAGACAGATATTCATTATAGTGCTGATTATTTCATATTACGCTGTAGACAAGTGGCATAATACGTACCATATCCCATCATAGTATCTTGATACTCTGCCAACCAATCCTGGAACTACAGTTGAACTTGTTTTAGCGGCCACCTGTATTAAGTGGTCAAACTGCATTTCATGTTTATAACGTCAGTTTTAATATCACCAAATAAGCATTTTGTTATATGTTTAACCTTCATTTAACAACAACCTCTGTTTAGCTGCCATTTTCTCTTGTTCATTTGACTGGCCACTTAAGACAGGTGTGACTATTTTCTTATATTCCAAGCAAGGGATCTCTACCAGTACCATTTTTAAATGGTTTTGGCATGTTGCGGCTTGGGATTAAACCTTTAAGTTAAACCTCCCAGTTATTGGGGAAACTGTGAGCCATTAGCTACTGGGCCAAAGGGACCATTGAAGCAGTTTCCAGTTTTTAATTTCTTGTGTATATTTTATATAAATTTCTGATATGTTTTTGCCAATTATAAAGTCTCACTGAATATTTATTTTTTATTAGAACTGTTTTTATATTTCCATAGTTTAACACTCAGTAATTTAAAATTAATATCTTTGATTGATTCAACAATCAGAAATGTATGATATCATGAGTTGTCCGGTATATAGGGTTCTAGATAAGTTTCGTTACCTCTGGACAATTTACAGACCTTAAGCCTTTCCCTCATAGAGGACACCATGAAAAGACCTATGCGAACAACATAAAACCAGATCAGCCTGCGAGTAACTCGCAGGCTGATCTGGTTTTATGCTGTTCGCTGCTCCTCAGTGGTCTGGAAATGAGGATTTTGTAATTAAATTTGGTGAGGTTTAACTGTGGTTTTCTGCAGATCAGGCTTTATGTGATACCTATTGAGTGCGTCAAAATGGGTCTATATGAGGGAAAGGGTTAAGTATGCTAGAATATAAAATTGCAATATAAAGTGAGGTGTTTGCATCCAAGTTTAACTGCAAAGGTTGTATGAACATTTCCCTTTGCTGATGTACTATTACATTTTATGTCTTGTAGAAATCAAATCATACTTATGTCCCATCTTAGAAATGTATAGAATTCAATTTATTGAATTTCATTAAGGTAGTATAAGACCACAGATTGTAAATGTATAATATATAAAATGGTTTTATTGCCTAGAATACCCATCTGTGAGTAACAAATGTATTTACCATAACTCCAGTGGATTCCAGAAAGAGTTTATAATTTATAAATATATGACTTCAAATGGAAGCAAATACAACACTAAAATTCATAGTTTTCAACTTCATATATTTTACCAAATCAGGCAATATCTGAAAGCAAAACAGAGAATAATCCTTTCAGATACAGGTATCTACATGATTAATCCCAGATATTGGAAATTTTTTTGTTTGCCTTTGATACTTAAATTTGAAGAATGTTTGGTCCAGTCAAACATTTTATTAATGTCACTAAACTTTCATTACTTTCAGTTAATGGAGGTGTTTATGTGCAGATATATGTACGTGTATACATGGATATATTAAGAGACCAGCTCAAATATCACACAATCTGATCACATCAGGTGGCAGGGTGATCATCAAACTGTTAACATAATTGATTCTTACCTGTTCAACCAAAATCCATAATGACAAACATAAACAGTCACTCCCTTCTGACTTGTCAGAGGTTTGAAAGATACAAGAATAAGTCAAATGATCATGACGCAAAACCAGGTTTTAAAGTGTCGCCCAAGGCAATCAAAACTATTTTTTGTAGCAGTGACCTTGACCTACACTTTACTGACCTGAAAATCAATCCCAATCTTCCTCTTCCCATAAGGTATCTATCTACTAAATCTGATCATCATACCTCACTCCTAAAAGAAGTGATTTAACAGAAACAAAAAATCTATTCTTAGTAACAATTCCATTCTACCTCTTCCCATAAGGTACAATCTATCTACCAAGAATGAAAACTGTATCTCTATTCAAATGGAAACAACCTGTTTGACACCCACCTGTCCAATAACTTACCTCATTATAATACAATTTTTGTTGAAAACCAAAAGTAACTCTGTATCAGCAATGAAAAAAGGCAGTTTAATGATAAGACTAAGTGGACACATACATTATAGGGATAGATATATAAGACCACTGATCTATGGAACAAAACATGATAAATCTATAGATGTTTCAAGAGTACAGTCATGAGGTTATCAATGTTATGTGTTTGCGATGTCAGAAAGAGATAGATTAATATCAGAGACGTCGGTCCAGTGTTATTGATATAGACACCCTACTGTTGTCAGGCATTATATGGGAAAGGTGCTTAGGGGAGGTGCACAGTGAGCGACTACAGGCTTTAATTAGCTCATTTATCATTCATTACTTTATCTTACTTACCCGGATGTGACACTTTCTGAAGTCCATAACTCTTGTGATAAGAGATGAACTCTTGATTTTTCAGATATGGTTTGAAAATGACACTCAGAAATATCTAGTCAAGTTCTATATTTATGTTAAATTGTGCTGGCCCCTTCTCAATTCATAGGTTGAAGCTCTATAATTCTCTTATTTTTTATTGAAATAAAATATATGACTGTTTTATTTGAGGCATGTTCATAGAGAATGTAATCTTCATTTTTTTCAACATTTTAAATTGACAATGATGCATGCAAAATGTGAGTTTAATTTCAGTTGTTTCATGAAATACTGCATGATCATCCTCATGTTGTTGAAAAATATAAAAAAAGTGCTTATAAATGTATTATTTTCATACTCTGACTCCTGAACTACATCCCACTGGTTTCAATAGGGATTTGAGTATGATACTCAAATTTGAGCTTGAGATCATACTTAAGTGTTTTTGAGAACACAGGGACTGGTCTCCTTCGGTTAATACAGACCATAAAGGCAATTTATTTTCTACAAACCAGTAGACTTTAGATCTGTATTTCACAAAACATCCAAAATAGAAATGTCTTCAGCTGAAAATTACCAAAGTCTGCATCTTAATGAAGGCCTGATCAGGAAAACATGATTATAAAGCAATATAAACATGAAATGGTTTTGTATGACACATGTACAGCTAGCTTTCTTTGTCATTTTGAGTAGGATGTTTTCTCATATTATATTTACCCAATACTTAGTTATAATAATATCTCATTATTTCTACTGTATTACTTAGATATATATATATTTTATGATATTGTTAGAAGGTTGGTTGATGAAGTCCTGCCTTTGTGTTTCAGTATTGAGCAAGTGAACAACTTGCGAGAGGTTCAAGCCATGAGACGGCTGGCCAACCACCCCAACATCCTGGAGCTGGAGGAGGTGATCTTGTAAGTACTCATGTACTCTAGTTATCAATTGTAAGTTCTCTAGTTATCATTTGTTAGTTCTCTAGTTATCAGCTGTAAGTTCTCTTGTTATCAGCTGTAAGTTCTCTAGTTATCAGCTGTAAGTTCTCTAGTTATCATTGTAAGTTCTCTAGTTATCAGCTGTAAGTTCTCTATTAAGTTCTCTAGTTATCAATTGTAAGTTCTCTAGTTATCAGTTGTAAGTTCTCTAGTTATCAGCTGTAAGTTCTCTAGTTATCAGCTGTAAGTTCTCTAGTTATCAGCTGTAAGTTCTCTAGTTATCAATTGTAAGTTCTCTAGTTATCAGCTGTAAGTTCTCATTTACTCAAGTTATCTGTTTTATGTACTAGCTTTCGTTAATGGTTAAAATAGTCATGCACTTATGTTATCAATTACAGGGCTTAATGCAAAACTATTGTAATTGCTCTTTATTCAGATAAAGTTGCCATAGTTTTGCACAAAGTCTACAATTTATATGTACACTTTGTTGTGAGTTAACACATTGTTTTTGATACCTACAGTAAATACAATTTGGAAATCTGTTTTATGTAATTTTGATACCTACAGTAAATACAATTTGGAAATCTGTTTTATGTAATCTGTACTCACAAGTCAATCAGTCGATCACTGCTGGATCTGTTGACTTTGATGAACTGGATGTCTGTATTTTCTATGGTAAATAATAGATAGATGTGTCAATATTGCTGACTTACATGCACACCTACATATTGGAACACCTGTGGTATAAGGTAACCGTGACAACACTATTTTATGTAGATCTTTGAAAAAAAGATGTTAGTTAAGTCTGTAATGCTCACCTTATTTATTGTTTTGTTTACAAGATCCTGTTTGTTAGATCAATAATCATAAAGGTCGGCTGCTGACGTCTACAGACTGTTGTAGGTCATTGTACACCAAAAGATAGAAACAAATTGTAATACTGTATCAGATTCCTTTTGATAAAGATAGTAATCAACTTTAAATAATTGATGTTACTCTCACTGATTTATTGTTATTGACTCAGTGTTTATTTTTTTACATAAATGGGAATGGTTATTTCTCTCTAGATGGCTTTTCCCCCTGAGTTTATGCTACGTAACGCCATGAGAAAAAAATGTTTCTGGTGATCTGACCGATCATAATTTTGACTAGTTAACGAGTAAATGTATTTAAATGTATGTAAATATTTTTTAAGCTTTATGTCAAAAATATTTTTTAAAAAAATGAAATAATAAAAAAGATGTATTTTGCAACAGAATAGATAAACTTGAAAATGGTGATGCTGTAAAGATTATTTAAAGCTTTAAAGCAAATACTACCTGAACGTGATGATGCATAAAAAATGCCTACCTATATGCACAGATCAAGTAATTGATATCAGGTGGGGGTCCAAGCCCAGGTAATGGTGCAGATATAATTAAACTCTTAAGAGTTTTTAGTAATAAGGTTTTGTTGCAAGAAAGAAGCCCTTTTGGGTCAAGCATTGGAATAGAAAGACCTACTACCTGTATCAAAATCACAAAGAGGGTTGAGGTATTGGATCCAGAGTCCAGACTCTCCCCCTTTTAAAGACTCTAGAGTAGTGCTGCTTCCTACCATGTATTTTGGCCATGCCACCTAGCTTGAACACATTTTTTTCTTCTTTTTGCCTAATCATGACTGGAAACAAAGCTTCTTTGAAAATAAATTGTGTTTGAGGATATATAAATGTCAATTTCCAATTTTAAAGAAAATACATATATTCAAATTAAGTTATTAAATCACAAAACAGCTAGGAATGCCATGTGATCAAAAGTCAATCTGGTTTACACAAAAGAAAATGTGGGTTATAATTAGATTGTTATACACTTTGTGAGCAGTTGACAAATTCATAAATGGGAAATACCCTTCTAACCGTGGGTACAGGTGGGGCTTTAATTTTCACTTCAAGACCAGAGGGATCCATAAAAATGCACACTTTGCCTGTAGAACAATGATTTTGTGTTTGTGAGGTCAGCATATATTGCTGTGTGACTGATTGACCAGAATCAAGAGGTTATACATGTGTTAGGTTTAGGGCAAAGTGTCATGTTCCAGTAGTCTTGATAGTTTAACATAAGGTCAGGAGTTTGAATCCTTCTTGGGGTGAGACAGTGAAAAGTACTGGTCCAATCAGTGAATCTCTGAGAAAAGTAGAGATCAGTATTGGTTTCTCTGACAGCCATGGGTATCTGTGTTCAGTAAAATGATGATATGTAACCTATAAGTCTAAAGCTTTAATTTTGATTCCCATGATTTTCTTGTGCTCTTTGGGCCTTCCTGCACCTCTATAATTGTCTGGACATTAGTAAATATATCGAAAATACTAAACTTCAAAATAGCAAAAATGGTTATCACAGTGAGAGTGTTGAATACAAACTTGGTGTTTTAACTGTATTTTTAGGGGCACCAACATAGCATGTCAACAGTAATCTCAAACTTATAAACTTATAAACTCAAACTATATCATTACAGTGAATAATACCAGTAAATATGAAGACTTCCACTGAGGGCCATGACTGTACCAATCAGGGAGAAAAAGTCAGGCAGTAACCAGACATTATTATGATTAATATTTATCGATGAGTTTTGTATGAACCTAACTTGACCATAAATCATGAACCAAGGCATTACTTTTGATACAATTGTATAATTCATTGATTTGTAAATCTTTTGAAATACTCGTACCCACTGTGAAAAAAATGTGACTTTAAAGAAATCTGCCAGATATTTAACCTGTCACAGTTACAGTTGAGTAACATGTGAAAATGGCTTTAACCCTTTCCCTCATATAGACTCATTTTGACGCCCTCAATAGGTACCACATAAAGCCTGATCTGCAGAAAACCACAGTTAAACCTCACCAAATTTAATTCCAAAATCCTCATTTCCAGACCACTGAGGAGCAGCGAACAGCATAAAACCTGATCAGCCTGCGAGTTACTCGCAGGCTGATCTGGTTTTATGCTGTTCAGATAGGTCTTTCATGGTGTCGTCTATGAGGGAAAGGGTTAACCAGTTCAGACAGCCTGTTTATAATAGAAGGGAGTAAAGGTTAAATGCAACCATTTGCTTAGATTCCTCAGGTGCTCGATCAGGTTATTTCTTATACTCTTTGTAAAGTGGAGAATAAACATGTCATATCCTGTTTCTTTGCCTGCCTCTTACCTTAATATCGTATGTCCTGGAAACAGCACACCAGTAAAAGGTAGCTTGGACTTGATTTGGGGTAAGATAGGGGGTCAAGGACAGTGTCATTGTGACCAAATATAGAAAACTGAATTATGACAGTTATATGGAACTTTGTGGGTGATATGGTGAAGTGAGAAGTAAGGGTTGGCTTGAATCATCTTCAGTTTTATATAGAGTTTATTATTTTCATTTATTTAATTTGCAAAAGTTACCCTTTTTTTAGTTTGGCTGTATTTTTCAAAGAAAGAAAGTAGATGTATTGTCATCACTCTGCTGTCATTGTTGTTAGCCTTGATGGTGTTGTTGGCATCATTATATCCCAATAAAACAAAACAGCTAAGTATGTTCTATATGATACTTTTGTGAAAAATGCAAACTTGCCCAAACAATTGTTCAGGTGCATACTGCCAATTACTGTTTCAAAGAGGGTGTCGGCATTCACACAGTGTAGTGGTCAAAGCACTGGGTTTCCAGTGGTATAATCGAAGTTTGATCGTAAGTCAGTACAACATTGTATATATAGGGATATTTAGTCACCTGTTTGGACGTAACGTAATTTCTTTGACTACTCTTTTCTCCTCCCATATCAAGAGCTATGCCATTTCTAATATCAGAGCTAACAAGCATAAAAAGATGGCTGTCTGTCCATTCATTGTGAAATAAATAAGGTTAAAACTCTAAAGAAGGAACCAGACACCTAAGTTTATCCATAGGAGGAGCCAATAAGTAAAGTTGCTATTCTAATTATATCTGGATCCAATGTGTAATGTGTGTGTTCCTTTTCAGTGACAAGAAGTCAGGTACTCTAGTCCTAATCTGTGAGTTGATGGACATGAACATTTACGAACTGATCAGAGGTGAGTCACGCGTATCCTGGTCACATGGGGGACCTGTTTAGACAGTACTTATATTTTTATGTATTTTATAATAAACATGTGTAATGATTATGTCCCCAAGTGCTTTGCAGTTTATGAATTTTTGAGTTGATTGTTCATGTGTGTATCCCTGCAGTGAATGACCTTTTTATTAGCAGGTTAAAAGACAGCTAGGACATAATTATTATAGATTCACCTTTGGCAGATGGGCGAGTGTTGTCCACTCGTGTTGTCAGTTCTCTGACTCTAAAGAACATGAACCAATCTTTACCAAACTTGGTCACAATGTGAATATATAGTCACAATTGATAAACAGTCAGAATGTTTCAGGCTCCATAGAGTTATTGCCCTTGAATTGATGAAAATTTGCAAAATTGACAGAGTCTGTTCTCTTACACTGATAAGCATGAACCAATCTTTATCATACATGTAAAATGGGTAATTAAGTTTAAGTATGTTCTAGAATACAGAGTATGTATACTGCTTACTGGATAATAATGTGGCAATAATAAAACAAAGTGCAAACATGAATCTGGACCAAATTTGATTTCTTTATAAATTGTAAATGAAAAAATAAAGCACATTCAGCCTACTGTTATTGTTGTTATTGCCATATTTCTGTCCTATACATAGTGACAGTGGTGGCCTGTATTCATTGGTATGACAGTGTATGTTTATGTATTGACAAATCACGCAGGACAAACAGTGTCACCACGTGCATGTTTGTACAGTCCTGATGATTGAATTTCATCAATATGCAGTGAACCTGGCCCTTCAACAGTCAGTGGCACTCTCTTGATGATTGCTAAATTCCACTCATACCAAAGTTCCACTCTGTTTAAGAGGCTTTAATGATGAGTCCCAGTTTATACTTTCTGAAACTCTTTTTTTTCTGAAATGAAACTTAGAATTTAGGAATACTTCACATCAATTGATAAATGTCAAAACTCACTAGGAATTAACTGTCCAGATGTTTATTTAGAAGAATCTATCTAATTTAAAAGGTGTCTGAATAAGCACACAAATTAGTGGCTATCTATTGTATATGGAATAATTTCTGCATCTGTTAGTAAACACAGTGAGAACTTCTTGTATGATCTCAATACGAGATTATCTGAATATTGCATCATTATAATGATCAACATGTTGTCATGGTTACCCTGTTTATCTCCATTCCAGGCCAGTTCGAGGCAAATCAGATCAACTATGGCCAAGGTTACTGTATTTGATCCATATACCCTCAGACTGATTTGAACAAGTGGCTTCAGTCAGTGACGTGTGGCCGTATCATTAATACTTAACAATATGTACAGTTAAAACCCCCTAATCAAGTCCCCCCTGATGTTCCAGGGCCTCTGAGTTGGGGACAATAATGTTATTCCTTCAATGTTTGTCTGTCAGTGAAAACCCTGTCTAATATGGATCCCTGGAATTAAGGACAATTTCATCATAATTTTAATGTTTTATATTATATTATTTTATAAGGTCCTCACTAATCTAAAATTCATAATTACTTAATTCTCATTTATTTTAATAAGATTTAGTTGCCTGAGTAAGCAAAACGTAAGGTTAATTATAAAACTTGCAATCTTGGATAAGAGATTCCAGACTACCTATTAACATGTTGTAACATCACTGTCTATAATAGAATATAGAGGATTTCAATTTATACATGCCTAATTTCAGAGTTAAAATTAACTAAGTTTCAAAATTTGTATTTCTGAAATATTCAAGATTCAAACAGATATTGAAATCTGAATATGAAGTCACATGGGATTAAAGTAAACATAAAAGTTAATTATTTCTACATTCCATTAAAATTAGTAAATGCTTTGTTCTTATAAATGTGCCCTTTACCAACCCAGTTGGTTCCAGTGCTTTTTTCCTTTAATTTTAAAGTGAAATGAAATGTATATATCGTAGGTATTGAAATATTTATTCATATATTATGTATATTAATGTCCGTATGGTATAAAGTATTATTCATAATGTGTGGTTTTTAAAATAAATTTCACTTTATACTGCATTGATTTGTATAATGGATGTCAGCATTTGTGCATGTGATATTTTAATAATTGAACAGTATATTTATCATGGTTATGTATGACTTGTTATTACCATGCCCCATTTGTAGAATATGCTGATGTCCATAGATTGGTCAGTTAGTAGACCAAACCTGTGATAATTTAACCCTGTACCTCATATTTAAGATGCATTAATTTGGTGGAAACAGAGCAAACCCTGATCAGACATCTCTTCCAAAAATCTGTCAGATCAGGGTTTCCTCTGTTTGCTAATACAGCTAGTGCTGAAGGTTAGATTGGTAAAAAAAAATCATTGTTTCAACACCATTTAAAGTTCAGGAAATTAATATTCATCATGTCACAAATTTTTACATGAATATTCATGAGGTAAGGGTTTAAGATCTAACTGATATTTTGTTCCCACACTTGTTATAATTTTTGCCTTAAGCTTGCAATTGTCGAAGAAGACTTCTATTCACTTGCTGAACTCAAGCAACTGTCATTGAATGAAAAAAACAATGTTTTTTGCTAAATTAACATTTGTGGGGATGGGGTGGGGGCTTTTATTTTTAACAAACAACATTTTTATTATGTCTATAAACTTAAATGTCTGAGAACTGATCAAAGACTAGTAAAGCTTTGTAAAACATAATAAGATATGTAAGAATGAATAGATGGAAAAAAGGGGGGAAATTGTGTTTACTTTTTTAACAGCTTTTCCAACAGAACACATTTTGTCTAGCACATACATTACTATATGACTCAGTGTCAAAATTGGTATTACATATTGTTAGTATTGTTTGCATGATATGTTGATTGCTTCATGCTATGAATTGACAATATTATTTCTTTTTTTATTGATTTGGTTTAAAGCACCAACCATATTTACTGGATATACAGAGACATGAACTCAGCATTG
This sequence comes from Solen grandis, assembly GCA_021229015.1. Taxonomy (NCBI): domain Eukaryota; kingdom Metazoa; phylum Mollusca; class Bivalvia; order Adapedonta; family Solenidae; genus Solen; species Solen grandis. The sequence goes on along the minus strand of CM037795.1, from coordinate 36,690,436 downwards.
TACTGATCTGATTTATTGCTTTGTAGGGAAGAGGCATTATCTCCCAGAGAGAAAAGTTAGAAATTACATGTATCAGCTGGTCAAATCAGTTGAACACATGCACAGGTAAGGGGCACCTGGCTGTGACCTTCACCTGTAGCCTTGGTGACAATGGTGTGGCGTTTCCACTGTGTCACTCTCACTCTGTTGCCATGGAGACCATGTCCTCTCACTGTATCAACCTTTGTACAGAGCATGTTGACCATACCAACATTGGAATCTTTTCCAGACTCTATGTTCTTGAAATGAAAATAACTTAAGTATGACTTTAAAGTGCAAACACTAAGGCAGCCATTAGGTTGAATAGAGTTTGGGCTTTTAAGGTCTTACTTTCATATTTTATCAAGAACTAGAAACCTGGTCTCACATTCTGTAACTTGTCTTCTTCAAATTTTTATGTGCAATTATTTAGTGATCATAAGCCTTTTCTTTTTTTTTTTTGTTATTTATTCAACATTGGTGCTAGTACAAACTTAAATTGAATTATATTGTAAAAATTTAACAAATGTCATATCTTACTTCATATTCAAATTGATATAACACAGTTTTTAATGTGATTTAAAAGAAATAGCTTTTCTTTGCTTACCTGCTATATGGAAACTAGTGTATGGTATGGATGTGTGTCCTGGTTGTTCATCAGCCATGTTGATATGGTCAGTGAAAGCTCTGAACCTTGTTTCACGAAACTTCTCAAATTAAGATATCCTAACCTCATATTTTTCAGGATCCATAATTTATCATTTATTTACTGGCCAAAAGTATTAAAATGGTGTGCATAATTATGTGAATGCTTTCATGTTTTGACAAAATATATATATGCCCTTCAGTTTTTCTGAATATAAAACATGTATATGAGAATATGAGGCTTTTGGTTGTAGAGATATTTCAGCTGAATATTGTTTCGTGAAACACGAGCCTGGTTATTACATACTTGTAGTCTAATATATTCTTATATTCCTTTGTAGACTGGTGTAGGGGACTATGTAAATCCAGGGTTTACTGACTTGATAACAGCTTGTGAAATGTCTCATCAGATAGTATTACAGAAATTTAGGCCATAGATGAACCTTTTCAGACAGTAAATTTAGACCTTCACATGATGAATGGTTCATTTAAGGATCAATTGTAAAAATTTAATTAATGGTCCTATATTATTGAAATAGATGTTCATGAATGAATTTTCACAAGCATAAAAATTCAGTACACCACACAATATTGTACATATTATAGAAAAATACTTCATGCTTAAAGTATACCCTTACATATAAGTTATAATTCAAAGGTATAAAATCAGTTTTGGCAGCCTGTCTAGTGTCTGATGTATATTAGGCAGTTCTCCTCATCATATTGCAACAATAACAAGAACTGTGAAACAAAATATCACAACTGACCCACAAATAAAGCCAATGTGTAAATATTTTGTAGGTATACAGTTATCTTGCAAATGTAGCCTTCTGACATTTTGTTTAATTTTATTTTTTTTGCACAGCTTCCGAAAACTCTGGACTTAATCACACAAACTTTTAATTGTCCTTTACAGTCCTTCAACCAATCTAAATGGTGAACTATACCCTTGCGACAAAAAATATAAAATAAAATAAAATATTGATAAATGTACTTTGAACTAATGTAGTAAGTTTATTCATCATATCAAGTAAATATTTTTTTTTCACAATCAAAACTTCAAAATGGACACGAGTTCAATTACTAAAAAAAAAAAAACAATTGGTGGTCTGTATGAACCAAAAAATAGACTTGTGTTCCAAATTTTTAGAAAGTCGATTTAAATACAAATTTAGAAAGACTCATAAATTCTCCTTATACCTCCTGACACACCTTCTCACATTTAACAGGTACAACAACAACAACCATCACATAGACTGTGATTGATCCTTAAACAAAATATTTTTTATCAGGCTGTTTAGAAGTTACATATTGTTAAACAAGAAGTGCATTAGTGAACTGATGTTGTGTAATCGTTATTGATAAAACCGTAAGGTTGGGCATTGCAGTCATTTACAAGACATTAAACTGGGGTGCTTCAGTAGGCAGAACTGGACCAAGTTATTCTTCCTGTAACAGTGTTTACTCTGTGATACTGATATGTTTGGATAGGCAGATTGCCGTTCTTTGCTCCAATAACTAGATGAGTTCCGTTTTAACCAATAAACTATTTATACCATGATAAACCAAAGAGATGCCAGATCAAACTGAAATTAAGCCATTTTATGGATTAATAACTGGGTTTACAGTTTTACCTCTTAGTCTGAAAGATTTCAAAAGAAGAATTAATGTTCAACATTTCAATTTAAAATAACTTCTTTAACATTGATTGGGAAACATAATCCTACAGAATATACTTGTCATTTATAAGTTCCTGGATTGGACCAGTACTTTGCACTTGTAAAGGACATGAACTTTTCTTGTCCCTTATTGAGTTTCAAACCTACAACCTTTGGACTCATTGTTATGTATGGAACCACTGGATCATCATAATAAAACATGAACAAGTTGTAAGTGACTCACAGGCTGATCTGATTTTTAGCTCACCTGAGCACAACATGCTCAAGGGTGAGCTTTTGTGATGGGCCTTCGTCCGGCGTCCGTCATGCGTCGTCAACAATTTGGCTTGTTAACACTCTAGAGGCCATATTTTTAGGCCAATCTTCATGAAACTTGGTCAGAATGTTTGTCTCCATAAAATCTTGGACAATTCAAATTGGGTCATTAGGGGTCAAAAAGTAGGTCAGGAGGTCAAGTCTTATAAAAACCTTGTTAACACTCTAGAGGCCACATTTTTAGCCCAATCTTCATGAAACTTGGTCAGAATGTTTGTCTCGATAAAATCTTGGACAATTCGAAATTGGGTCATGTGGGGTCAAAAAGTAGGTCACGAGGTCAAGTCTTATAAAAACCTTGTTAACACTATAGAGGCCACATTTTTGGCCCAATCTTCATGAAACTAGGTCAGAATGTTTGTCTCCATAAAATATTGGACAAGTTCAAAATTGGGTCATGTGGGGTCAAAAAGTAGGTCATGAGGTCAAATCTTAGAAAAGCCTTGTTAACACTCTAGAGGCCACATTTTTGGCCCAAATCTTTATGAAACTTGGTCAGAATGTTTGTCTCCATAAAATCTTGGACAAGTTCGAATTTGGGTCATGTGGGGTCAAAAAGTAGGTCATGAGGTCAAATCTTAGAAAAACCTTGTTAACACTCTAGAGGCCACATTTTTGGCCAATCTTCATGAAACTTGGTCAGAATGTCTGTTTCCATAAAATCTTGAATTTTGGCCATATCTTCATGAAACTTGGTCAGAATGTCTGTTTCCATAAAATCTTGGACAAGTTCAAAAGTGGGTCATGTGGGGTCAAAAAGTAGGTCAATATGAAAAATCCAACATATGTTGCTCATTTATAATCAGGTGAGCAATTCAGGGCCATCATGGCCCTCTTGTATTCTGATGGCATAAGTTATATCCTTCCACATGGTAGAAGGGACTAATACTAATGGACTGCTAGCAGCTAGCAGTGGGAGCCATTGTCCATTTTTGGTATTCAGTAGGTCAATATCCAGGACATTATTTGGTGGGGTGATGGAGTGTTTGTTCAGTTGAATGTTTGGAGAGAATACTGAAGAAGTCCTACATTGGATAAGATCATAAGAAGTATAATTATGAGTTCAAAATAATCAAGCTTGGAGTTATCCCACAGACTTTCTCAATGATGCATCCTGGGTTCATTCCTGTTGCCATAAAAAAAAGTGCTTAAACCCTATCTATTTTACAAGGATTATACAGAAAGGGACATTGCTTAAGAAAATCTTGTTGGCACAGGTGGTGGTGTTCGCATAGCCCTTGGTGTGGGAGGACATCAGAGTTTCCATAGAAAACCTGTGTGTCCAAACAGGTGACCCAAACCCTTTCACCTCAGACCAACTTAATATTGAACCAGGGTTGCAATGATGAAAGGCCAGCATGTTAACCACAACATTATTCAAAAAATCTTTAAAAAGAAAGATATTGATATTGGTGAATTTCCTTTGCAAGGAATAAATAGCATAAAAGCTGGTCGGCCCAGGGTCAGGATTATGTTATTGGGTATTATATATATATATGGTGTCAAGCCATCATGTCAACCACGGTAAGGCAGCACTATTCCTGTCTCATGTAGAGAATGTCCTCCAAATGACTGAAATACTTTTGGAATGATGGCAAACCCAAGGCTACAGATCAACAAATATCTGAAATATTGTCATTAATGGACATTAAACCCAAGCAAGCTAACACTGGCAAGAGCTAGAAAGAAAAAAATAGTGTCAAAAAAACTCTGCATTTTTCATAATTATTATTCCCAAACTTTCTTAGAGATTGACTCGTGGCCATGAGGGTAAAGTGGCTGACTTTAACACTCACTCAGCCCCTCATCGCCTGGGTCTGAATCCCGGCAGGGTTATTTGGATATTCATGTGAGGAAGCCTTTCAGCTGGCTTGCGGTAGGTCGGTGTTTCTACTCGGATGCCTCTGTGCATTCGGGGTCTTCCTCCACCTGTAATTAGCTGGACGTCGCTATATGACTGAAATACTGTCGAAGCGACGGTAAACTCAAATAGTCAAGTCAAGAATTATGACTGTGTAATGGGATTTATGACTGTTTTAAAAAAATAAATGCTCCCACAGTTATGTTTTTAATGACAAATAACATCTGTGCATACAAAATAAAACATATCTTTGAAGGCAAATTTCATTTAATTTCACAGTAAAATACATTTTCAGTAATATTTTTATACTTGTTTCTTGTGGAATTCATTTTTATACATTATTCAGTACAAGATTGTATGATCACAAGACTACACATTTCATTCCATTGTATTATGGTACCCTTGGCCTAAAAATCACTCTGTATGTACCTGTCGTTAATGCTAAAACTGAATGACAGTTGGGAAAAGTGTGTCAGAGCCAATCATGTATCTATAAAAAATTTAAAATGATATCGATAATCAAAAGCAATCGTGCGTCATGCAATGCTTTGAATATTTTGACGACAGTCACTGTAAATAAAAAGCATGTAATTAAAAACACAGCCACGAAAGGAAATCTTCTTGAATGGTTGGCAAAAAAAGTTGTATCTGTCAACTGTGTGTGTGTATTTGTTAGGAGTGTGCTCTGATAGAGTGTGATATTGATCTCACAGGTAAAAACTGCCTGAAAAGGTTATTATGCTGTAATTATGGGGCATATCGATCTCCTCTTATGTCAGCTGTAAGGCATCATGTTTACCTTTGTGGAAAGGAATTTCTGTTTAAAGTTAAGATATCAGGTAAACTGAGCCCGTCCCTAACTGTGTCATTTCTGTTCTAAAATAGCACTTTGATTACCTCGTGTGATTTCTTCATAGTGTAATAAGGTCATTTGATAAATATTAATTGCTGGTAAATATAGTGATAACTCTTAACGTCAGAAAAAGAAATTGATGAATGCAAAAGTGTTGTCTTGGAAAACTTTGCAGTGAAGATGAATTTCCAGTTTGAATCATTATATCTGCATGTCATATGACACAGATTGAGGAATGCATTCTGTACGACCTTGAAAAAATGAGCTATCAATCCAAGGCCAGTAATTTAATATCAGAGGACATGAATTGCTATGTTATGATAAGGACTTCCTCAGTAAGGCTTGATTTCTGATCAGCTGGGGATCATATAATGAAAGGGAGGCTTTCTGGAATTTATGTTGAGTTTGGATTCAAATTGGGGTTAATGTTTGGTTGGGAGATGCACTGGGGTCACAGGTATCCAGCTCTTAATCCAATTTGACCTAAATACATGTACTATAGAGACAAGGTAGACAACTCCCTCAATCAGGAAAGTACACCAGCTTCGTTCCGTTACCGATTTTTTCATTACACTTCAACGCACATCTATGAGACCTATGTCAATCGAAAGGTCGATAAATTACGTACATTTGGGTATACTAACTACTATATGACACCTTTTCATTGATTTTTAACAATGTTTCAAACTTGAAGAATTGATTTTTTTTGTTAAATCGATCGCAAGCCAGACGTTCTAGCAAAATCTACGCTTTAACCGTTGCTAAAGTGGACAAAAAGACCGTCCACTGAGAGACATTCAATATGAATGGTAAGTATAGACTATAATGTAATTGATTCTGACCTTTCTTGGTACAAATCACGTTTAAAGGTTTAAAAATTCAGCGATGTTTATGATTGAACTGCATCAGGGTCAGTCATTACTGCTTGATTGTACTCCTTACAACGAACATTTTCATTGGCTGATTTCTGGTGCGGTCTGGTGATCAGCCAATGAAAACGAAGTGTAGATTTTATGAGAATGTCTGACTCGCGATCGATTTTAGTAAGAAAAAAAACATAAATATCATTTCCATATGATATAAGAGTTCAAAGTATAGATAATATCAATACCCAGAAACAGACTGTACAACACTCATACAAAACTTTTCTTAATAACAGTTAAACCTATTTTAGCAATTCTTTTGAATGGCTTCTAAAGACAGGTTCACAATACATTACTTTGCAGACAATTAGACAATTACAGCAGTTATAAAATGTAACAGTACTCATGATGTAAATATACTGGTATTATGAACGTATATTATGTGTACCAAACACTGCTGATCCATTATAATACTGTATCTTGTATTCAGTCCCATTTACTGGACAACTTTGTAATTATTTACTATATTTAATGATTTTTAGTCAGTGGTTTGAGCCATATACTGTCATCATCCTTGTTGATAGAATATGATTCAAATGTAGTTTGTAGCAATGGCTTGGCACTATGTTTTGTTGAGTCTGGTTCCTGTTGTATATTGTGCCCCTGCACCATTTGTAGTCTGTTTCTCTAGTCAGTCTTTAGTGTTAGATCTAGTGTTAGTCTCTCTTTGTTTCTGGCACCAGGCAAGCGCCACCTCCTCCCAGAGTTCAGTGTCAAGAAATACATGTACCAGTTATGTAAATCTGTTGACCACATGCATAGGTGAGCATTGCCCCAAAATGGGGCTGCCAGAATGGGCATCAGGAATGTTTTTCTCAAATTTTTCTCCTTGTATTCATCCCATTTAGGCTATTCAAAAACTATTAGTCTGTGTGAAAATCATGTTTTACAGGATACAAAAGACTGACAGAATTATAAGCAGGTTAATTTTTTTCACTATACAAGCTCCATATAGGTAGCAATGTTAAACACACAATTTTACAACTGTTTTATTAAACACGATAGAACTACATCTTTGCATTTTGACCATATTGTTTTTGGTCAAAATGCAATAATGTAGTGCTGTTGTGTTTCTTGTAATTTTTTAGAAAGCCCTGTGGGCGAAAATTCATAAAAGAGCTGTTTATCTGTGTTGTTTTTTTTCCAGCTCAAAAAAAAAGCATACCTCAAAGACAGAATTTTGAATGACTTATTGTTATTCAGTCACAAGCTCTGACAACTTTAATTTCTTTGACTTGCTTGATTTTTTTATGAGCAAGGACCAGTAGCGTTCTATAGTCTCTTATATAGTTTGAAGATTTATTCGTGCCTTTAAGTCGTTGGGTAGAAAGTATTTGAGTTTCATGGCTAACTTTAATCAATGTGAACCTTGATTTTCTTCAATAGGAAAATAATATATATACTACTAATAGGAACACTATTCTTTTTTTTTCTACAATTCAGATTTCTGTTTGCCCATTCTGAACATATGAATATCTGTGCTTGAATTTGCTTGCCTGTAGCTGTTATGCACTACCTGCCTTTTAATAGTTTGTTTGGCTTACAGCTTATCATTTTCTTTAAAGTGCATTATAATTAAAACTGCAGCCAATCTTTTGCTGTGTTGAAATTGCACTGATTAAATAGGAAAAGGTGGGTAGGATTGAAAGATGTGTTGATTACTAAAGTAGTCTCCAGGGAATATCATAAAGACATGTTTGCAAATAATTTTCTTATGATTATAAGATTATTAGTGACCTACATACATTGCTTAATACTTACACTGTCTTAGTTGCTAACTCAGTGATTCTTTTTTGTCTTATTTGCTGTCTAAACCCTTACTCATACAGTCTTAACTGATTTTTAACTCAGTGATATGCTGTCTAACTCAGTGATATGATGTCTAACTCAGTGATAGCTGTCTTATCTGATGTCTTACCTGATGTTTAACCCTTTCCCTCATATAGACTCATTTTGACGCCCTCAATAAGTATCACGTAAAGCCTGATCTGCAGAAAACCACAGTTAAACCTTACCAAATTTAATTACAAAATCCTCATTTCCAGACCACTGAGGAGCAGCGAACAGCATAAATCCTGATCAGCCTGCGAGTTACTCGCAGGCTGATCTGGTTTTATGCTGTTCGCATAGGTCTTTTCATGGTGTCCTCTATGAGGGAAAGGGTTTAACTCAATGGTACTTGTACTGTCTGCTGTGATAGTAGTACACAGTCAAGTGATGCTGATTTAAACAGAATGCTTCATGTTAAAGAGATCAGATTTTTAAGCATATACTGTAAAATCTTGTATAAGTGTACCACCCCAGAATAAAGACCATTTTTAGGCCAATTTCCCCTTTGTCTAATGTTTATTTAAACTTCTTATGCATTTGATATTTCAAGGAATTAATTGCCACATCATATTTTGAGACAGAATATTATTTGTGGTTACATACACCTTTTTGTTTATCATGTGAATTCTTCTTGAAAGGCCTAAAGGGTTTAAAGGATCTTATCATGCCACTTTCCGATATTGGGTGTCATTTTCATTTAAACTGAATTTCAATTTTCTTCTACCTTACATTTACAGGAATGGTATATTTCATAGAGATGTTAAGCCAGAGAATATCTTGATAAAGGTAAGATTTAAAAATGATGTCATTAAGTAAAAGCTTATTTTAACTAAATAATAAGGCCAAAAATAAAAAAGTCCCATTTCTGGTCCCCAGCAAATAAATAAGGGAGTCAGTAGATTGGGATTTTATTTATTTTTTACATGAAATTAAAAGTAAGAAAGTGATTTTTTTTTTCAAAGGCGGAAAGGTGAAAAAAACTTTAGGGTTGGTCGTTAAAAAAGATGGTCGGTCCAGAGACCAGAAACAGAACTATTTTTTTTAATGGCCTAACTGGATATTAGAATATCTATAAATGGTACTCATAATGATATTAAAGGAATATTTGTTTTACTTTTTTTCATTGTTTGTATTGTCTGTGCTATATATTTATTGTTGTTTTCCATATATATGCTTGTTATAATCTTAAATAGTTATCTCTGCTCCAGTCATTTTATGTAATAAGTGATGGGAAAATGTCATTTAAATTGTTTTATATGAGAGTTCTGTTTGAAGAATGTATTTGAGAACTGTATAAATATTGCAAGTGATCGTTTAAATTTGATGAGGAGAACAGTATATAAAGATTGTATGTGATGATTGTATGTGAGGTCTGTATGTGAGAACAGTATATAAAGATTGTATGTGATGCTTGTATGTGAGGTCTGTATGTAAGAGCAGTATATAAAGATTGTATGTGAGGTCTGTATGTGAGAACAGTATATGAGGATCCTACTTAATCAGAATGCTTCTTTCAGGAGGATTTGTTGAAGCTGGCAGACTTTGGATCATGTCGAAGCATTTACTCGAAGCAGCCGTACACAGAGTATATCTCGACGCGGTGGTACCGAGCCCCCGAGTGTCTCCTGACAGACGGGTACTACACATACAAGATGGACATGTGGAGTGTGGGCTGTGTCTTCTTTGAAATACTGAGGTTGGTTCTAATGCAATAACAGCCATGTTGATGTACATGTGTTGGTACCCAGCTTTTGTCATGTTTTGTACCCAAGCCTGTCTGCTTTTCAGCCTACGTTGGCACCCAGCATGACCAACATAGGTAAACCATCACTGTCAGTTGTGAGATATTGTAATATTTTCATTAATAGAAACCATAAATGTTCTGCTATTAGTATCATGAAAATGATTAAAACTCTGTATGTGTGCAGTATACTAGAATACATTACACCAGCAGGTATCACAGGTAAACATATTTATATTGGTATCCCTTGGTTACTTACTGTCAATAATATGGAATGTTGTTTTATGAATAGAATGGATAACTTTGAGTTAGAGTGCATGGATTTGATCCTTTTGAATTCATAACATTTGAGAAAATCACCATTTCTTTTAATATAATTATGATACTTAAATTACTGTCTTTTGATGTACCGGGTATATGTTGAATGGATGAGGTTTTATGTAGAGTTGACTTTGGATGTTTGTTTAGTGACTGGTTTTATGTTGACTTGTTTTATATGATTGAGTTGACTTTGGATGCATGTTTGGAAAGTCTTGTTGTATGTTATACTTTGTGCATTATGTGTTGTATGTTATACTTTGTGCATTATGTGCATTAAGACTGATCATGTATGATTTATATATGGTAGTGTGTAAGTTGGACTGACCATGGTATGTTAGACCAACCATGGTCTGATGAAGCTACTGTGGTTGTATGTTACAGTTTACACCCACTGTTCCCGGGCTCCAATGAGGTGGATCAGATTGCCAAGATCCATGACATCATGGGAACACCTGACCCCTCCATCCTCGCAAAACTGAAAAAGTAAGTCAGGATAATAGGAATCAGGATTCAAAATCAATCCAATTCTTTGGCTACCAATTAGTTACAATAGTGTAATATCATATATTTTTCAAATGAGATATTGGTGATAGTGTCTAAGTTTAGTGTATATTGCCTTAACTTAAATACATGTACGTCATGTATTCTTCACCTCTAGTTTAGTCTGTTAATTTATGCATGATCACACAACTTATATATACCATGTAATCGTTTCTAAAAGCCGGTTAAATTTACACACACTATACATGTAATTCCATAAACAGGATTATACATGTTTGTTGTCAATGGCAGGTCACGTGGGATGAACTTCAACTTCCCGTCCAAGAAGGGTACAGGTATAGAGCGCCTGCTGCCTCATGCATCAGCAGAGGCGATGGATTTGATCTACAAGTTGTGTACGTATGACCCGGATGAGAGGATGACGGCTAAACAGGCCATCCGACACCAGTACTTTAAGGATCTCAGGTATGGTTACTGGCTTATAAACAAACAAATGATTAAACTTTAGTTATTCACCCTTTCGCTGCCTACAGGAGGAAGAACCCGTCCTACACATGAGACAATGTATTTGCCAACAAGACTGGTTCACCCGTTTTAGGGGGTTTCCCTAATGGATAAACCTGTCTTATTGGAAAATACGCTGTCTCATGTGTAGGACAGGTTAACCCATCCTGTTGGCAGCAAAAAAGAAGCAGACACATTATGCTAGTACAGTAATAGCCTTTAATATTCCTTGTCAAATAGCCTGTTTATATATGATAGGTGACCTGGCAGTGAAAAGGTTGATAATGCCTTATAGACTCTCTGGTGACAACTTTTCATTGTCTGTCCGTGTATTTCAGGGATGTAGACAAGCGCCAGGCAGCATTACACAAGGCCAAACAGCAGGAGAAGGAGGACTCTGCCAAACACACTTCCTCCTCTCCAGTAGACAAGACCCGCACTCCCAAACTTGAGAAGAAGAAGGAGTCCGAAGTACAGCTTATAGCCAGCCTGCCTAAACCTCAGTCCCTTCCCGCACACCAGCTGTTCAAAGACAAAAGAAAGACTTACCAGGTAAGCTTTTTTTTCCAGCACTATAAGATTTAGACCATGATTTACTTTTACTATTTGTGAAAAATAAAATTTGGCAAATTTGGGGAAATTTTATATATTGTAATAAATGAGCATTTTTTATACGCCCATCTTAAGATGGGGCATATTATGTGAACACTCACGGTGGGCGGGCGTGGAACATTTGTTGTCCGGGCTCTAACTTCAATACCGTTTGCCCAATCCTTTTCAAACGTTCCACACATGTGCATGGCCATAATATCTCGGATGGGTATGATATCCAGCATTATCGCGTGAATGACTTAGAAGTTATGGCCCTTGACATACACAAAATACTTGAAATTGTGATTGTCCGGGCTCTAACTTCAATACCGTTAGTCCAATCCTTTTCAAACTTTCCACACATGTGCATAGCCATAATATCGCGGATGAGTTCGATATCCAGCAATATCACATGAATGACTTTGAAGTTATGGCCCTTGACGTACACAAAATACTTGAAATTGTGATTGTCCAGGCTCTTACTTCAATACCGTTAGTCCAATCCTTTTCAAACTTTTCACACATGTGCATGGCCATAATATCACGGATGAGTTCGATATCCAGCATTATCGCCTGAATGACTTAGAAGTTATGGCCCTTGACGTACACAAAATACTTGAAATTGTGATTGTCCGGGCTCTAACTTCAATACAGTTTGCCCATTTCCTTTCAAAGTTTTCACACATGTGCATGGCCATAATATCGCGGATGAGTTCAATATCCAGCATTATCGCGTGAATGACTTAGAAGTTATGGCCCTTGACGTACACAAAATACTTGAAATTGTGATTGTCTGGGCTCTAACTTCAATACCGTTAGACCAATCCTTTTCAAACTTTCCACACATGTGCATGGCCATAAAATTGCGGATGAGTTCGATATTCAGCATTATCACGTGAATGACTTAGAAGTTATGGCCCTTGAACACTTGAATAAGTCAAAAGAGACATTTTCCTTCAAATTAATGGAAATGTTTCAACATGATTGTTTTAATAAGTAACATTCATTAACTAATGGGATTTAGGAGACAATAGCTTGTTTCTCTGAGCTATTTCTGAGAGTCCCCATACTGTGATGGACGTATTTTGTGGCAGTCCTGACCCTTGTTAAACCTATAACTTATATTATGAGTTGTGCATGCCATGTGTCTGAAAACCTACACAGATACTAGTACAGTTTTGGTCAAGGATCTATCCCATTTGACTTCACTTGACTTGATCCTGATTTATTTTTCAACTGCTGCAGGTGTCCAAGGTTCTGTGGCAGCAGGCAGCTATGTTGTCTAACACTCTCTCTCCACGCATCTCTGTCTGACTTTACATGGTCACAAAACGTATAAATGTGGATTTGCAAGATTTTTAATTTTGTGTAGGAAATAGAAAGAAAATTCTGTAGAGAAATTTAAAAAAAATGGATGTTAACTAATAATAATAGATAGGGTATGGTATTTTGGAAGGCTAAGAGAGTTAGTTGTAAATCCTTGTATTCTCTGTTGCTTTTAAGTCCCATCCTATCACAATGTATCCCATCCTTTACTCAAATTACTGCAGACAAGGTAGGATGCAGGGGTACTAATCACCTCTCTGTTAGTTTCAGTTGTATCATATTCTTACATACTTAGTATGAGGGTTTACAATTTTTCTTTCTCTTCTCGCTCTGCATTCAGGTATACTACAGATATGTGACAGAGTGATAACAAACTTGTGAAACACCTGTATGCAATGATTTTACTTGTGTTTCAGCGACGGCGAAGGCTTGGCCAGACGCACGACACAACGTATGGCAGCACTCACACTGGTTTCTTCCCAAAGGTGCCTCTGCATGCAAGCACGATCAACCCATCGTACCATTCCTCCTCTTTTCCTGCGACATTCTCTACCCACAACTCATCGTCCAATCAGCTGTCCCTACTCCCCAGCATCAACAGCACGTACAAGTCACATAAAGTAAGTGTACAAGTCATATAAAGTAAGTGTACAAGTCATATAATGTAAGTGTACTGATCACATAAAGTAAGACAGTGGTCAGTGGGTATATTTGAAAATCCTGTATGAGCAGATGAATCATATGGTGCTAGAAAGTTATATGCATGACCTTTTTTGTGCATTTCTAGAAATCATTCTACATTTATTATCTTTTAAGCTTAGATAATCATATTTAAATTTCTTATAAAACTTCAAGACTTTATACTATACACAAGACTTCTTTACAAGGATTATTTGTTTACAAATCTAGATTTATTTTCTCTTCCAGAATCCAAACACCAAAACCAAGAACATGTTTGGACATTATCAGCTTCCCTCTTTGGACAGACGAGGGGCAGGGTTTTAACACTGGCTATAGCCTAGGATTTTTCATTTGTGACTTTTTTTGTACCAACACCTGCAGTCAGCTACTCACAAAAGATTTTGGACTTCCCTTCGAAAGGAATTCTGGGATATACACAATTATCATTCAGTTACTTTCACATAGTGATGCTGCATGCTAAACTGGGGATAGTCACGGATACATAGGGACAGTCATGATGTGTGATTTGTAATGACAGGTGACTGTGATTGTTGCACCATAATCAACATATATTACTGTCCCGAAGACTAGTGTACCTCCAATCAAGTGAATGTACAGTGCAGCTCCATTATCCCACTATCTCGGGTTCCATGTCCAGTTAGATAAAACTGTGTTATAACTATGAGAAAATCTACCTTAAGTCAAAAAACGATTAAAAATAAGGATTGTGGTCCTTTGTTTGACCGTGTTATTTTGGAAGCCATTTTATAATGGATCTACATCGTGTCGGTATTTTTTTGTGAACTACAGTTACATGACTGAGTGAGGTGCAGGCCATTGTGCTAATGTTGTTATGTTTATATATAGTTCAGGTGATTTTCTGGTTATAATGAAAAAGTATTTCTTATAATGTATAGCTATTGCAAAAAGACATTCCTCATTATCAACAATGTAAACCAAAGATTATGATAGCATTTTATCCTCAGCAACGAAATTTATTAAAAAGTCTTGATTCATATTGGTCGAAAAATATTGTTACATTGTTGTTATACCAGTGACTGGTTTTAAGTATCTGCAGATAGATTGGTCTCTATAGTGAATGCACCACACCAAATGTTAAAGCACATGCACGCCATGTAATGAAGAACGTCATACAATATGCGTCATTCCAGAAACATGGAATCAGCTTCGCTTCCTATATTCAAGCTTTACAGATATCTTATTTTTTGCCAAAATGTAAACTAAAACTATCAGATCAGCATTTTATTATGATTATATTTTCTGTTTACATAACCAGTCCTTTTGTATCAACATTTAGTTTCACCATAGTAGGTGAAAAGTTCTGGTGTAGATTCGGGTAGATTTGTTAATTTTTTGGTACTCATCAAATTGCATAGTATCATCTTATTATTGTAGTTTTCTATTTAGTTGATTTATTTTGGATATGTCTATGTTTATGTGATACAAGTCTGTGATATGAAATATGTTTTGTTTATTTGATTGTTGTACTAATGTTATCATCACTGTGTTACTGTCCAGTATAAATAATGGTTAAAGTCTTGTGTCACCAGCACATGTGCTTGACCTTCTGTCTTGTTAGAGAAAGGGAGAGTCATTCTAGACATATTTATTTTCACAAATGTGTATGGCATTTAGGAAAAGCTGCTTCAATAATGATTTTGTGACCTTAAAGCTTAGAAATTTAGAGCTTTTATTATGATACACACTCATGGTGAGATATATCTGGAAGCATGTTTCATTGACATTTATTTAGTCTTTCTAATTAATTGTTGTTGATTGTTATTTACTTGTCATCCATGTACGTTGTAACTGCCACTCAATCTGTGGGACTCCGGAAGAAGACCAGGTGGCCACACCTTGTTTACATGGGGTTATTAATGTGCAGCCCTGACCACCCTCACTGTAGTGCCTTCATTGCTAGACCCTTGTTACCAGGGTAACTCAAGGTCACCACCTCTCCTGTCACTCTGGGACATCACCATAACAAAGGGATATAACCTTTTATACTTAATACCTTGTGACCCCTGTATTTTTGTAGTGCCAATGGTACATTCACTCAGACTGCTGTAGGACTGTCAGCATTTGCCCCTCTTTTTCAGGAACATTCCATGTGATTTTCCACATCTGGTGCACATTACTTTTGGAAACCCTTGGACACTTACCCACACATACCTGACCACACTGAATTATATCAGGGCCACAGGACTATATTACACTCCCTCTTCTGTAGGACTGAAACAACTGTTACCATTGGATACCTGTGAACATGCAGTTATTGCATAAGAAATGTTACAACATATAATAACTAATCATTGATTTTAATATTAATACTTTTAAGTAAGTGCTAAACAATACTGAATTTGTTCTCCCAAAATAGATCTACGTCTATTTTAGGATAATTTCTTGACAAAGTGTTGATTTATGTTGAAGGGTATCATTATGAAATGGCTACAGATGTGTATATATCTTATATGTAAATATATGTTATGATGTGTAGATAATGTTTTAAAGGAAGGGAGTACACAGGATTTCATTATACAAATGTCTAGTATCAGGTAACAGGTAATAAGTTTGTACCCAGGTATTTTCTACCAGACCTGCGGGTACCAGGGTACTCGTTTCAGCCCTACTCCTTAGTAGCGGCTACACTGGAATCAAACATGCTGTGTCTCATCACATATCTCCCCTCTTACTCCAATATCTCAGTTACAGCTGATGTTTTCATGTGAAACTTTGAGCATTTTATCAGAAACTTGCCTAGAAAAGAAAACAAATATTAGAAATACAGACTTTGATATATAACAAACAAATAAATTATTTGAAAATAGGTTCTGACTAAACAGAATATAACATATTACATCTCAAGGTAGTCAAACCCAAGGATCCTAAAAACCGATTTTTTACCGGTTTTGACCGATTTTGATCTCAATCGACCGGTTCAGATTTCAAAAAGTACCAAA
>CM037795.1:36623566-36673566 GCA_021229015.1 Solen grandis | reverse complement strand
TCAGTTCAACATAATTATGTTCGTCAGACTCGATAAAGCAGTTGTGAAGTGCTTGCTGTTACATGTGTAATGTGCGGACTCGCTTTCCGACAAACAAACTACACGTTCTTGCTCCTCTAATCTTTGTCTTTAAACGGCGTCATGCTAAATATAAACTCGTACATTTACGTTTAGTATGGCAAATGAAGACTTTTGCAAAGCTATATTTATAGAAACAAAATTGGTGTTGTTTATGCACTACTAAATACTAAATACACGTGTATTTTTTATTTAGTCTTGATGTATACTTTTTATCTTTTATTTATTTAAATGCAAGTTCAATTTCACATAAAATCAGTGGCGTTTAAATGGTATTTATATATGTACATCTATACATTTCTACCGTAAGTGCTTTTATCCCCACCCCCCCCCCCTCTCTCTCTCTCTCTCTCTCTCATGTACATGTATCTTACGATCGCCTATCTTTCTTTCTGACTTTAGGTATTCTTATAAGTGTTCTATTCATATACATACTCATATGAATTAATGATTAACATACGATTTATTTTTGTTGTTTATGTAAATTTTCACGTATTGGTCATGTGTATTTATACAATTTATACTTTTTTAAATGGCCATAGGCATGAACCCGAATTAGTCAGTAAATTTGATTATGATAATAATGATAGTATACAATGTTTAACACATAACATAACTCTTTAACCATTTTAGGAAGGTTGAATATATACTGCAAATGATGCTGCAGTAATGGCAGTTGTTAAACACTGAGAGTTGTTAAATTGGGTTGAACAGGCATTGAGTTTACTATTGAAAAGAATCAGAGAAAACATTACATTTTACCTTCTTACAAGTAAATTTACATTTTAATTTACTCTCTGGCTGATTTGGGTTTATACAGGTTGCAATTATGTCATTTAGGTATATCGATATGGATTATTCTGATTGTTGAAATTAGTTTACTGGTATACTGATATGATTTTATCTGATTGCATAGTTTACGTGCAGGCTGATCTTTGTTTATACGGGTTGCAGAAGTCAAGTATAAAAGCAGATCAGCCTGCAAGCTTCCTGACCTATGCAACCAGTAAGAACCCAGGCCAACATGTATATAACAGTCTTTACTTGCAGACTGATCTGGGTTCATATTGGTTGCTAAAGTCTTTTAACTTGCATGTTGATCTAGGTTAATACCGGTTGCAAAGACATAAGTTTACTTGCAGGTTGACCTGGGCTGATACTGGTTGCATAGACATCACCTATCTTGAAGGTTGATCTAGGTTCATACTTATAGCATAGGTGTTTAATCAAAATAATAATGCATATAATTTGATTTCAAATGTCTCAGCAAGAGTATCTTATATGCATATTCCTTATTTATCAATCTCAGAGAGAGAGAGAGAGAGAGAGAGAGAGAGAGAGATGCCGTAGTTTGATATAGGTTTATACTGATAGCATAGGCGTTAATTTACCTGCAGGTAGATCTGGGTTTAGACCGGTTACATATATGTTAGTTTACTTACAAGTCGGTCTTGGGTTATAGACTAGTAAATTTGAATGACGACCGAGTATCTTAGTATCTTTTTGATAGAAGCTCTCAAAAATATAACAGTCTGTGGCACTAGGACGCTCCCATAATTATGTCACTGTTTTATCAAAATAATAATTAACATAATTTAATTTGGCGTATTGAAATAAGCCTTTCAAATGTCTCAGCAAGAGTGTCTTATACGCACATTCCTAATTTATCAATATCAGAGAGAGAGAGAGAGAGATGCCGTATTTTGATCTAGATAGATAAAAAAAATATTGTCCACGCTACTACATTGACAAAGAGAGAGAGAGAGAGAAAGAAAGAGAAAGGGGGGTCGTGGTACAAAGATGTGTACGGGTTTTTACACATTTGTATGTTACACATTTCTTACACAATTGCTACAAAATTTTACTGAAACGTTTAAAATCTCTACGCCAGAGGTGAGAAAAGACTTGGCAATCTAATGCTTTCCAGAAAAAGAGCGGGAAGTGG
This sequence comes from Solen grandis, assembly GCA_021229015.1. Lineage (NCBI taxonomy): Eukaryota > Metazoa > Mollusca > Bivalvia > Adapedonta > Solenidae > Solen > Solen grandis. The sequence continues at coordinate 36,671,543 of CM037795.1, read as the reverse complement.
GCAGGGAATAAATACAGTCACACCGTTTACAAACAGTTTCACAATCGAATTGCAAGAAACGGATTGCAGTAAAAGGATTGAAGTAAACGGAATGTATGCATTGTAGATATAACGGATTGTGAGTCAAGACAAGACAACAAAATAATTGATTGTATAAAAAGTCAATAAGCATAGTTAATTACACAATTATAATCAAGGATTGAGATTTCTTATGTTGCGTTAAGCATAAACTGGAATAGTATAGGAGAAAGAGTGGTTTGTAATTTGGAACCGTTTTATTGGGTTCCATCATCAAATGGATCGTATAGCTGTGAGGGACGAACGACATAACTTTATTTGCCGTATTTGTATTAGATTAAGCCATGTCAGTGGTGCGTGAACAGCTGCACTTCACTGGCTTACGTCACACAATATCATTCATAGTATTTTCATTGATATTTTTCCCGCCTACGCAAACAAGTGAACGTTTATCTTGTCTACTATATAGCATTGAATTTGTCATTTTCGAAATCGGTTACATTATTATTATTTTTAAAGATAGAAATATCTTTAAAAAAGATACTCGGCCGTGGTAACCAGCTTGATTATTAGTTTCTGAATGGTTTAACATGTAATAGATTTTGTTGTTGGTTTAATAGTTGTGTAATTCCTGTGTCAGTGCGGCGCCTTGAAATACCACGGATCCAAATAATTTGTACAATCTTGGTAGACACTTACAGTCTTAAAACATCTGCGCATTAGACTTAGTTTCGCGGGCTACAAAACGAAACCGGATGTTACGTTTTTGTTAAATATAGGATCTGTCAGGGTCGAACAATCAATTCCGAAATCCATGTATTAACTATTTTTTAGCATTCTACTCTTTCAGTTTACCTTTAAAAGGCGCAGTGTCTTACTATTCTGGACAAATCGTTCGCAGGGGAAGAAAACTTCAACTTTTAAAACAAACAGAGATCTAAAGAACTCGTTTCCGCAACTCCTATCTTTTCTTTAGACTAATTTTACAATGACCAATTGGAAATTAGCAAAGTATATAATGACCAATGAAAAGCCTATTAGTTATTTTATTCCGCTTCATTGCTGTGTGTTTTACAGGAAGTCAGGCAAACTCCACACAGTGATCTCCCTTGCAAGCAAAAAAAAAAATTAAAAAAAAATCACTGCCGTCACAAATGTCACGTGATGATGTTAAACTAAAAAATGGCGTCTCCGTCTGCTGTCACAACAACAAAAATAGTTTTTAAAATGAATTATTTTTTACCACGAGGCGATATTTGATGTTAAATAAAGAAAACATACTTAGGGAAATGACACTCGCAGTAAAATACTTTTTTTTTTGGAAATAGCTGTTAATTTTTACTTGTGGTGGCAGTGGTTATATACATCTGTAAGGGGAAGTAACTACTGTGGCGGAGATTGGAAGTCAGGGTGAAAACAAACGGCTTAACGGCCGAAAAAGGCGTATAACAGCATCAACAGCTGAAATATGATTATATTTAAAAATAGGAAATTTTTTAAAATCAACAGAATACGTAACAAGCGAAATAGACGTTTGACCTGGTTTTCCCTTCCATATTCTCTAGGAGTAATATAATACCTTCAACATCAGAGATAATCTTTAACTGGAATAGCAAATTTAAGTTATTATCTAAGATCGATCTACTTTGCTAATACCTTTCTATTTGGTACTGATTTATTTTAGAAATTTACCAATACTGTTTCCAGATGCAGTTTTAAAAATGATGTACTTACGCACACAGTACTCAGATTGATAGACCCCGTAATCTGGGCAGCAGCCACGTACTTTTTCTTCAACAGACCTTTACACAAAATGTACAAGGAAGATGGAAGATACTGGACAGTATATCTTAATAGCATCGCACAAATAAATTTTTGTGTAACTTCACATTAGTCACTGAACATTTTCTGTTTGCTTTTAACATACATGTATTACAAATTCAAAATAATATGTTCGCCTCGGGAACATGTGTTCGTGGGTTCGATACCCGGTTACGACATACACGAGACAAAACAAATCAAAATCATACGAACGAATAATGTAAAATTATATTTTTGTTCTATATATGAAATTTATTTTGGTTTTAACTAAAAGTCACACACATACAACACGCGAAAACGTCGCCGGTGGCCGAGTGTTTAGAGCGCCCACATCTAGAGCGGAAGGTCGTGGGTTCGATACCCGTCCGCGACATTCAAGGACTGGTTGGCTCGGTGTCAGAATGAAATGGCTGGGTGTGGTATCATGCCACATGCCTACGGCGTAGGCATGGCTCCATATGACTGAAGAGAGAGGGTGGTAAGCAGTATTAAGAAAAATACTCCTTTATACTCAAGTCAATTTCAATAACACCGTTACCACAAAAACATGTAAAATACTCACCTAAAGTAATAACGCTTCCTTTTATTCCACCACCATCCTGTTGTAGTCGATGTTTTTACATTTCTATAATTAACTGTATAGCAGGTTTTGTTTTTGACTCTACAATCAAAATAATCAGAGGCATGCCAATTTTACACTGTTCCTTCTCCTTTTTGAATATCATGGATAATTGAGTACATTTGGATTTCTTTTTCTGAACAATTTTTAAGCATTCGTAAGATGTGAAAGCTGTGATAAGCGCATTCGGCCACAAAGTGGTCAAACCGTCAGATAGGATACGAAATAATAGCATATTTATTTTAAATACTCAGTTTCTATTACTATGGTTATTGTTTCATATCTGCACAAATAATGAAATATTTTTGCGTGACAAGTAAAAAGAAGACAGCCCAATTACGTTTGATTATGGATTTTAGTAAATGTATTTGTTTTCAGCTGAATGCATGTCTGTTACTTTTTTTATTATTTTGTTTAATTTCTTTTATGATTATCAGATTACAAGTTCTAACAACTTCTACTTATCACTCCCGACGGCTTTTGAGTCTGACTAGTACTTCGCGCTTAGAAATATCATCAAAATTACTTTTCCGAGAATCCAACCCCCTTTAAGCAAATTCTAGATAACTTACCTTTCAATCCAAGGGTTACATTCACTGTAGCAAAGTAATATACAGAAATATAGCATTTGTAAACAAGTAAAGTTTGAAGCATTGCAATATTTTCGAACGTTTCTAATCGTAAAGGATAAGCGGAACTTTCACAAAACGGAACTAATACACTTGCTGATAACATGTGCGATGATTTATTCATTATATTACTGATCTTATATAGCACCTTTTGAGATTGAAAAAAACAACATTGTACATGATTAATGTCGAGCCATAAACGGGAACTGTTCATAAGCATTCCAGTGTTTATAAGTCAGTTCCTTGGAATAAAACAAGTGAAAGTAAATGTTATGCTCTAATATAAATACCTTCGTATGGTATTTCCCTGGCTCCCGACCTCCAGATTAAGGACAGCATCCTCAGTAATTCTGAAAAATCAAGTTATAATAATTTCATATGAAAAGAGGATGCAATATATTAAGGCTCTGGAACTCGAATGCATTATCACCGATCGAAAAGTAACGGAAGAAATATGCTAAATTGATTGCAAACTGCTTTGAAGTTGAGGGCCGTGGTTTCGAATCTCTGTAGGGTCAACATTTTTTCCCTTGCTTATATCAAATTAAGTGAGAAGAACGTGTTTATTTCTATATTTTGTAGTGCTAATTTAGTGCTTTAGATTTATGTGCAAAAGTAAAATGTTTGATTCTAGCTTCACATACTGATCATTTCATTTTAAACGCCGTGGAAAAGGTCATATTTTTACACATTTATTCAACAATAAACTGTTACAAATTTTGAAACAAGTAAAATTGTACCTACAGAATGTTACGGACAGTACGAGTTTGAATGTTCAGTATGTTAATAATTATTGTCAAAATAAACCCATTTTTGCTTTATATAAGAAATAAATTTGAAAAAAATGAGGATATAACAAATGTGTTTCTCCTTCTCATTTCTGTTTTTGTATAATATATAAACTGATTAGTCAAGTTTTGGCCTCCGTGGCCGAGAGGGTAAAGTTGCTGACTTTTACACTCACTCAACCCCTCACCGCCTGGTTTCGAATCCCGGTAGGGTCATTCGGATTTTCATGTGAGGAAGCCTTCCAGCTGACTTGCGGTAGGTCGGTGGTTCTACCCGGATGCTTCCGTGCAGTCGGGGTCTTCCTCCACCTGTAATTAGCTGGACGTCGCTATATGACTGAAATACTGTCGAAGCGACGGTAAACTCAAATAGTCAAGTCAAGTCAAGTTTTGTCAATTATTTACATACTTCATAATAAAAAAAAATGTATTGTTTGCACTTTTGGACCTTTTTGTTTTTAGACGGGACATAGCGATTCAATATAAAAATATCATAAGTTACTGCAGATAAAACTCATCAGAACTTCATCTTCCTCTGTAGCAATGGCTTTCAATTATTTTCAGATAATTTTGTCTATACGAGGCGATAAGTAGGGATAAAGTGCTAAGCCTCCCAAGTTACTCAGTAAACACAGGAACACCTAGCACCGTTAAATCTTACAACTTTAAATCTTAAAAATCCATACTTTTCTACAATATATACATGATTTTGGTGCATTGATTGTCTTTTATATAATACTTTCGATACATAATATTGTTTTAGCGATTCTTTATATCATGCATTAGAGTCCCAGAACCATAAAGGCCGATACTAAGCCAAACAATCCTAGCTACATTCAATGCCATGCAACAGCTATATCATAAAGCAAATAAGGGAATCCTTTAGTGTTTTTTTTTTGTTTTTGTTTTTTGCATGGGAGTACACATGCACACTTATAATATGCATTTATAGATTTTCTTTTGGTGTGAGAAATAAAATTTGAATTTGTGATACGAAAGAAACATACATACATTAGTAAAATGGAAGCATTTTGTATGTTTATAAGTCTAATGTTGATTATCGAACTTGTTTAAAAAGCGTTTTTATCGTGTACCAATATACTAATCTGTAAGGATTATTTTACCGGAAATATCGTACACCTTTATACGCTAGAGTGTCCAATGAGGACAAAGTGATTTTTGTCGAAAAGAAGTGTTTTGAAAGGGGCACAAATTGCACTTTAAACTGGCTCTTGCCAGCTAATGCAAATAAAATAAAAGAAAATATAGTATATAAATTACTTACCCGTAACTGTATATGATACCATGAAAAATAATCAACGAGAAAAAGAACACAGAGACTGCCATGTTGCAAGGCGCCCGGTTTATACCTGTATGAGAATACATTTCGAATAGCATTTTACCGGATGAGACGTATCAGTACTAGCACCAATCAACGCGACGCATTTTACCAAATGTTCCCTGAATTAGAAATATCACCAATGAAGATTGAGTTTCAAAACTTCTTGATTGGAATGTACCTATAATCAATGTGCAAATGAATTGCATTCAGTTAGATCGCAAAGCTCTAGCAGTTCAGTAACACTGTACCGCGATGTAACTTCATATTAGACTTAGTCTGATACAAAAACCTCCAGGAAATTTAAAGATGTGGAACATCCATTGTTCAACTTCTTTTTTACTATTCATCTTCGTTTTCCTCTCGACACAACTCGGGCCAAATGCAGAGGCAAACTTCCTTAACTTCAAACCAGGCTTTGAGTACCTCTACAACTTGAACGCCACGGTGGAACTGGAGAATGTGAGCAAATTCAGAACTACCGGCAAGGTAAACAGTTCTATTCAAAATAATCTAAGTGACTGAAGAAATTAATGAGATTGTACTGTTTTTTATGTTCTGTTACAGATAACGAAAATATACTCGTCACTTTTTTTTCTGTCAAAATACATTGCCGTAATGTCGTTTTGATTAAATGGTGTTTGCTTCCACAAGGAATAGATTTTCAGAAAGCGTCTTCGATGTGTGTTATTTTGATCATCATGTGCCCGTCGTTGATAATTTCTCTGAAACTTCTGGGCAAAAAGAAAAAAAATGGACATGGTTCATCCCTTGGTGCTAGTGCATAAAATTTGTTAAAAGTTTGACCCTTGTAGGACATGGAAACTAAAAAAAATATTAGAAATGAAAACCTACTCTTAATTTAATTTTATGCCGCACAAATGACCCCTATGGCTGTCTATCAAATTGTTTCTTTATGTAGGGGAGATCCTAAATAGAACATTCTCTGAAGCTGAAGGTCAAAATTTGATTTCATTTTTTTACAATTATCAGCCCATAATTCTATACTTTAATTGCGAAATGAATTTGTTCCTTCGTAAAATAAGGTTTGTTTGCTTGTTTTGTATTTTTTGTATGTGCTTTTTTGTTGTTGCTTATTTCTTAGATTGGGTGCTTTTAATAAATATCACCCAGTACATACAGACAGATCACTTCTATATGCGAGTATGCAATACGCTGACTTACTAGTTATACAATGCGTTTATAATCTTAATCATATAATAATTGCAATACATCAGAAAAAATATTCTACATTGTTTCTTAAAAGCAAGTAATACATAGTATACAATCTCAACTTCTTATGTCGTTGGATGCCCTTGTTCAAGTTTCTATGCACAGCACAAGTTTTGTGAGATGACTTTTGAGTTTAATCTACCTTGTTAAATATAAAAAAAAAACATCCAGCTGAAAAAGTATTCACTTGTGGGTCTTTAGAAAACGTAGTTAAACCTGATAGTGGACTCGTTCCTCTAAGTCACAAAACTCACAGTGTATAAGACAGCTAACATAAACTACATATTGCAATAGCCCCCTTGGTGCATTTGGTTAAGTACTCGTTTGCTAAGGAAAGGACCCCGAGATCGATTCCAACTGACAGAACATTTTTTTTTAAGTTTCGCTAATATTACATTTTTCCCTTTTTGTTTACTGGCTAGTATATTGCATCTCCTAAATTTAGCGATAAATACCTATTCTAGCATTATTTTAAAATCACAGACCATTTAAAATTTGCCAGCATTACTATATTGATTATATTATATTGTATTACTTTTACTTTCTTTAACTTTCATATATTTAGGGCTTTCTGCCTCAAGTAGAAAGACCTATTGGGTTTGTTATGTTTTTCTTCTTATTACTATTAGGGCTTTCTGCCTCAAGCAGAAAGACCTATTGGTTTTGTTATTAGGTTTTCGCCTCTGCAGGGCGAAAACCTATTGTTCTTCTTCTGTTGATTTTTTTTTTTTTTTATTTTTATTATTTTTCCAATTCCACCCATTTTTGTGTCCAGTCTAGCGGCCAGATGAAAAAAGCTACAGCTATGAAATTTTGGGCATGGAGTCATCTTTATCTGAACATGTGCCTAAATGGTCAAACTTTTCACTTTTGTTTCTGATTTAGCCACTAGGGGGCGCAATGCATGTAATCACTGTTTTGCTAATAACTCAAAAATTTGAAACCTGATTTAGATGCGGTTTTTTACATAATGTTCCTTGTTGACAGCCCAATCAAATATGATGGAAATCTCATCATCGAGTACGGGAAAAAAATTGTTCTAGGAGAGGTTGAATGTTCGAACCTTGGAAAAAAGTGAAATAATGAGGGTAGGTCTACGAAAAACCTTCCCACTTTTGTTAGAGATCAGATAGAAGAATTCTGTTTGCTGCATACGATTTGCAAGACATATATGCACAAAATATATGGGGTGGCGAATTTAGGAAATGCGTGGTTTGTCCTCTAGACAAGGTCAAACTTCACTAAATTTTAGGAAAAATTAAAATTTCAAAAACATGTTTTTGTCGCTCCTGACTTTATTTTCTGTTCATTCTTCATGATATTTTCACACAATATGTATTGTTATGTTTGAAAGGGCCTCACAATAAAAAAATTACAAGAAATTTGATAAGGTCAAGGTCATATTACGATTATTGTGTTTTTATTCGGCCACAAATAGCTCCAAAACTAAAAATATTTTATTGAGAGTATATGAACAAAAGTTTTAGTACTTAAAGAGCTCTTTCCAGTGATGTTTAGTTTTTGAAGATCGGACTTGATTTGGTCATTATACGGCAGTCCAAAGTTTGATCCTTTTTTGGAATAATTGTAAATCAGGTTTTATGCTTCAAATTCTGATACACAAGAATAAATAGTTTGACTTATGCGACTAGTATACTTGATTGAACTATTTGCTGCTTTGCTAGGTACCAAACAGTAAAATTTTAATCAATTTTCTATCTCATTTTGCCGCTAGGGGGCGCTTTTCTTGAAATCATTATTTTGCTTATAACTGAAAAAGTTGAAGCCTGATCCAAATGCGGTTAATTGAATTATGTTCCTTGTTGATAGCCTAATAAAATATGATAGTTTCTAGGTATGAGTGACTGAAACTTTTTGAGCTAGTAACGGAAGGTTGAAAGTTTGAATCTCGTAAAATAAAACTGCAAATGAGGGTAGGTCTACGAAAAACCTATCCATTTTTGTTAGAAATCAGATAGAAGAATTCGGTTTGCTGCAAATGATTTGCAAGACATATACGCACAAAATATATGGGGTGGCGAATTTAAGAAATGCATGGTTTGTCCTCTAGAAAAAGGTCAAACTTCACTAAATTTTAGGAAAAATTAAAATTTTAAAAACATGTTTTTTTGTTGCTCCTGACTTTATTTTCTGTTCATTCTTCATGAAATTTTCACAAGTTATGTATTGTTATGTTTGAAAGGGCCTCACAATTAAAAAGTTAAAAAACATTGAAAAGGTCAAGGTCATATTTCGATAATTGTATTTTTATTCGGCCCCAAAGTGCTCCAAATCTAAAAATATTTCATTGAGAGTATATGAACAAAAATTTAGTTCTAAATAGTTCTTTCGTATAATGTTTAGTATTTGAAGATCGGACTTGATCTTTTCATTTTACGGCAATCCAAAGTTTGATCCTTTTTTGGAATAATTGTTATTCAGTTTTTATGCTTAAAATTGTGATATATAAGAAAAAGAATGTTCGATTAGTGCGACTTATATACTTGTTTGAACTATTTGCTGCATTTCTAGGTACCTAATTGTAAAATGTTTATCATTTTTTTTTCTCATTTTGCCGCTAGAGGGCGCTTTGCTAAAAATCACTCTTTTGCCTATAACTCAAAACGTTAAAGTCTAATTGAAATGCGGTTTTCAGCATTTTGTTCCTTGTTGACAGCACCACAGAATGTGATGTGATGATAGGGTATGGGGAAATATTTGCGCTAGAGGAGTTTGAATGTTCTAACATTAAAAAAAAAAACAAAACAAAAAACTGTGCAAATGAGAGTAGGTCTTCAAAAAACCTTTGAGTTCTGTTTCAAATTAAAAATTTTGGCTGAGTTGAAATAAAGTGTTCAAGTTGATTAGGTTAAAAGCGAAAACCAAGATACCGCTTGCGGTTCTAGTGTTTTTTATTCTTCTTCTTCTTCTTATTCTTTTTTTTCTTCCTTTCTTTCGTTCGAGGTGTTGCCATTGACTCAGAACAATGAAAATTTTATGGCATATATTTCAAACTATGAGCTTTCGGATGCAATGAATTATATATTCATACGACGTCATATAACGTCAGATTTGACGTCAGGTGAAAAAGTTTGTACGCGGTCTACAGCCATTATTTCTGGACCGATTTTCAACAAAATTTCACAGAATGTGTATGTTAGGCTCTAGTTGCGCATTCCGGTGTCCGTTTTTCCAAATTCGAAGAGGCAAATGTTTTATGGCGAATCCAAGATTCGAACTAATGACGTCAAATTTCAAATGCGTATAAAATCGATTCCAGATAAGCTAGAAAGCTGATATTTGGACTGAATATTAGTCTCTAGGTCTTCTTTACATTCTAAAAGGATGAACGCCATATGACGTCACATGACGTCATTACACTAATAAAACTTTTGTATTAAAACTTAATGGTTTTTAAGCCCTGTATGCTTTATTTTTTGTATGAATTGCTTGAAAATTTGTCTGAAGATGCAGTATTAGAGTCTATGGGACCATGTTACATCCTTTTCCGGAAATCCCAAAGGTCAAGGTCATATATCAATTATCGGTTTTTTATTTGGCCTTAAATATCTCAAAAACGGTAAATATTCTATCGAGACACTATGCGTATAATTTGTAGTGCTTAGAAAGACCTTTCAGATGATATTTAGTTTTTGATGATCGGGGTTGAATCGGTTGAGTTATGGCGGACAAATGAACATTTGGTAACCCCCAGTGTGCTTAACAGTTTATACCTCGAAAATCTTTGATTTTTGAAAATATGATGATGAATATTATTCCGGTGGAAGTTTTGTGTGGTGTGAAATGTTTAATGCATTTACAGTTGTACGCAGCGTGCGTTATGAACTACACTATGCTCTGCATATTCTAGTGTGAGACAGATTTAAAGGTTTATGCCCTGTAATTCACCTCCGGTTAAGGCAAATGCCCCATAATAACCATGCATATAACTTCACAATATAAGCTTTTAAAATATCAAACAATGGAAATCTTAAAGGCAAATTGACATGTAATGACATATGACAGAAATTATTTGATTACCTCCCCTTTATAATTTTGTTGTCATGAGTTATCTCCCCTGAAAACTACAAAAATGTGTCTTTCTCCATTTTCCTACGGTAAAGTTTAGATGTGGTTCATGAAATTTGAATCAGAATCATATTATGCATCTTTCTACCGTGAGTTTTCCTCGAAAATCAAATTCAGTTTTTTCATATTCAGAGAAATTGTATATTTCAAATAGACTTCAATGTTAACTTAAATACAGATTATCTCCCCTACATCTAATAAAATCTGGAAAAACTCTCTCGGTGAAGCAATTTTATTTTTGGATGTCTTCAAAGTGACAAAGTTTCATAGAAATATTTCCATCCAGTGGCAAGATATGGAATATGGGTATTAGGGGGTTTATACCTTAACATATCCAACATTGCGTAGGAAAGATACATCGAAGGCTGTAATATTGCGAAATTCTACTGATGTTATACGAATAGCGTCAACTATTTTGGTTACATTCACATTAAAATTAGAACGGTGAAAACAATTGTAGAAGGTGCAAAATCAAGCGAAACAACAGTAAACTCAGAAGTACCCCCAAGGCACAGTACTAAGGCCAATCATATTCCTATGCCACACAAATGATCTACCAGACAATGTAAAATCCTCTGTCAGCCTATTTGTAGATGATTGTCTACTATATAGAACAATACAATCAGAAGAAAAGATCACCTCCAATTACAACAGGATCTAAATAGCCTAGAAACATGGGCAACAAACCGGGGTATTATATCAATGCGAAAAAGTGCTATATCATTTCAATCAACAACAAAAAGAATCAAATAGATTCTACAAACTTTATAACCAGATAATGCAGGAAGTACAGAATAATGCCTATCTTGGATTACAAATCTCAATGACTTAAAATGGAATATACATATCAACAAGGTATGCCAGAAAGCAAATTTAACTTTACGCTTTTTAAAAAGAAAACTCAGAAACGTACCTGTAGAAAAATAGCCTACAATACACTTATATATTTTGGAATATGGGGCTACCATCTGGAACCCCTACCAGAAAGACAATATAGACAAACCAATAATAATTCAAAACACGGCAGTAAGATTCATAAAAAGAGATTATACAAGCAGAACACCAGGGACAATATAAAAATGAAACAAGAACTTCATTTAGAAACATTACAAGACAGACGTCTAAGCCTCAGATTAATATTAATGTACAACGTGTTTGTGGGGTTAGTTCCAGCACTACCAACATCATATGAATAATGAATCAAGCACATATAATCCAGCTGTCCGAGTTCAACACACGATACATACATATACAATACACGCGCGTGACGCGGAGTGATGTAATTCGGCATAAAAGTTATATGAAACGTGCTAAATATAAGAAAATATGTGATGGTTATACGAAACCGGAAACATCTGTTTGAGAACAATATCATATGATAAAACCGGTTGAAACTTTGTCTTGGAAGAATATTGTATATTATGGTATGAAAAGTAATATACGAGATGTAATGTTTATGTATTACTATGTATTCCTTTTTGTCATGCTTTGGCATTAGAAATTTAAATAAACATTGAAACTACAATATCTACAATTTTCCGGTCCCGTTTAAAAAAATATATATATATATATAGTTAAGAAGTCTCTAAAAATGAACGTGCACTTGAAACATAGTTTGAAAAAGGTGCTTATGTTCCTCGTGAATTAAAAATATTATCATGTAGGAAGGTTGGAACATGCCTCACTATCACAAAACAAACGCCTACATTAATTTGATTAAATTGGGGTAATATGTTTATAATAACAAATGGTGAAAATGTAAAAGGAACTTCAGTGTAACCATTCTGGTGTATTTGACTCCTGATTTTGTGTTACCCACAGTTTATATGCTGTTTTTTATATAGAAACCCTTATTACTTTTTATTTCACGCAGTCTGAATTATTTCCAGTATCTAAACATTTTATAATTTCGTTATGTCAGTGGATAGGATATCACTGACATGGGTCTCAGCTGTTTTAATCTGACCATCATAGACCCGGGTTCGATAGATTACATTTGTGAGTGGTAATAATACACTGTTAAGAGAAAAATATAACTTCATGATGTCAGCATTTGCTGTCTTTAATCTTAAGCAAAAAGACATTACCTGCTCTCCCACACTCTCTCCACACATTAGATCTTGCACCGTGTGATTACCTCTTTTTAAACTAGAATACACTTATTAGGCAGGCTCTGTAGTTCTCGACAAGCTCCAGGGTCTGCGATTTATAAGTACATGTTGATTACATTTTAAATCAGAATTTACAGACGGGGGATATTATAATTCAAAAGTATGGAGTGAAAGAAGTAAGGAAGTTTGGCATTTTATAGCATCAAATAAAATATATAATTAAGCAAAACCCTTATAAATTCAATTAATATTTTAATTCAAGATTATTTCACATCTTGATGTAAAACAGGATTACTCTTTCAATATCCCAATGTAATACAACTTTTCTTGAATAAGCTATCATATATGCAAAGTATACAGACTGAATACTTGGCTTTTCAATAGTCTTGCATGTCAGCACACAGTTCTGTTCTGGAAACCCTGGATTAGCCTAATTATACAAAATACAATTGAATAACCATTTCCCAATATTTGCATGTCATATTAAATGCGCCCAAAAGCATTGAGTGTACCTGACTTATTACCGGATCAAAAGTATATATCGATCTATTATCCTCTTAGGACTTCAGTCCATATCCTTACTCACATTGCTTAATCGGAACAAAGGGCTTAAAATTGGCAAAGATGAGACCGTCCTTGATAGGCCTTATACCTATATCATTGCGAACAAAGCTACTGTCAAGGCTGTGAAGGAACACGCTCATGTTGACATGATAAAGCCAGTGGTGTGAGCATTTTTAAAAGGCAGCATTCAACCAATAATGATGAACCGTTTGGACCTGATATTTGCTTACTTACGTGTCAAAGAAAGGGCGTCTGAAATCAAAGTGGAACTTCTAAAAATCTTTAAATAAGAGTCCAAATGTTTTTCTTGGTAGAGCTAATACCAGTGTATCCAAAAAGGAATAGAACGGAGGTAATGTAACCATAGACTAGCCCCACTTACTCTTATGCCACTTATTTAATCAAAGCCCTCACGGCATTGAGTGATTTTCGGCAGGATTTATATGAAATAGCTATCATTTTAAACACATCTTTTCAGCAAATGTTTGAAATCAATAGAGGCAAAGGTCATATGACTAAGAGGGAGAGAGAGAGAGCCTTTTCCTGCAAGTCTAATCATAAGTAAGTCAGTTGCACTCGCTCTTTTTTCATGATAACCCCACCGGCAGTCTTTCAGTGCCTTGATCGTTTTGATTTGTTTCATATAGCCCAGACTGAGAGTTTCAACACAGATACTATTCAGAAATTGCATACCTAATGAGGTTATGACCTTTCTTATGTAGTTCATTCTATCTGTTGTTGCTGTGATTAATACGGTGTAGTTAATATTTGGCTGTGGCAGTTATGTTAATCAGCAATGCCTGTGTTTGACTTCCCGCTATGTAAGACTGACTCCGCCGCCAGTTTTAAAACATGCAAACCTGGCATTGTCCCGAGTCATTTCATTTCATATTTTCATTGTTTAACTAACTAAATGCCTAATCGGAAATAATTTCGGCCCGAAAAAACGAACAATAATGAAACCATTTTCCGAAGGACTTGGGACTGCCATTTACAGTTTGCTTTAAAGCAACTCGTTCACAAATGATCGGTTGAAATTTAAAAAAAAAGTATCTACTCTCATTCGTTAATATTTGTGATGTCTTTGTTTCCTGAAAAATAATCTCGGCAAGTGTACAGGTCATATTGCACGGGAAAAAATCTTTTTCGTGAATATTTCGTTAATATAGAATATGGTACCTCCGAAGCACTTGCAGTACTACGTGATACGTTCCGCACCATGTTAAGGGTAGCGATTTGAAAGTTCACCCCATGAAGAGTGCGCGAGGAGTGAATGTGATCTGGCATGTGATGGCAAATGAAAACAGAAAATCTAATTATAGGTTTTATTATTCTAAATATAGTTGTTATGGGGAAACACCCATTTTTTTTTACAATCACTGATGGTTGTATTAAATGGGTGACCATGCTTCTGTATATTGGTATTGATAGTCCTAATACACACATGTAGTTAAAAACCAATGTCTTAGTCAAAGTCTATCTGTTAACGAGCTATTTTAAGTGATTGGACGTTTGTTCAATTTACTTTTAAAGACGGAAAATGAATGGTTTCATACATATGTGAAATATAGTATCTACTTAAGCAAAGACCAATGAAAATTTACATTATCGATTTTCATTTTTGAATTGTCTGGTCCGACAATATTGTTTTGACTTGTGAAATGTGCCTGTTGATATATACATTGCTTGTACATGTATTTAGATAAAAGTGATGAAATAAACAATTATCAATTGTTGTTTTTATTTACGTTCCATATCATTATGAAGTGTACATATTACGACTGTGTAAAAAGGTTACACAAATGGGACTCAGTTTTGGGGGATTACTATGAAAAACTGCAAATTTTGTGAAACGTTGAAACCCAAATTTAAAGCCAAAACATTATGGCTCTTCCCATATATACTGTTTTTTTTGTCTTGCTGACACTATCTTTTGTGTTATATTTTCATGTGTGTGTGTGCGTGTGTGTGTGGTGTTAACATAGATACAATAAAACGTGCTGGATATATTAATGTTTTTTTTTTTTTCATTTATTTATTTATTTATTACAAAATATATCGGAATTTGACCGTTATTTTTTAGCTTGGCTTCATCAATATTGAAGAGACCGAAAAGGAACAGGAACTTCTCATGGTCGTCTATGAGTTTTCCTTTGCCCCAGTAGACTCGCCCAGTAAGTCGACTTATGTGTAGCTGTATATTGATAATAACCAAATCTGTTTCTTCGTTACATAAAATGGTAGAAACACTTGTTATTTGTGATTATTTATATTCTCTCAATTGGGAATTAATGTTACTTTTAATGAAAATAATTCAATACGGGTGGCTTTACCGTGAACGGATGAACAGCATACATAGTTTTCCTTTTTCACTATGGTGGAAGTAATATAAATATGACTAACTATAAAAAGGTAGATGAAAAATAATGTTATACTCATCAGTGGAGGAACAGTGAAGTATTTTTAATGTATGTTCATGATTAAACAGTGTGAAAATAATGGCATTCTACATCATAAATACATACATAACACTCGTACAAAAAATTATCATGATGTTTTCCCTTAAAATTGCATTAAGAGTTACGTTTGCTAAAAGCATTTCCTGAATTTGTCATTCGAATTAAATTTGACATAATGTTTTTTTAGTTTGCAAAGTAATCACAGCTTTTCTCTTTTTTTTTAACAAATATTTAAACATTTTAACAACGTTTAGTCTGAATTAGATGCGATTTGACACAAGTCATTAAGATTGTGATATTATCATTACTTGTCATATACAGCTAGATAAATAAATAAATCAGAATAAAAGGGTTAAAACCCAATAGCGGTGGCTAATTTAAAAATTATTATCATATATATTTTGATCAATTCATTCAAGCAACTTCTTAAACTTGTCATTACATTTCATACCTATTACAATTTTTTAGGTCACAATTCTGGGTCTCTTGACAAAACTATGTACCACAAGAAACAATACATTTACAGATGTATGAGGGAATATTCGTAAAGCTATGTAATATGTTTTAGGTATACAGGGACCCAGCCTTGACTATTCTCAGTGGTAAGCCTCTTCATCTGTACATTTTGAATAGCAATAACACATAGGCTTAAATGGTCAAGTATTTTTTGCTCGAAAGCGAGACATTACTATATTCCAATGGTTTTATTTAGAAATACTTGAATAAACAAAATTATCAATATGAAGCAATCAATACAAAGGATGGTCTATAAGACGAATACTTATTTAACATATCTGATAGGTTTTCCTTTGTGATAACCCGCCATGGAGAGGTTCTCAAAGTGTTTCACCCTCCTGACGAGGACGATGTAGTTCTGTCCACAAAGAAAGGCTTCGCTGGCATGTTGTCTTCCAAACTTCATCACAAGTTTGAGGTAAAAAGACACAAATTCTTAACTCATTTTTTTTAAATTATATTATGCTGCTTTATTTCCATTAGATTATGACGAGTATATTGCAAATCAGCCAACATTTAATATGTTTAAACAATTAAAATGATTAAAAAAAAATGACCGATGTACATGAGCGTGTGTTGCTTTGTTTATAACTATTGGTATCGTCGGCTATTAAGTTTAAATAGACAAATACCATAAAGATGATTTGAAATTTTGATTTTGTAGATTAAGCATAGTCTACATGGAGACGCATGGAAGTACAAAGTAGAAGAAGCTGGAATCGAAGGTTTATTATTATTTCATTACACTAAGATCTTTTTCGTCACATACTCTTTTACTATAACTACTACTACATATACATATATAACATCAGCTAAAGAGCGATAGTATATATGGTTACTTACCTGCAACTTAAAACATATTCAGGGTGACATGCTATTAATTCATTTATTCTTATTATATTTGTTATTATTGTATTGATCGGCTGTTTATTCAAATTTAACTAAAAAAAAGATCGTAAATAGAACTTGAAACAACGTGCACGTGCAACTGTTAGATTTTATCTACTGAATATATCCACCCGTACCTCCTAACACTTGTTAATGCGTAATTTGAACGCCTGTTTTGTTGAAATTTGAACATAAAAAATCCAGTCCGATTTACTTAAATCATGATAATAATGAATACAAATGCAGAATGAGAATAGGATTATAATGGTCAAGGATTTTTTGTTCATGAATGGGAATCTTCCCATTGCACGTACTTGACTAAGCAAGATATTTAGATAGCACTATATAAATGCAATGATGTTTAAAACACACCAGTACTGATTCGATGTCTTAGTAAGATAACACTTAAGGTTGTCATGCAAGAAGATCAAACAAATAGATACACAAGAGCTTTTTGCATTGAAAATTTTCAGTTAACTGTGACACCTATGAATGTCTCATCTGGCACTCATCAACGCAATTATGATAAAATCATTTATCATTGTCCTTCTGAAGGTGACCACATTACGCTTCTTAACAAATAACTGTGCACTGTTAATATAGCTTTAAATGTTTGCTGACTTCAAATAAACTTTAACGTAACACCACAATATTAAGTGTTTACTTAGAATTTACAATTAAACGTACATAATCTTGTTGTAAGAGTTGGTATACACCGAAGTTACCCTTTTAATGTTCCCATGGGTTCTTTAAACAAAAGTGAATACAAGTTCTTACTCCGCTTACTATGATATGGAGGATGATCTAATAGAAAAATGAACATGGACTTATCGTCCTATTCGATTAAACTAGCAAATGTACAACCTATGAAATATTTTTACTATTATATTTTGGTGAAATCAGTGTATTGTTATAATTTATTAACCGGATACATTATTTCGGTCATGCGCCATTTAGCAAAACGCAGTACTTATAATTAAGGTACGACTAAAAGATTTGTCTTTTAGTCAATTTTATTGCTACTTAAACATAAATTGTCCCTCAAGACAATACTTAACTTTGTAAAACGATTTTTATCCACCTAAGAACTGTATTAATGTAAAGGACATATGCATAATTATTACGAGAGTTGTTAAGGTAAATCACCAAACCATTGTTGCTTACACAAACATTTTATATAAGTGTAAATATTACACTCGTACGCAGAGAAATGCACATATGAAACTGCTATGATAAATTACATTCTTTCAGGGCGGCATTGTCCAAGAAACCTATAAGTTTATTTACTTTGTGTGTGTGGGGGGAGGGGGGGGGGGGGCTAGCAGTCTCGCTTTCCATTCTTTTTTTTATCGGCTGCTATATTGATAACTTAAAGCATAGGAAACATATAAATTAAAAAACAGCCAACAAACATACAGGAACATTCGATCCGACCTTATGCAGGTAAAATGAATATGCATTATTTTGCCAACATTATCAATGTACATGTAATTCGTCCATGAAATACGTAAATATACTTTAAACAATTTTACAACATTTAATTACTTCTCTTGCTACTACTACTGCCACTTTGACTATCACAACTTCAATCTCGTCCAGGTATCCATAAGGCAGAGTACACAGCAAGGATAACGAATGGCGGCAAGGAGTTCAAGAAGACCCGACATGAGTTTAAACACCCGATACCCACTGGCTCTTCAAAATATGTAAAGGTATGAGAGTATAGCAATTTATGTAGGTAGATAAAAGAAATATTCGTTCCTGAAATGAATCATGAACAACGATTCAGGCGCATTATTCAAACCCCAATAGCATTTTTGTTTCATTCTAATGTAGTTCATGCATAGAAAGGTCATCTATGGGTTAAGATTAATCTATATTTTGGAAATACAATAAGAAGGCAAAGCAACAGCTCTAAATCAGGAATAAATTGAAACCGATTTTAAATTTTTGCTTTTATCTTTAGTGATGGGAGAAATGTCTTTCGTCATTATTCTTTTGTAAACTTTTTTTTAAAAACTTTTGTAATCAGTCTTTCTATCAAACTTGACTTCAGACAAGTAGACAGAAGTTTGGCTAACTTTGTATTTAAGATAAATAAAGATATCTATATCTGACGGTAAAACAATTATAAAATGATCGAAAAAAGTTTAGTAGCATGGTGAAACAATTTGCTACAAAAAGTTTTAACATTATGTTTGGCTTTACTTAGACTCTGCATCTCAAAGACGACATTGACACCATCCATCGTGTTCTTGTGGAGGAAGACTTCAACATGAAGTTTGAAGCTAGTGAAGGGTAATAGAACGAATAAGGATACATATATTTTTTAACTCATAGAAAAAATAACTCTTAATAAATAATGGAAAAAAAAAATAATGGCAGTTGTAATGATGATAATGATTTACGTTTGAGACATTACTTACTTTGATTCCAAATTTAGTGTGACCTTGTAAATGGACACATTTACACGTTTATACATCACTACATTGTGTTCCAGGTTTGATCCTGAGTATGGAATGCACCGTGTGAAAGCCGTCAACATGTTTGACACAATGGGTACGATATGGCTGTGTAGCTGTTTATTCAAAATGTAGTACCAATACAATTGAAGGGGGAAAACGATTATAATATGGCGTTCTCACGTAGTTAATCCAAACACGTAATAATGGTTACCCGTTCTTCGGAGAACAAATAGATGTATTATTTCAATTCAATAACATTAATCATTGTCTCCTTAATATAAATGTTAATCCCTCAATAAAAATATTTCCCCCAGAAATTCCTTAGAATTCTCCTTCTTCTTGAATAACAATTACACTATTCCTATAGAATACCCGGAAGTGAACGCTTACGCTCGGGACGAGCTACACTTCCTGTATCGGCGACAGTACAATCCGAACAAAGTGAAACCACTAACATTGATACACGGCAACCTGACACGGTCCGCTCAGGTAAACACCCATTCATGTTGTTCCTTTTAAAATAAGATTTCTTCTTTCGATGGAACACTGAACAATTGAACACACGACACTCGAGCTTCACTGGTTAAACCGATATGCATATTTGTTTTTAGGCGATTTAGCGTCACGTTGATTCTTTGTCCATTTTTTTACCAT
The DNA here is from genome assembly GCA_021229015.1 of Solen grandis. Taxonomy (NCBI): domain Eukaryota; kingdom Metazoa; phylum Mollusca; class Bivalvia; order Adapedonta; family Solenidae; genus Solen; species Solen grandis. Next base: position 36,651,350 of record CM037795.1, on the reverse strand, counting down.
CATCAGCTGATCAGTTTAACCGAATTATTCTCGCAGCGACGGAAAATTCCAAAATAATATCTATGAGAAGTTTTACGTTAAAAAGCATCGTGATCGCCTATGTTCATATCCGACTAAATTGTTTACAACTTATTGAGACATACTTATAACTATACAGAGTGAACAATCTTCAAATTACAGTTTGATTCGAAAAGACATTTCAGATGTTCTATTATATAGGTATTTTTTTTTTTAAACTGGATGCTTCAAAATTAATACAAAATACTAAGTTGAAGAATCAAAGACCTATAATTGTTTGGGAAAAGAATTCAGCATTTTAATAGTATTGTAGCTTACATCGTACTACAAAAATGACTATATTTCAATTTATCTGAGATATATGTAAATCCCAAATAAAGCATTTGTTTGAGAAAATACAGAATATTACTAACATTACTAATAAAGCTAATACAATCGACAAAGCCGGGCTAGCTAAAGTAAATTCCATATCAATACATGCTCGCTCACACAGAACGTTATGGAAGATATATAAACTTTAATATCTGGAGCATAACCGTTAAAATAATAAAAATAACCTATTTGCGTAGACTGTAGAAGATCTAACTGACAAAGAAACGAAAAAAACAAACAAACAAAAAACAACAAAACTATTCATAGTTTGCATAGTTGAATTATATCAAGATTAACATGCACCATGCCCGAATGAGTGATATAAAGGGTTTGAAAAATAGTATTGAAGTAAGGTACATAAATTTGTTTACTGTTCAGTTATATTGCAAGAAATATTGGCGGTTTAAAACTGATGCATGATTATCAGATTTGCCCTATGCCTGCTGATAATTAAATCTGTCTACTGTAGATAGAGTCTCAAAATAATAAAACAATCAGTCGTTTGGACCCAAGCAAATAAACAAGCAATCATTGCCCGTAATGTGCAATGCTAGCATTACTAAATTTGTATGAGTATTATATTCAAAGAAATAGTGATATTATATTTTTCAACGGGTACAAACGAATCCAATATTATGTGCTCTTATCCTGTCCCGAGGTCTTCCAGGTCTTTGCTATCATAACAAGAGTTGGCTCTAAACAGTGGGAATTTCTTTCATCTCCTAAACATGTTTTGTTTAGAACAAATCAAAGCCGATGAGAAATACGTAAATACCCCCACATTACAAAAAAAAAAAAATAAATAAATAAATAAATGAAAGAAAGCATGCACATTTGTTATTTCTGGTGTGCACGCACTTAATACCTATATAGGTTATATATTCTTTAGTTCGTATGTACCTTAATCTCCCTATCAATCAAATAAGATTTTAGTAAAACATTTGGTCATACACTTACTAGTTGGTTATACTTTTATTAGATATGAATACACGATATGTCTTTTGGGTTATCGTATAAATTGGATAGAATTTAAGAAGTGAAACAGAATAATCTAAGCATTTTTTTAACCTAGTATAAGTTATTAAGAATTATAAGTAATATAACTTAAACAAATCTATGTCGATGGTTCCTGTGTTGTACCAGCACTTTGGGAATGGGAAGGACTTTTCGTCCTAAAAAGGATCTATTGGATGGGTAGTGAATTACCACTATTATTGGGCCACTCACGTGGCCCTTAATGATTTTTGTGGCATAAGTTATGCTTTGTAGCTTAAATCAATTGTTTTATTAAATTATCAAGATTACGTATATATGCTGATGTCATATGTGGTCATATTAACTTGGTTTTTATCATGTTGAACTGGCATGGTATGTATGTTTGTACTCGTATGTATAACATATTGTTATTTACTATTGATATTTTTTTGTTTTTGTTTTTTTGTTTATTGTTGTTGTTATTTTTTTTGGCTGAACACTGATAAGACATACATGTATACTTCGCGCGCGCGCGCGCGCGCGTGTGTGTGTGTGTGTGTGGTGACGTTTCCTCGGACGAGTAAAAGATAAATAAATTTCGGAATCTCTTTCTTTTAGTTTATTCAGAAACTGGTATCTTCACGTCGGGAAATCGACGAGGTTTTCACAGCCATAATCGGCAACTTGACATTCATGCGACAGGAACCACAACATGGTACACAACACATTTTCTTTTTTCCCATTTTTACATTATTTTATTCTTTTTCAAAGAATTTGTTTCGATATTGATACAAAAAATTCCGTCTTTATCATTACAGTGAACGAGTGGAATAAATGTAAAACTGTTCTGAAATATAGCCCTTACATACGAATAAATCACAAATGGTTCTTTCCTGCTACAGTCTAGTGGTATTTGTGTACAATACATATATTTTTATATGATTAGGTTCTCCTCAATCAAGCGTATGCTTTAACCATATTGTCAAGATGCTGGAAATATTGCCTGATACTGAGCTAAACAAGCTGGCCAAAATTTACTTCCTGGACATGTCCCCTGGGTATGTATATTATTCTTATCACCCATCATCAAATATTTGGGCATATATCATTTAAAACATGAGGAGATGTTGTTGTAAACAATGCGTCTTTTTCACTGAAATGTGTAACCGTAATATTTATTCACCACTTCGATAAAACTATGCTAAATGGTAGACATATCTGTAAAAGAAAGTCCACATAGAGGTCTTTTATAAAATTATTTTCTTAAGGGTTCGGAAGAACACCATTGACAGGGATATTATGATTGATGCTTTCGGTGGTATGAGGCGGCCGTCAGTGCAGTATATACTTGTCAACACGATATTTCGAGCAAAACCGGCTAACACGCGGTCCATACAGAGACTTCTTACTTCCCTTGTCAGCATGAACCAGAAGCCACTTCCGGTAATAATTCATCATTTCATATATTCCTATTGCACACTTAAACATGCGAAAAACCTCAATGATTGCAGACGTAACTTTCATATACTCGTAAATGCTGACATTTCTTGCTAGCATGCATCTAGAAGTTCTTCGTGATTTCCTTTCCCCCTTTTTGAAAGAATGCATTATAGATAAAGGAAGGAAGTACAAGTACATAAATTATAAACCAGGAATTTTTGTAAGAATGCTTCCTTTTTTTTTTGGATCAATTTCTGTTTTAATTTTAAACATCTGCATCAATGGCAGAGACCCTGCTTGAGACGATCTTGGAATTTTGTTTCTATCCGGAGAAGACAACCCTACCGACCATGCCTCGAGAGCTTCGCCATTCATTTCTTCTCACATTGGGATCGCTTGTATCACAGCTTCAGGATTACGGGGAAGCGGAGCGAGCAAAGTCAATAATGGAACAATTGCACGCACGTATTGGACTTCATGGTACGTTTCATCTTAGTTGTTGAGACTATAGAATGATAATAAAAAGGCACTATTTGTACGTTTAACTCTTAACTCAGCAAAACCGATATCTTTACCAGATATATGACAACGTTAGTTATTGTTTTGATATTGTTACATATCTTCGTTAATAGAAGGGAATCTGCAGCACTCGGTTTACTGTTATTAAAACTTGCTTACATTCTTAGATAAACATTGGACACAATAATTGGTAATTGACTTTGTCTCTCTGCTGTTACCAATAGACCCCTGGGTATATCGGATGCGGCGGGACACACTCAGTGAAATCGATATGCATAATTACAACCTAGAAAAAGTCATCCTCCTTGAGTCAATGGGTAATGCCCATATGGCGGATTCCTTCGAGTACATTGTGTCCCATATCAATGATACCAACTCTCAATGGGTCAAACGGGCCGGGATACATGCACTGCGACACTTCCACGACAAAGAGGTTTGGCACTGCCATATAGATTACATTGAATTTCTATAAACATAAACACATTTTTAACTCTTCATACTGAATTCCATGGGTAAGTATGAAAAATATGAAGGAATACGTGTTTTCTTATTTAATTTCCATTCCGATTGGTTGATTGCAAGCAGAATATCATATGATAGTTTTTGATTTTTTTTTTGTTCTGCATGTATCTTTGGATTCATTTGTGCAAAGGCAAGTTGTCATATATTGTTCGTTGATAATCATTTTTGTTTAATTATTATTACTTCAAAGATTTGAGAGGGCGTTTTAGTAATTAAGTAATTTTCGGAAATATTCACTGAAGCAGTTACAGATAGATAATTTTGAAGGTGGACGAGGTAAAAACTACATTTTGTCCCTGTCATTAGTTTATAATTGTAAACAATGTATAATATATTGACCCGACGAGGATTTCTGCTTATACAAATTTAACAAAATGATGTCATCTCATCTAAAATCAGTTATTGCTTGATATACATGTATCTCTGTGTGACTTTACTATCGTTATTTATCTTCCTTGCAACGTAGAAACATGTTTTATTACAGACATTACAAGAACTACAAAATGCTGCTTTCTTTGATGATGACGTTACAGTTCGATACGAGGCAATGTTGCAAATAAAATCACACCCGCTCGCTAAAAATAACAGGTATTAATTAAATGTAGTGGTGCCCTGTGATAAGGGAGGCATTTACCAAATATTTTCTTTTCAAATGCGCATTGTAATATCGTTTAACATTAGTTCATCAATTTTTGGAAATATGCCAGTACCTGCCAGAATTTAACTTAAAATCGCATTTATAGACAAAGCAAAATGGAACTAAGTAATAAATATCTCACAATATTTATTATTCATTGAAACGCTCTTTGCATATACATGGACAGGTCTTACCCCTTTAAGGAAAACAATATATTATCTAAGTTGTTCTTATCTTTATTTCATCAGGAGTTATTTCTTATTTGGAAACATTGAAAAATCTAATTTGACTTGTTATTTTCTGCACGTTTCTAGTATTTTCAGTCAAACTTGCAAAAACTCGTTTATTTAATGATACGCCCTTGAAAGATTACTACCTGAGTTATGCCCCTGTTATCATGCAAATGATGACAATTTAGCCTGGAATATAAGATAAATAGTGAAAAGATCTACTCTGACAAGGTATTTTAAGTTGTTCGAATTTTCTATAAAATATTACAATAATCACATAAACATATATTATGCAACATAATTAAATTTTATTCATTTTATGACTTTAAAATACACCACATCTGTGGGGCATGTACTTAAATACTATGAACATATTTACACTTTATGAACATTTCTAATTTACACGAAAACAATATGATATCCCAAATGACATAACTAGATCTGAATTTGATAGATGGTTGTTAATGCAAATACTCACAAATAAATTTCTTTTGTCATCCATTAATTATCCAAACTATAAGCGTATACTCAGAAATTACATGATCATGGAGAAAGACGTTATTGTTTATCGAAAAAATTTATTGAACATATTATCTTGAACAAACTGAATTTTGTCAAAAATATACAACACTTGTAATAAGTGTCGCAGTTTTTTTTTCTGGCTTATATGTTTTGTTTGATTATCTGCTAGTAGCTAAATAATGAATTCGTAACATACCACCCGAAAAGGCTAAAAATACACGTTTATGTTTTTAACTTGGCAAAATCCATTTCTCTTTAAGTTTGATTGACGAGACGGCCTTTAACTCTCTTGACAAGAGGTCAATCTTCGACGTATCTTTCAAGTTTAGACTTGAAGCACCAGGCGTTGACTGGCAGAAGAAGATTGGTACTGAAGCCATTGGTGCTTCCTTTGGCGTCATCATGGAAAATCTGTTGAACTTAGAGATATGTAAGTTGCTATGTCTTATAAAAACGAACTTGTAAGATTTCTGAAGGACAGATTAACATAATGGAATAAAAAAGTGATAAAGATAATTAAAAGAACGAAATTTAAGATTGGACAAAAAACAACAACATTATCTTGTAAGTTATGGTTTGATAAAAGAATAAAGTATATTGAGGAGTTATTTGAGTTATTTAAATATAGAACTAACCAATTATATTCATTCATCCATGTTTAAACTACATACAATATATGCGCGAACGATTTTATAAAATTTTATTAATTTATAAAGATATACCATTTAAATTAATTAAAAGAATAGATGACGGCACATTTTAGACAACTCTCATAAGAATCACCTTAGTTGGAGATTTTATGGCAGTAAAACAGCTTACCAAATCAAATATTAAATAAATTTGTTTCTACAACTAGGTCAGAAATAAATAAAAAAAGAAATACCATGGAACAAAATTATTCAAAAATTCACATGGAAACTGTTAAAAAATGCCCAGTAGAAGTATATTATGCGTCAGGTACCAAAAAACTCATATTTATACCAATATGAAATAAGTAATTCAGCGTGTGATTTTTGCAGCAGCTATCAAGAATACACCGGACATGTATTTTGGGAATTCACTACTTCGAAAGCTATGTGGATTCTTTTACAAAACTTCTTAGCTTCACAAAATGTAAATGCAATTTGATTCAAAATAAGATATGGAAAAGGGAATTTCCCAAAAAGTAAAACAGTGGTCAGTTTTTTATGAATTATAAAATATTATTGTAAAGTCAGAGAGAGAGAGACAGAAATTTGTGTCACATTTTTTCCAATTTCCCAATTGGATTTTTTGTGCACCAAGATTCCTTTAGTAAGAGAAAGGATTATAGAACCACTGAATGCAAATATCATATACTTTTACATACTGTAAAACTTATACATGCATAAATTATTTCATGGCCAAATAATTTCCAATATACAAGTATGCTATTATATTGTTTTTTTGTAGTTTTGCCACACAGGCGTAATTCACAATATTTTCCACATAGGAAACAAATACAAATTGCATACACACAGAAAGCCATCTCTGTGTTTCTGCATTTTATCCCCACAGGAAGGGATTTATCCACACAGGAGTTTAGTTTTTTTATTTATACTATCAAATCTTTCAAGATATCTTCACAGGAAGCTATCTTAAGCTGTACCTAATACATATTTATTTCATTACAGAAATATACTTGTGAGATATAAGAAAAATACATATTTTATAGACAGTTGAGACCTACAAATACGCAGGCTTATTGTACAAATATAATTACTGAATTTACACGAAAATATAAAACCAACTGCTTGCTACCCACGCAGGTCGTGACGGTAATGAATTTTGGAGAAAAACATCCATGCGAAAATATTTCAAAATAAGGGCATATTTTCATCTCAGGGCAAGGGGATAAAATTTACAGTATAATCATCTTGAAGTTTTCAAATCTTCATATATTCATGTTAACGTATCAGGATGGAAAAAACATGTGCACTCACTGATATCCAGCTCAGAATGGCCACTCACATGCACCACCATATAAATCTATGGAATGATATTTTAAGCAAAAATTACATCATGTTTGGTTATTATTTCATTATGTTTGATGACAATGCCATTTTGGTTGGTGTTATCTTTGTGTTCTTGTTGATATCGATGAATGCTTTTTTGATAAGTGCATGATGTGACATTTGCATTCTGCTTGATGGCAAAATGCTTCGTTGCCTTCCAATGTCCTTGGTTACAAGGAAATAATGCTTTATGAAATTTGGGCGACGCCATGCGTGCTGATGTCGCTAGCTGCTTCTTGACAATTGCATCGTAACCAGTTAATATTGAAATTGTATGTGATTCGAATACCGGTGGAAACTCACTTTTTTCCGCTTCTGTTATACATGTTTAATGATTAACCCACCCCACCCTGCTATTGATACTATTTACATGTAATTTGATATTTAACGGTCCCGGTGGGCGAGTAATTAAAGTATCCGCTCCTAAATCGAGTTGGGTGGGGTCGTTTGTTGGATCCCCGGCCGCGATAAACCAAAGTCGTAAAAATGTATTGGTATAGCTTCCTTTTCTTGGTGGTTAGCATATAAAGGTAGTTCCAGGAGTGGTTGGTAATGTAACTGAATACTGCAGTGTGGCAACGCTTTGTCTATCTCAAATAGACATACATGTAGTCTCTAAATGACTGAAATTCTATCGGCGGGATGTCAAACCCTATAAATAAACAAACAAACCTTAATACTGAACTATGAAATAGAATTAAAAATATACCGGTATATGAAAAGTAAAAAATGTGTGTGTTAAGACATAACCATTTACATTTCCGTAGCTTCAATTTTTAGATATTTTTAGCTAGGTTGTTTGCAATTCTGTTCTGTGGTAGCACGCAATTCTGTATCGAAAACATTTCGGGGCTACTTTTGGACTCTTAAAATTTCCCAATTTTAAGATATATTTCCAAACTTTAAGTTTTTTGTCTTATCACACAGTGCTGTTATGTTTATTTAAATGCGACTGCAATACTGAATTGAAATGTGAAAGAAAGAAAGAAAGAAAGAAAGAAAGAAAGAAAGAAAGAAAGAAAATAAACTAAATGCGCAAGTGAGTTAATTAATTCGGAGATATTTGAACATTTATTGGCTGGATTTTATCTTTTGAAATTTCCAATGAATACATGTATGCAAATTTGTGCTGCATATATGGGTAGTTGCAAGACTGGTTGGCCCGGTGTCAGGATAATGCGACTCGGTGTGTTATCATGCCACATGTCTAAGGCGTGATACTGCAGTGTGGCAGCACTATATCTGTCTCAAATAGATATCGTTTCCAATATGACTGAAATATCGTCGATGGAACGTTAAACCCAACAAACAAACACAACTGTTGGCTACCTACTAGTATATAGATCAATATAGATCAATATGCTTTCATTACGCTGCCTCTGTAAGGGAAGGTCACGGATTCGAACCATTTTTAATATAAGATATTAATTTCAATTAGCTTATATTAAATAAATCAATTCAAAATATAACAGACATAAATAAAAAAGTAAAAGTGTGCTGTTTTATATTTGCTTCCTTTTGATGAAAATACACAAATTTATGTATATTTTGTAAACTCTATGCCATACAGAGAGAGAGAGAGAGAGAGAGAGAGAGAAGGGTGTGGCTTATCGTTAGCAGTCCATTAAAACACATTTCTATATTTTTTGTTACGACCTTATTTACGCAAATCGAAGTTGGTTAATAACTTTTGGTTAATTGGCGTGGCATTCGTTTATTTAATTTACTATTTTATACGAAATAGATACACCATTAAAAACGCCCCGGAATCGGGATGTCGTTGGTTCGACATACTTAAAGTCGTAGAAAAGTAGTACAATGTACTGGTAATACTTCCTTGCTTCGAGCTCATCATATAAGGGTAGTTCCGGACTGGTTAGCCCGGTGTCAGATAATGCGACTGGGTGTGATATAATGGCATATGTCTACAGTGTGATACTGCAATGTGGCAGCACTATATCTGTCTCAAGCAGATTAGTCTGCAAATGTTTGATATAATGTCGCTGGACATAAAACCAAATAAATAAACAAGCATTAACATTGAAAACACTGTTCTTTCAGCGCTATCGGCGCTTTGATTCGAAAGCGACATCTGTTGATAAAATGAGGCGTAACACAATTTGGCTTACAGGTTGTTAGAACATTGCTATTGATTATATTGGTACTTTAAGTTCTGCAATCATACACAAGACAGTAATTACAAAAAATTAAAGATTTTTGAAGGCACATAGGAACAATCACGAAGCACAATAACATTGTCATCAATGCACAAAAGCATTGCCACTTAGCATAATGACATGATCATCAAGCACAATGTCATTCTCACAAAGCATAATGTCATTATCACCAAGCATAATGTATTTTTGCTTAAATTTCATTCCATAAAAATCATTCACCCGTGACACAGTTCTGCGTTCAGTACCGTGAAAGTCCCCAACGTTAGCGTTTGTATCTCTTTTTTATCGTAGTGTATAGAGAATAAATAGGCAAACCTTAATATTCTTTAACCAGTAAGGATATAATCTGAATCAGTTCAAATCTAATCATCAAAATTGTAATAGTCAAATAATTTTACCACCATAATCCCCTTTGTAAGACACCTCTTCCTTCTTTAATATAAATTTCTTAATGAAAAAATCATTTTTCATCAATATTTACAAGATATTAAATTATTTTCACAATAAGATAATATTATGATAAATATAGCAAATACATATTTCATGCAATGTTATCATTAGTACGATATTGTAATGTATTATTGTATAGCTTATTCTTGTGTGATTGTTATAATCAATAAAAAAAGAGTTGATACTTTTTGTTTGATTAGAAAATAAACGAACAAACTTGACTAATTTGGTAACCCATATTCTTTTCTAAACAAAGAAAAGCAAATAATATTTATTTGTATCATCGTTTCGCGATCACCATACAAAGATAATACTGGACAACCAACGAGCAAACTAATTAAAGGTACCCGATGCGTAGTCTATAATAAACGAACAAACTTGACTAATTTAGAACAACCTAGTTTTTTTTTTCAATTGAAATCGTAATGATATAAGGTAGGTAATAATTATTCCAAAAATTATACAAATAATTAGATAATTCATATTCATTTTCCAGCTCTTTTACATGGAGGAATGGAGGTTAGAGTGCACGATGAAGCTTATGTTAGAGTCCACCTAGGAATATTGAATAAGAATGTAGACTTCCTACTAGCAAGGATATGTTTTAAATGTTCTGCTTACTACAGTGTCAACATTCTCAAGGTACGCGTTTTCTTTATCGTATATGTATGAACAGTTTCCGTTACTGTTTATAATAATTAACACAAAGTATCATATAATTATGATTTTTTTTTCTTATGATGTTAAGGTAAGCAAATGTGTTAATTAGACAAAGGGTTTATTACTAGCATCAATGTGCAATCACTACCAAAAATTCCTTACGATTTCCATTGTAATATTGGTGATGCCGTTTCGGGTGTTCAGATGATTAGATCGTCTCTAATGTAGTTTAAATTTTTTCGATGGCTCCGCGGATACGCAAATATTGGTCCAGTGAAAGTTTAATGATAATGTAGCTGATATAAACATGATCATTCGTCTAGGTATGATATCAAGGCGTTCCAGACCTAAATAGACACAGTCCTTAATGACAAAAACAAACAATATAACTGCCAAAGTCAATGAATCACTTTTAATTCCTCAAATTAAAGATTCATGAAATGTCAAAAACATTTAAGAACACCGAAAAATAAACGTATTCTCTATCTACATGTATATGTTTACAAAAACCATGGTCTTGTAATCGCCTAAATCTATTCTAATGTCAGTCATTTAAAAACATTGTATTTTAAATATTTAGGAACTGGATCTGGGACAAGCAATGAAACTTGTGACGAAATTTGGAGAAGTGGTAAATGATATAATCGATGCAATCAGGAAAGGTGTTGATGCATTCACAGCTATACTTGAAGCCGACTTTTCACTGAAAGACATTGTATTCAACTTTATTAATTCTTTGACAGATATTCCAGACAAGGCAAGTACATAATTATTACCGTTATACGGTGTGTATTATTTAGTCCGGTAACTAAATATAATATTTATGTTGAATTTGTTAATTATGCATCAAATTTTTCATCAGACTATATTATGTAGTTTCCTCTCGTTATCCATGTCACATTAAAATAAATGTTTCTTTTTCAGATTGTTTTCCCTTGGTAACAAAATCAAAAATGCCGTAGACAAGATTGGCCTGATAAAAGTTAAAAGCATACCACCCTTTCTCAAACCAGTGAAAACGGCAATTGAATCAGCTTTACAATTGTTTGAGCGTGTTCGTGAAGACGTCATGACCTTTTTCAATGTATGTGCGGTTCAAATTCAAATGTAATGATGATATATTTTAATAACGATTTGAATTGCAGATTGAACTATTTTTTTCTCTAAGTAAAACGTAATATTCAGGAGGCTCCATTAGACTTTTGAAATGTGGATCCTTGACAGTTTTGATGGAATCCTCTCATATATTCATTTAGGAGCTGCTCTGAAACCTTTCATAAATGTTTGAATAATTGAATAAAGCTTTTAAGTTAGAAAGTAGTGGGAACCTTATAATTTATAGTCATTGTGTTTGTTTCAAGTCCATTGTCCAGTCAGTGAATGTGGTGATACCTCAGGCAGCCCAGCAGATATTTGAGGCTATTAGAGGAATAATAAATGGTTTCTTGAACATTTTCAAGGATCCAAAAACATCTCTGTTCAAGATTGGAAAAGGTTCCCTGATGTAAGTTTATTTCTGTTATAACCAGTTTATTAACTTTTGTCAAATTATTATCGCTGCATCAAATTGAACTTTCGGTGATATATCGTGATAGAACTTGCGTTGCATATGAAAATTATCCATTTATTCATTATCATATCCTGTTCTTTGACAGGATTGGATGAATATTCAGCAAATGACCGAAACTCTTCGTGGGATTTCGACTTACGCCTTTGTAAACGAAGGTAGGGGAAATTGTTGGATAATTATACATTTGGACAATTCTGTATAAAATTAGACATAGATATAGAGATTTTTTTGCGATTATTTTCTTATTTTTTCTTATTTTCTTATTTTTTTCTTATTTTTAAATTACGTATTATTTATCGCTGCATTTTATTCATTATGTGTATGTGACTTCAATCCTTTTGTATCTGTTTCCGTTAACATGAACATGTATCTCACCGATCGAAAGAGAGAGAGATTTGTACAGTAATAAATATTAGAATAAAGTGGATATTTAGGAAGCGTAAATAAAGAAACTCAAAACATTAGTCCACCACAACGAAATCCCGAATTTAAACATTTTTTTTTCTATATTATATATAATTGTCTTCTAAGGTCAAAAGCCGTATTGGAGCAATCTTCCGACAGAAGCTGCAAATGTCATCGACCAGTTTCAGATGCTTTTAACGTTTTGCAAACGAAGGTAAAACGTGGAAAAATGAATTAATGCATTCAGCTGATCCTGTAAAGCAGTTAACTGAAGGAAAAAGAACTATGGTAGGTATTTTTTTCCGTTCTGATATTAAGATTACCGGTACATTTAAATACGAAACAATATTAAAGCATAGAAATTTATGATTGAATTGATCTTTTTTTTAAATGCTAGCATTGACAATAAGGTTTATGCGTATAGAGTAAGCTTAAATTGGCAAACGCCTTCGGGTTCGAAAACTGTGATGAATCCCAAATGAATTCCCCATATTTGTTATACACTATCTACCCCACCAAAAGCATTTTCTCGAATTTTGATTGGTTTCATCAAGTCTAATATAATATAATATCAAAAGAAAAACGGACTATGTACTTGGTTGTAAATATATCTAAGTAAATCTAATTGGATTCACAGTGCTGATACGAATACAATCGGTCTGATGCAAAGCCTTTGGCATATGATTTTGTAGACAATCTTTCACGATAGTTATGTGCTTCCGATATTTTTGTGTTTTTTGAGGTGAGTTTAAATGGTTTGCCGAAAATTGCATTCGTATAAAGTCTTAAATTTATAGAGTGCTGCCACAAAATATCATGTCGTAGGCAAGTGTCATGATAACACAACCAGTCACATTATCCCGATACTTATATTTAAGAAGACATTGCTATCTCATATGGAATGCTGAACTTGAAACATACAGTGTAATAACTTTTCTTCAGGTTGATGTGAAGAGAGAACTCATAAAGGAAGTTATGAAGTACTACATGACTAACAAGCCTTCAATGAGTTGTATGACTTGGGGAAAACTTCTTCAAATTATATAAAAATATCGTTGATGTCTTCAAATCTATCAAAGACGGGTATACAGCCTTGAAAAGGGGGTAATTGATTTTTGTTGTTTTGTTTTTGTTCTTTTTTGTTTACTTGAAGGGAACAATTCATACCCTACACTGGAAACTGTTTGAGAAAATAATATGAATACCTGAATATATTGATTATATATATTTTTGTTCTTGTCAGGTAGTTACAAGGGTGTTATTTCTGACCTAGTTTTACCAATGATGGGGAAAATGAATGTAGTTAAAACAAGAATTAATTTCAATAATGTCAGTTTAAGTTTATTTTTGGAGATTTATAAATTATTTCAAATTTCACACAGGTATGAGTTTGCCAGATCTATTGTGAATATGATTTTTGGACCAAAATGCCACAAAGACTTCCCGAAGGTCAGAAGACTTAGTAGTTCAGATTGTCCTGGTTTAGGTTTTTATCCAGCAAATCTTGGAAATGGAAATGACTATGCACTTCGTGGAATTGATCTTCTAATCAACGAGGGCGCTGAGGTAAGATATTCTTGTTACTCGTATATTTCACTTCGCATACATACTCACTGTATATTTAAGCCCCTCAAGTTATCTGGTTGCGTTTTGCAATTTTTTCATATTTTTCGTGGTGAAGCGGATTATTCATGACACACGGTAATAGCTCTAATTTTAAATGAGTCGAATCTTGATGTGGTGTGTCAGTTTAATTAATCTTTAAAACAGTAGAATGTTTGTTGCGGATTAGGAAATTCAGGTTCCGTAGCGAACGCTATTATCATTAAGAGATCGGAACTTTAATGATGAACCGTTCTCTCTGAACCGAGTGATTAGAGCGTCCTCCCAAGAATTGTTCGATCCCCGACCGCGACATACCAAACTCGTATGTAAAAGGTACGGATATACCCCAATTGTTTGGGTATAATAAGGGTATTTCCTGGACCGGTTATTCCGGTGTCAGGATAATGTTATTTGATATGGCATTATGTCACACGTTTATTGTGTGGTATCGCGGTGTGACAGCACTTTATCTGTCTGTCGTAGAAATAAATCCCAAAATGACAGAAAATAATCTGTAAAACAAAAAAATACAACTTGTATGAGGGACTTGGGATTAAAATTATAGATAATACATTTATGTATTGCATTTGCTTATTCAACACAATTTATGTCAAAAATATTTTTGTTTCAGTTAGTTGCACCGTTTGCTGGCAAGGTTTTTCTAACTGGAAATAGCAATGAACTTGCTATAAAGAATAGTGGAGAACTGCCGGCAGATGCAATCATTGTTATCACAAATGTGTTTCCAAATAGCGACATTCAGTCAGAAGATGATCCAGCATATGTGGAAAGAGCAGTAAGATCAACATTGATGTATCATAAGTCTTGCACATGCTTATAATTGATGCTTTGCGTATTTAGTTTTGATATACCTGCTTTTTATGTGATATTCATTTCGAGCAATGCTTCCTTCCATCTAGAGTCTGGTGTCTAACCACTTTACACCGTCGCTTTTTGGATAATAATGAATGATATGTTTTCCATTCAAACTCAGATTAATATTGTTTATATTTGTTGTATTGATAGTAGTCCACGTTACTGGTTGGCTCATGTAAGTTTTCAAAATTCGTCATTAGATATTCGGCGAATCTAATTTGATAGTTTCAATGTTATTTAAGTATGTTCACATATTTCTCTCAGTGTTTATTTTCAATAGTTTCCAAACATGACGTATTATTTCTTAAGATTTTAACCATCGCTATAAAGCGCTCAAGTACCTTTAACACGCGAAACTCCCATAGGGATTGAAAAGTTTTATAAATGTGTTAAGATTGTAAGATATCTTAAAATCAGTATATTTTCTCAAAGTTTAAAAAGGTACTTAGAAAGAGAATGTGCATGAAATGGTCAATAACATGTAGGCTCAACATTTATATGCTATAAATTTGGAAAGCCAATTAAGAAATGTACGTGCAAAATGTTTTACAGTGGAACCTCTAAAAACCGCACGGTGCTCGGACCAGCTAAAATATCCGGTTTTCAGAGGTGTGCGGTTTACAGAGGTTTTTGCTCTTTCAGCGCTTATTTTGCTTTATGTATGGGATTCAATGTATATTCTTCAAATGTTATGTGTATGGTATTAATTGTATGTGAAGTGAAATGTTCATTTCTTATTAATGAGTTAATGTATTTTCGGGCAAGAGATCGCCTCCATTTCCATTTAAGAACCTTATCTTTAAAGCAATCGTCAATTTTCAAACTATGAAAATAAGATTATATATATATATATATGTATATAATGTAAATAAAAAATATAAAACGAATATTTTTATTGTGAACTCGTCAGTTCACGTTCATATAAATAATTTCGTTTTTAAAACTGTCATGTTGTCATTGTTTTATTCACACCTATTCAATATAACCTTTTTCCAGGTAGGGGCAGGTGATTCATTAGGCAAAGTTTTAAAATCAGCTTGTAACGGAAACAACCATATTCACTATGCCATTAAACAGGGAAACAGTGTCTTAGATCCCAGCAAATATTTATCCGGGAGGCCAATAGAAGCCAATTATCATCAGTTCTGTGATGATTACAAACTTGTGTACAAGGTAAATATGTAGTCGTTCAATATATTATTAATGCTTAATTTTATACTACATATATTCATAAAAACATATAAGGAAAATCATACTCCAATGCTGCTTTAAATCGATTTAACTTTAGTTGCATCTAGCCAGACATGTAGTTTTAACTTTGCCTCAATTGCATTAACAGTTCAAAACCATCAAAGTCAGTTATATTGTTGGGCCAGATGGGAAAGACAGAACAGATACAACTCCAGCTGTCCCTCATTCGGGCAATACTGATCCACCAACCCTTGACGTTTCGGAAAGTCCAGGGCAGGAAATTAGCGCATTAAAAGGCATGACAAAAGTCTGTTTAATAAACAGAGATTTCCTATGACCAGTGGAATAATTTTAAAATTACTTTTGATTTAACATTAAAGTTATTACTGTGAAATCACGAGGAAAATGGGACCAGTCCTGGTGGCCGAATAAAATGAGCCTCTATCCCGGTTGATAAATATTGGGTTCGATCCTCTGTAGCAATAAACCAAACTCATTTAAATGCTATAACATATTTGCTAGGCCCTCCCTATGAAAAGCTTAGTTTATGGCTTGTTGACTGAATATGGTATCTAAATACTACAGTTATCTAATATATCATCTATATCATGCAACCTTAATTAAGTGCTAGAAAAACTGTGTGTGAATCGTTTTAACACTGCAAATTATTATAAGCCAATATAATTGATAAAAAATTATATATAATTAAATCCGTATGTGATATTTTAGAAGATGCTAATGGTATGTACAGCAAAGTAGCATCACTTTTTCGAAAAAGAAAAAGGAGGGGTCTCGAGAATATGATAGGTGAGTTTGCTTTATTCCATTTCATGTTAGGATAAATTTCAGCAGTTACAGAAATGAGACAAATTAAACTGATGAATATATTGGAATACATGTTTATTTAAGTGGACTTAATAAAGTTCACATTTAGAAGTAAATACAGAGCGTGTAGTTAAAATATATTTGTGACGTACAGTTGGTACTCGTTATCTCCAATTCGCGTATATCGAAATTTCGGCTATGTCAAATTAATTGACTTGTTCCAGAATTTTCCCTTCTTTGTCTTATTACATTAACTTCGTGTGTCTCAAAATTTATTTATTTCAAATTACTGCTATCTCAAAGTGGAAATTTGGACCCTCGCCCTATAGTACAATGCATATTTGTTTGTTTATCTCAAATTCCACAGACGCTAATTAGCCCGCCGATATTTTTCACACCTATCAGTAAGCTGGTGACACTAGCTTTGCAAGGGGCTATCTGTACGACAAATCGTGATTTTAGGCTTTCAGTAATTACCAGATTATGTTTTGACGAAATATTTACATGGTAATTATATGGCCAAACACAAGGCGGTGTGCTTGACAATCTTTGCTCAAAATGTGCCAGATTTTTTTTAAAAATACAATCGACAATCGAAGAATAAACCCAGGTCATAATTCACAATGTCTCTAGAACCTACTTGTCCATCTATGAGCGCTGAGTAATCTGGCGTTGTGCAAAGTGCTTTGAATATTGTGCATGTATGTAAGTGCTCTTTATTAATAGAATACAGTTCGCATGTTTTCGATCTATATTATGTTGTAACCCTGTTTGTTTATTTCGTTTACCTTTCTGTATTTATAGAAAGAAGCGGTTGAATAAATAAAGAAAAATATGCTACATATGGATTATCATTTATTAATTATATATTCTACAAAAATGTGTCATCTTCTTCATGATATCGACAAAATATTAATATAATGATACAGGTAAGATTTCTTGTTCACAAACCGAAAATCCCTCATTTCGGATTGGTCAAACTACGGACATCTCGAAGTCTTATTTTTGGTCCAATGATATTCGAGATAACGAGTGCCGACTGGATGTTATTTCGATCAAAGACGCAAATCATTGTCATATTGAACAGTAAAAACATAGTCATTTTGCAGATTATTTTGGAAAATAAATCAACTTAAAATTAGGTATTGCCCACATATAAACTTAATATGATTATTACATGTTAGTTTGTCAATCATGTTTTATGCTCAGGTGCCACAGTTGAACATTTTATTGGAAACATCAGGTCGTTCTTGAAAAGATTTTCAATACGGCGCATTAAAATTGGGGCCATTATTGATCTACTAGACCGACTAGGTTTGGAAACCCCCAAAAGGAAAATGACCAAATTGATGAAAATCATTCAGGTAATATATATCTTTTATGTAAACTGAGTTATTCACGATTAATACTTTGAAAATGATATTCATAAAAAAAGAAAAACATCAAAAAATATCCAAAGCAAACGAGCGGATGTTCGAACGTTTGATTGCAGTGGCGGTAAATTTATAAAAACGGTTTTGCTATAGCACTGTTGAATGATTGCCATTTGCCAAGATATTGTGAACCAGAAGTATAATAGTCTAATGTAAGAAGAGTATCAAAATGAGACGCATGTTATGCATTCGAATATATTTCATAATATGTTGCTCAGTAAATTATTAAAATAGGTAAAAAGGCGTGTATGAATCCTTCAGCAATGACGAACGATGACTTAAAACAAGAGCTGTTTGAAAGAGGCAAAGCAACTTTGGGCAACCACGAGGACATGATAAATGAACTGCATACTTTACATAATGGTATTTACGAACTTTTCAATAACATTTATTATGCTGTTATAGATCTAAGACAACTCGTTTAACCATCATTCATATTCTAAAGGTAAGCACTCCTATAGAGAAAGTAGTATTATCTTTTAAAGTTGGTATGAACGAGATATAATGGTCTTGTTTATTATAAAATATGAAAATATGAAAAAGTGCTCTACTATCTGAGACACTTAAAACGGTCACACTTAAGTAGTAGAATTTCAACATAACATTATATACATATTTGAATTAAAGGCATATTAATTTGAAATGTGGAAATTTATTCAACTTCAAATTATTCCTATGTGATCAAAGAACCAATGCCCCTTGTAATTATTTATCTCTATTTGTAATTATTGTTCAAATCGGACCCTGTTTGTGAAAATTGTCCATCACATTGAAAAAAAATTATGTAACTTTAACATATTTTTAGCTTCAAGAGAATATTATTTATATCTTCAATAAATCACGCTTTTAGAGTGGTTCTAGAGAAAGGTGGTCTAAAAGGGAGGTGTCGCTTTAGTGAATTTACCGTTTTTAAGGATATGTCCGGGTATCGTTTTTATGTTATAAAACTTTAAATTTCTCAATAAAAAAAGATTTTAAACATAACTTAATTTGACTTTCGAAACAAAAAATAAAAAGACACTTTACCAACAACCATAAAGTTGTCAATTTCACATTTCACATAGATATTGGGGCATCTTTTTTAATTGAAATGGTCTTTATAGTGGAAAAGAATGGTGGTTTTATATGGGAAGACATGTGATCAATGAATTTTTACCTAAAACTTATTGGTCCCTAAGATGACTGGTCTTATTCCGATATAGACATATAGCGACAAATTAATGTTATGCGAATTAAAATTTCAGCATGTCCTTCCCTTTCGATGAATATGCCGAGTAGTAGGATTATGTTTTGTACATTCGACGACAAATGCCTTGGTGTAGAATGTTGCTTGACAGTGGGACTTTTTGATCATGTTGGAAAAGACATTCAAAGTCTATGTAAGGCTCGATCCCAACGACCCTTCTATCACATTTGGACTTGAAGATTGGAAGTATACTGTTAGTGGTGCAGAGCGTTTCACAGGTAAATGTTTACTAACAGAAATAATTTTCATATTCATCATTAACATAGTAAAAACGGAAGGAACCGATGGAAAAAATGCTAAATCTTGCCATATGGACGTTTGGTGCGTTCCTTTTTTTTTTCTCTAAATTTATTTTTCGTTGGAGCTGCCTAAGCAAACATTTGACATATTTGGCAAATGTGTGAAACACAAGAGTGCGGTCCGGAATAAAACAATCCTTATTACATGAAACTGCGCACGTGACTAACATTTTAGGCGCTTATAAAGGCTTATATGAAATCATAGGATTGTATTTCTCTTTTTTTCTTTTTTTATTTTTTTTGGAAATAAAAATTATCTATTTTACATCGACTACAAAACAAGTTATCCTAACTTTTAATCACTCTCGATGGCTCTGTTTACGGTGTATATTGTCATCATTGTGGGAGGAATCTTGAGAACCCGGAGAAAACCCAGGTATCAAGACGGGCGACCACTGTACCCTCTCTAGTCCATGACCAGGAATCGATCCAATAATCGAACCCGGGACGCGTTTGTGGGTAAGCGATGCGCGTTACTACACTGTCCAGGCAACAAAAATAGTTCGTTTTTAACAATATCTATAGACGAGGCAAGAAAATGTACAACTGTAATTAAAAGTTAACTTGAAAAAGCCAAAACATGGACGGTATTTTTATAAATATTATGCGTAACTAGCCATGTGTAGTGTACTGTTTGATAGTAAGAAAATGGATGATTGTCGATGACAATGTCAAATGTCTTGTTATTCTATTTCAGACGACGAACGTATCCTACCACAGATATAAAATTTCCATTTCTCGATGACAACGAATTCATTATAAGTAAGTGTGTGTTTTATTTTTTATATTAAAAACAATAAAAACATATCGAGGTTGAGAGCGAAACTAGGCTAAGTGCATTTGATAATATAAGCACTTAGTTTGCTCCTCTCGATATGAATCATTTTTCGTAAATAAATTTATCAATATAATATGTATTTTTTTTGTACAGACTAAATATAGTTGAAACAACTATATTAATCACATTTGGGACAGGGATTTGTAAAGATGACAACGATGAAGACTGTTTAATATTCGTCTACATTTTTGAAGATGCCATATTTCCTTTGCCATTCGATGGAAAAAAATTTCTTTTACTTTCAAAAGGTATTCGTTCCTCTTTTTTTCATTTTATTCATCCTATGATATCCTTTGTAAGGCTAATCCAAGCTAAATTTATACCTTCTGTTTCATTGAGACATTTACATTTTGAAACCATTTCTAAAAATAAATTGTCTCCATACAAATTATGATAATTTTCCTCATATAGCGATAAAAAAAACAGATTATTTATTACTGTAATAAATTATGTCTTAAAGAGATTTTTCGTTAAATTTAATGTTTTTTCGTAGCGATATATTACCACTAGTAATATTATTTTTACAGTAGAGATAAACTGGGAAAATGATTTTGGAATGAATTTAGAAGACACAAATACGGAACTTTCTACAGACATATTAGTCGACAACTTCCGCCAGAGCCTCGGGCTGTCAATGGTAATGGCGCTTTTATGAATTTCTTTTAGTATTGCTAATGCTATTGTTTCTAAACATTAATTGCTCTAGTGTTGAATTAATGCTATGTAAGTATAAGTAATATAATTTGTCAGAGTTGAGTTGTGTAATTATATAACAATTATGCGATGTTTTACAGGAGAATCTAAATGCAAATGTAGCATGTCCTCGACCTAAAAACTTCGAGATAAGTGAACTTAAAGAGCGCCTTAAAGCAAAAGATCTGCCAATAAATGGTTCACACGAAGACCTGTCGGAAATATATATCAAGTCTGATCAAGGTAACTCATAATTTAATAAGGAACTTGCCTATTTCTAAAAATTGTGACAAATTTAAACATACACGTTTTAAAATTGCTTTGTACAAGTTCAATGCTTTGAAATATTTGAAAAAAGTTTAAGTTTCAATGAATTAAAGCCAACGTCAACATAATCTGATATTATTACATAAAATTACTTTTATCATATTTCTCCAGAATGTACTTTAGCTGGGCTTCGACTGCAACTGCCAGATATTTCAAACACAGCCATTGGAGAGGTTTTGTATTACTTCATATCTGACAACTGTATGCGTTTGAGCGTATGTGTTGAAATTGATATTCCCGGAACAGAAATGAAACGGTCTTTCTCAGCCTTATTGAGCTTGATCCATGTCAGTTTGTTATGTATGCAGGTTTTGAGAAGTTTAAAGTTTCAATACTTCTTTTCGAGTACGATTGGGGTAAGTTGATATACTCACATTGTTATTTAATATTTTGACGACGTTTCAGCGGGTTAGCACTGATTTTTTTAATTAAAAAAAAAAACGTAATTAAAAATTGTACATTTTTTTTCATTTTCAAAAAAACCTTTATATCAGAGGATTGAATTAAAAAATAAAGGAAATCTGTCGTTGAAATTTTTACAAGAAAACTATATATAAAATTCCAGAGCTTTTAAGTAGTTTTTTTTTAAATATTTTCCAAAGTTTCTTATTTTAATAATTTATTTATAATTTTGATTTTTTTTAAACAAAATTTAGCAAACAGGGATGTTTTACCATAGCTTAATCTCTAAAACGAGCATGGAGACCATCTAATTTTTATGCATATATCTCTTAGTATTAAAGTACTTATGTGCAAATTTAAAAAAAAAAATATGTCCACCTTTAAGTATACTTTCGCTCTAGTTCATATCCATTCCTTAACGTTTAACAATTAAATTTTCATTGAGAGCGATGACTAGATTTCTTGTAATCATTATCAAAAATTAAAACATGTTTCCAGGAAAAGAAGAAATGATTGAGCTAACAAAGGACATTTTCCTCAAGTATGTCGCAATATTTCCCTATAGTGCTTAAGACTTTTTGCAATTCTTTCATGCTATTAATGAAAAACATGTGTTGTTATTGTAATAAAACAATTATATTACCTGTTTAAGATCATCTCAATTTTCATATATTTTCCGAACATTTCATAACATGTATAATTATGAACATTATGTTCTATATTCGTTTTTGCATACATTCCAATCTAAATTAAATATTAAGAAAGGATAAATCCCATTCTCACAAAATAAATAACCTTAATGGTATATTAAATTAGTTTAAAGTTATAAGTAATATTTTCTGATTTGATTGCGTTTGATCTACAAGCCATGTTCAATACTTTCGCCAGATTCAAGATTAACAAAGATGATGCAAGAAAGATTTTCCTTGTCACAGTTACCGTTAAGATTGATAGTTTTTTTAAAGAAGAATTCCTGACAGACTATGAGATTCCAATTCCAGTTTGCAATGAAAGATTTACATTGCAAAGTAAGTTATTGTAAGCTTTTTGATAAAAGTTGTATATATTATCTTATTTGTACGTTTTTCATATACAATTATATTACTTATTTGAAAAGCATATGACTAAACGCATATGTAGGTTTCCATTGTACTTTAAAAATGTCATCAGCACACGAGACACATTGTATTGAAAGAAATGAAAACTGTTAAATCAAATGCCGAAAATGGCCTAAGCACTTTCTATGTTGTAAATGTGGACATTTAACACTACAAAGAAGACGTTTGTAAAACATGGGTGGAATGAAGAAAGATAAAGTTGTATATTTCGACCAATTTTTATTAATTTCACTTAACATTTCTTATATTTCTATTTTATGTCTATCATATTTTAGATAACATAAGGGATATTGCCAGAATGTTAGGAGGAGAAATCAATAAAGAGGTGTTTGATATAGTACTCAAAACATACGGAATTGACGGAATATTATCCAGGAAAACATGTAGTATACCAAAGACTTCTGAAGGTAAACATTATAATGTATTTATGTTTCGGAGTTTAACGCTTAATCTGTTTCATTTAAAGAGGAATTAATTCTTATTAAAAAAATATGTATATATTCGTTATTGTCTTGTCTTAAATGTCATTGCAATTGCATATGCAATTTCCCTTAAAATATTTCTGTTTTAGCGGAATCAGATTGTGTTTAAACATATACAGTACATAAAATGCTGAGGAAAACTTTATATATGTTTGACATTCTTTTTTAACTTTTAAGATTGTACTACCGATTCACATCTTACGACATTTGTACCGGAATCTATGAAGGATGTTCTTAACTGCTCACTACCAGACGACTGCCTAGGAATCAGATGCTGTGTAGATTTCGGTTTCAAAATTCCACTGTCAAGCATCTTGATGAATGCAACATTCCCACTCTGGTTTAAATTTAATGTTTGTGATTTTAATTTTGAAATGGGAATTAGTTCTTTTTCACACAAAGAGCAGCTACTTCAGTACGAATGGGGTATGTAAATCTGTATTATGTATCTTATATAAGGCAATTGCAGAATCGATCTTTATTCCATATTGTATAAGTAGTATGTTGACAGTGCAATTACTTTATACTGATTTAGTTTGAACTTTTAAATCAGAATATATTCCATTTGTAAGGTAGTGCCTTAGCGCTATAAATATAAATATTTATATTCATACATTATTCCTTATATCATTTCGTTAGTATATGAGATACCTTTATCAAATTAAAGATAACAACGATTCAGACAGTTTAAACTTTTGCAATTAATGATATTTTAGGAAAGCCATGTACAATAATTTTGGAAAAGGAAAACCATCGCCTGTTATCATTCGGTAAATATAACTGAATTTAGTTTACAATAGTCATTAGAAAACTAATAATAAATATGTCATATTAAAACAGTAGGATTCTATCATATAAAGGCTTTTTCAGCAGCGCTGTTTTCGTAACTGATATATATTCTATATAGTTTCTTGAAACTTTGCAACAGGGATAAATAGTCATAAAGGTTGATACAAATTGATACTAGTTCACGATGCTGTTTTTGTTGTCTTCATTGTTCATTCTCAGCGTTTGTAATTTAAACGAAATAGTGTTTTTCAATATTGGTAGATATTAAATATGTAAAACATATTAATTTATCTGTAAGTCTTTAGTGAACACTTATCTTCAGGCTTTCCCTCTCCGTAAATTGTATTTTATATTCAAGTATCTGAAATAAGTTCCTATCAGTTTACAATACTTTAGAATTGAATAAATATTAAACTACACTAAATTTCATAGAATAATTTAAAAAGAAGAAGAAATCTGACAAGATTAATTCATTGTAAATTGATTTGCATTAATTTCAATAGTTAAATACATCATTAAAATATTCCTCTAGTAACGTTTACTCAACCCCTCATGATATAGGGATTTTTGTTATACATGAATGTATATTTATGTATATATTCTTGAGCAGTCTATGTAGTTAACTTTTATTGATTAATGTCTATTAAGGTATATGATATACAAGGACAGACAAGGCTTTTATATCAATTTAGATGTAGACATATGCATTGAAATCGCTGGTGAATCGGAGTGCTTTCCAAAAGGTGGACTGAAACTTCTTGAGAACTCATACATGCCAGCATGTGATTCAGGCTCATGGAAAAATGTCACAAGTAAGTGTTCGTAGTAGTTGTGTTTGGTTTCGGGTTACTTAAAAGTTATCATATGAAAGTAATGAATTTTGTTTTAAATTAATTGAAGAAATCAAATGATTTTAGATGAGTTGATTGAATACCATAGAATCTGCAGGCCACACAGAAGAAATGAATAGTGACGTGGTCTGATAAATGCAAATCAAAGGTTCAGATATTAAACAGTTGCATGGATTTTAAAATTTCAATAAATATATTCAAAAACTGGCAAGATAAACATAAATGGTCAAAACCTATTTACCTTGCAACGTACATGTTTTGCATAAGGCTAAGTGACTGCTGTCATTTTATGCATCCATTGAGATATATCTCGTGTCTATCTTTCTTTAGTCTGTGGATGCAAATTACGTTGTTGTTGCTTCTTTTTAAAAGTTGAAAATTTATCTTATAATTTATTATAGTATTAAATTTTTATAAATGTTCTATTTTTAAGATTTCTCGCTGAATGCCTGGTTAGAAGACAAAGGAGAAAATATTAATACACAGTTGTCTATTGCGGGCAAACATGCCCTTTTTGAAATATTGGGGCTAGAAAAATTCATGTTGGGTACACCATGTGATAGAAAGAGGACTCCATACATTCCAGCCGTGAATGGTTGGAATAACCGTATGTAGCCTTAATGCTATTAATAAGTCAGATTTTGAAGAATATCATATATTCATCAGAATTAAACATGTATATTTTATCCTAATAAAGCTTTTAATTTACTTGAAAGTGTAAGGAATAAATACATAGATCTTAACCTTGCCATTTTTTAAAAAAAAATTTTGCTTCGTCATGTTACAACTTGAATGTTTCTTTCACTAAAATTTGTTTGTCAGAAAAAAGGAATTAATGGACAGAAGGAAAATCATTTTCAAATGAATATTTCGATTAATTTTTATTTCTTTTTTCAGTTTGTCCTATGAGTTTCCTAAACTTACCATCGTTAGCAAAGCAAGCATCTTGTCATATACCAGATTACTGTACCGCTATTAAATGCTGCACGGATCTCGAAAAGCTTGGATTTTCATTCAGTGTTTATCTCGATATTGATATCTGCAAGTTTATTGTGACTGTTGGGATTGAAAAATTACAGTTCAACTTTTCTCTTATTGATTACGAATGGGGTAGGTAATGTTGCATTGGCTCTATTTAAGTTTTTGTTTCAATGATTACGATAATGATTGAAATAATTGTAATCAAACAACTTGATTGAAAAACAACAACATTGTATTTATTCCTGGTCGCATCGAAGGAAATCGTTAATATATTTACCTACATTATTGCTATATACATTGTATTTATATAACTGATCAAATTATGCTCTTACCAAAAAATTGAATATCTAAAGACACAAAAAGAATCATGTATTGATTGCATCTTATTAATTTGTCCATATAATATCGATTGATCTTGTTCATGTCGGTGAAACATTTTATTTTGAACTTTACTGATTTAGAATCTACATGCATGCACAATTAAAGTACCTTTTTTAAATTTAAAAATTTGTCTTCTCTGCGTGAGAATCTATAAACTTGTAGTGGACTGGTTGTTATCTTTTAAGTTATATGTCAATTAACTATACTTCCATGTGATTTGATTTATCTTTGTTAAAACCACTCTTTCTGTTTTTTACAGGTAAAACGGAAATATATACAATTAAACACATTCTAAAGATGAGGTGATTATTTCTTCCGATAACAATCTTAAAACTCTATTTAGGGACACACTAAAATACTTTTATTTTAAACGAATGTTTACCTTATTATGAAATTTTGTTTCAATTGTTTGTTCTGAATTTTACAGTAAGGCTATTAATGTTCAAGTAAATAAATCATTCTTGCAGTGATGTTTAAACAAAGGACATGTAAAAAATACTAAATTAATGCTTTTTATTCAGATTTACAATGAGAAAACCACCAAATAAAAGATTATTCCTGATTGATCTTCAAATCGCAGCATGCTTTGAAAGTGATGGTTCGTGTGTGCTTCAAGAAAATGTTCTAAGCCAGTCTGAAGTTCCAATTCCTGAATGCAACACCGAGTTTGATTTTAAAGGTATCAAATTAAACTTATGATATTCTGTCCTTCGAGGAGCTAGTGCAAATGAATTAAAAATATATAGTAAATAGCTTACTCGATTTGCATATATGCTATTTGCTTGATCGATTGTTTTGGGTATTAGTGAATTGTTTTTGTGATTTTGCGACGGAAACCTGTTGCCTTGCAGTATATTTTTGTGGAGGTTGTAATTATTTTCCTTATCTCACAGGCAAAGTAGCTTTTGGTGTTTCGT
>CM037795.1:36573466-36623466 GCA_021229015.1 Solen grandis | reverse complement strand
AGTACGTTTATTTATTTATTTATTTATTTATTTATCTATTTATTTATTTATTTATTTATTTCAGTCTCATTCATGTACAAAACAATTAAACAGAAAATCATAAAACATGAAAATAGCACATGACCATTCATAATTTGAATTACAAGAGACTTTTGTAATACATTTAGGTAAACATTAAAACTCAAGACATATCGTACTGATATTAACATCATAAAATGTATAAAACAAATAACAGAAGCCTATCTAATAAATAAAAAAAAAACATTATAATTTGAAAATAAAATTAAAAAAAAATTTGCTTTACTAAGATTCATAAAGTTAGGATAAAATGCATTTGCTTTATAATATAAATCTGATCTAAAATCATCATATAAAGGACAGTCTAAAATGACATGCATTTCGTCTTCAACTACGCGACAGAAAGGACAGTGGCAATCATCCAGTCTCAAATTCTCATATCTACCCGTTTCAATACGTATTGGGGCTACCCCACACCTAAATTTACATAAAGCTGATCTATACGTTGAACAGCAAACAAATAGACCGTCCCTATCTGGGAACCTGTAGACGGCGTCAAGTAACTAGATCTGTTCATGATATTGTTATACTCACAGGAATGCAAAACAATAAAACACATTCAAGTATTGTACATGGCCATCATTAAATTGACTCATGATAATGTCCTGCCAATAAGATATTAGTAGGTTGCTACCGCGTGCTCTACTGATGATGTGTTCAGACATCACAAATAACAAAACAATTACATGGGGTATTCCCGCTCAAAATCATCACAATCGCCCCCATGGCCGTTGATTCGATATAATCAAATTACAAACGCACTCCTCATGATCGGGTGGCATTATATGGTAGCATATTTCTCGTGTCGACTTCCGCCTTGTTTGTTGGCTTACTTTTTAGGATTGCCCGCTGTTCGAATTATGTAATTTGAGGAAGGTTTTAGGAAATATAGCTTTTTGGAGAAATTTTGTTGGCAATATGTTTTATTACGGTTAAAGACAATTGATCGTTCCTATATACTACTAAGTCCCGAACAGCATAGGAATTCTGTCAGTAAAATCAGAATCAGTAAGATAAAACAATATGTTGGATTTAACTTGTATATATTACTTGTATCAGATTTCGACCTCCGTCCGCGACATATCAACATCGTAAAAAATGGTACTGGTATAGCTCCCTTGCTTGGCGCTAAGCATAAAAGGGTAGTTCGAGGACCGGTTGGCCTGGTGTCAGTGTAACTGGGTGTGGTATCATGCCATATGTCTCTGGTGTGATACTGCAGTGTGGCAGCAATATATCTGTAAATGACCGAAATACTGTCGATGGAACGTTAAACCAAATAATCAAACAAACAGACTTCTTTTCTCTTCATCCTGATATCTAGGTCTGAGCACCATACGATCGTGTTGTACCGGTACGACAGTGTGATGTCACGGCCGAGATCCGAACGCGCCAACATGGACCGGTTCGAGGCATGGTGCATTTTTCATTATAAGACATGTATTAGCATGTTAATATAGTTCAACAATATAAAAAGTGGGTTCTCATTTTATTTAAAAAAAGAAAGAAAGAAAACAAGAAATATCTTTAAAAAAGATATTCGGCGTAGGATGAAAGAAAAACGAGATTTCCAGTCTTCTAGAACATTCCGAGGAAAAGCGCGCGAAAGACCGACGCACAACAAATTTAGTACGCTCTAGAAATAGTTCAGTATTTTTTCTATGAAATATACTTATTTATAGACGGTAATACAAAAAATTATATCTGTAAATAGGCTTGTTTGATATTTGTTCATATCATTATTGCATATGACAATTATGATATAAAAGCGTTATTAGTTGTTTTGGTTTTGGCGAATTAATTTTCAATGAGAGCATCTCGGCGGAAAATTCAATAACATAGTAATTAAGGGGTTTCATGTCATAACACGGTGGATTCTTTTTTGTTGTTTTAAATCATTTTCACAAAGTAGCATTCCTCAATTGATGGAAAAGGATTGTATTTAACTTACTGAAATCACTTTTATGTTTACATCAAAAAGAAAAGTAATAACACCAAGCTGAATGATATATACAAGCTGCACCCCTAATTTACAGTAATTTTATAGTCCATAACGATGCGTTAACCAATAACAGGAGTCCTTTTATTCAGCTTAGAATTATTTACCGCTGTTAGCGTACATTTGATTGGTTTAAGATGCGAGTTGAAATCGAAATTATACAGCTACGCCGAAAAAGTCACGAAACAGGTCACCGCACTCTCCTGATATACCAAAGACCAGGGACGTGTGATAAGGTCAAGTGATTACTAGTAATACTTTGTTAATAATTTATTGACCTGCCCCTGTTTATCATACGGGGAAATTTTATTTTTTGAAATATAACATTCACGTTTTCACAAATTGAATAAATAAATCATTAAAAAACAGTGTACTGATCAAACACTTTTGTAAATTCTATTGAATTGTATTGATTTAACACTCCAAACGGGAAAAATATTTATTAACACTTCACAACTCTGTATTGAATATTGTCAGAAACGCCTGTTTAAATATCGTTTATAAGAGTCTTATTTTAAATACATATGTACTTTGTACTTTGTTTTCAACATATGTTTCGTTTTCTTATTTTAATACTGGTTTGTTAAATGCGTCATTATTCTGGCAAGAAAAAAAACGGCTTTTGCGTGTTATTTGAACGGGAATTTCATTTTTCTGTGGATGACATGGGACAAATACATAAGTGTGAATTAGTTAATTAGCAAGATGTCTTATCAAATATCGAAAACAGTAAGAAGAAGAAAAAAACTTCCAAGTACGTGTATACATCTGTACATCTATATAATTAAAGAGAGTCTTGGTTGCGAACTCCTGACCACGAGAGACTCGTGTATCCTGTACAGGAGACATTAAATATGTACAGGTATCGAAAGGAAAGTACATGTAATTCCAAACCACGATTTTCCCTGAAGTTTACTCTGAAAGATCCTAATTGACAGACCATCATATTTTATGGTCACTAACAGTAAAGTCAATGACGATTCATTGTGCATTGTTATTATCGACGGTATTTAATGTTGTCACTGAGAGTCTAGGGACAACAACCTACTCCAATGTTGATTTTATGTCGTTACCCTCTCTATTTGTGACAAAATATAATGTCAATTAAAAAAAGGATAAAAACTGCGAAATTGTCCGCCGAGGATTACACTAAAATGGTTATAAAGCTTAACTGTTGATACCAGAAAGTCTCTTATCACAGACCGTCACGTAATTTCCCTTTTACAATCACCGGCTGGAGGCCGCTAAAGGGCTTGTTGCGATTATTCCCGACAAAAGGTAATCCCTTGCCACACAAAGGCGGCGATTAACTATCTCAGACGAGAGCTCATTAATTGCTAACGACGCACGAGAAGAGATCTGTCTAATTCAGAGGGGTTATTCAAATTGATTTTTCAATTTATTTTGAAAACGGTAGACACTTGCAAGAGCACTTGACCAGGACAAAACGTCAGTGCACAAGTAACAATATTTGAAGAAATTACAGAATGTCAAATGTTAATACTTTTTTTTTTTGTGACATTCGGTAAATAAACTCAATTATTATTCCTGCGTGTGCTTGGTAATACGTCAGTCAAGTAGGCTGGGATTGCTGAAGTGGGGGGAACACTCCAGTTTTACGTCAATGGATTATTAAACCCTTAAGCATGTTATATTTCAGATAAGTTAAATGCTGTTATATTGAGAAGTCAACCAGTGAAACACGGAGAGTACATTTGAATATCAAAGTGCACTATGCAGCATACTAATTTAAGACTTGCAGTTTCATTGCCAACTGCTAACATTATACAATCAGAATTTCTACCGTTTTGAGACGCATTTGCTGGAGACCATTGGACTTTGTGACACTCTGTTTTGATACCAGGTCAACCGGGCCTGGAATGACCGGTATACGTTTATATCATTGTATGGCGTGTCGCGGTCAAACTTGTGGCATGTTGACAGCAGCTTGTATGGTGTCTGAAGTAGGTCTTGGGGTACTGCCCGTTGTATCATGGGTACTTCCGGTGGTCTTAAGCGGATAAGCGGAACCCATGGACTAGTCCACTACATTTCCTCATGTGTCGCGTTTTTTTTTTTTTTTTTCGTTTTTTTTTAAAGATCACACATTCTTTGATTCACAAAACTTCACATGTGAGAACTTTCTCAAGTCTATATTTTGAATGTCGTAATGTAATATATTTGTTATTTATGATACCCTCTTACACGAAATTATTTCTTTAAAAAATACCATATTTTTTCAAATACAGAGTTCTACTTTTGATCTAAGAAGTTATGTGAAGGGCAGGCTAGGCTTCGAAAACTCTCGTAATATTTCATTCTCAACTTGCAAAATAAGACAAAGTATTCAGCAAATATGTACTTTTCCAAGTGGTGCGCAAATAATTTGCCTGTAAACACGTTATTTGTCTATCTAACTAACGTGCATTCCTTTGTAGATTTGATAAGAGTTATCGACTATGTGGTTTTAGTAAAACAGTAAGTCTAAAGAAATACTTTCGTTTTCCATTAGTATGTTCAATAGTACTTGGATAATCATACTGAAGTATGCAGGTGAGGAATGGCGTAACATTTTTTTTCTGACCTGTACTCGGTAATTATGTATAATTATACAAAAATTATGAAGTAAACAAAATAATCATTCAATACAAACGGCCTTGGGCATCCGGTCATATTTTAAGTCGTTTGCTGGCGACAATGTTAACACCATTGACACCTTCTCCCCCTTAGTTAATGCATATTTCCTTTTTGTGTCGATATGGTAGCATGTTTTCATACTTATCGTGGGTAGGACCAGTACTTTGCGCCTCTGAATGTCATGGTGCTCGAACCAACAACCGTCGGACCCACAGTCATTCACGATAGCACTGGATCACGCCCCTTCCTACCATTTATTTTTTCCTTATCATGTTTTAAAGAAATACATGTTTATTTCATATACTTGACATAACCCTTTGATTAATTTAAAGAAAAAAAGTATTGTCAAACTTTAAGAAATATCTTACGTTTACGAAGATTTATTTAACTTTTTCAATTAAAATGCGATGGGAGCATAAAACAATAAATGATAATAAATTAAACATTTAGTAATGCAGAGTTTAAATGGATACACCCTTCTGACAGAAAGGGACACCTCCATTGGTCAGGCCTCTATATATTACACCTGACAACATATGCCAGTTAATATCTTTCAATGTAATAATCGTACATTTCTACATATAGCCACTGATGTAAAGAAAGTCTACCATTTATAAGTGTATGTGAAAGCATCACTGTCATTTCATTTTTATTCATATATAATTTATGACTTGACCCACGTGCAGGAGTGCCAGTTAGAGGCATAATTCATCTTCTAAAGTGTTCTCATATTTCCGCCTTCATTTAATTAATTAGATTAGTAATTCTATATACATGTATTCAGATATATCTGTGCCTTTGCACTTTAAAATTTCAGGCCTATTATATACGCTTTAGCATATTTCGACAATGTAAGACTTGTATTAAACCAAAGACATTATTAAAGACAGGTCCTGGACTGGAACAACGGATGGTCGGGTCATTCAGTTCCAGCCTTCCAGTCCAGTAAGTGGACACTCGACATTGAAACGCCTGAAAAGCATGCGGGATCAGCGGCTGATCCTAGATTAAAAGCATTTGATATGGCGGGTATTTCCAAAGGTATTGATAAATATTGGACATTAATAAACCATAAACCAACACAACAGCCAGTTAAAAACTGCCGTTTTTGTCTTTGATTCAAATGTATGATGGAAGAAGGGGGCATATACATTCTCTTAAAAAGCTTTTAATAACAATCTATATTTGATTCTGATGATTAATTTTTCAAACTTTTTCAAGACCCTTCCTCCGCTTATCAATACACAAAGCTTGTTAAGGTCACGTAAACCTCTCACGGGAAGACAAATTATGACATTAAACCTGGGTTTATACCTCTGGGTTAAAGACTAATGTCTGAAGGGGAGCACACTGATTCACTTATTTGTAAACAGTTGTAATAGCGCTGAAAGCTTTAATGGCAATAATAAACTAAAGAACTGTAAACACAAGAACAATATGGGTAATAAAGTCAATTGTCCAAAGCAGGTCAATTTAGGTCCTTTGCACAATGTCAATTGCTCTTGATCTACTTATACAGGTTTGTTTTCTAGCAAATAATGGATGTGTAGAATAGACAAGTTCATCGACCCACTCATCTACGATGATATTAAAACTAACATTTAAAAGCAAAAGTACGGACCAAATAAACCAATATTTCATGATGTTATTTACTCTGAGTTTGCTACTCTTATAGCTGAGTCTAAGTGCTTTGTTGACAGTTATTGTTGATATAATCAGGCTGTTTGTGAAACACAATGTCTATTTACAACATTTTTATCGGAAATGCGGCCATGGGTTTTTCAGCCAACTAAGTGAAAGAGTAACTAGTGTTTTCCTGTGCCCTACATTTTCTCCTTTTGTTGTTTTGTTTCTATTCTTAAGGTTAATGCCAGATAAAAGCCTTGTTTTCAAAACCGACAATTTACCATTGTATCACATATTACCTGCTTTTACAATTTGCAGGAACACTTTCTCCATGTCTAGGACCTGCTTTTGACAATTAGAATTGTGTACATTGATGGCAGACAAAGTCATACAAAATATTGTTTGTTTTCCCATTTGTCAAACGTGTTCAATAAGACTCTTTTGTTTGATATGCTTTATTTCTATTGATTAGATTTGGTGGTCCCAGTCACATGTAGACTTAGTCTACTTTGGGACAGATACTTCCATAATATTTGGCCTTATTTCATCTAACTCTTGAGTCTGTGTTGATAATCAGACGCATGAAATACATCTGATTTTAAATTCGACTTTTATGTCGTTGTTTATTATTATGTTGTAATAAACATATGGTTACATACGTAGTGTCAGAATCACTCCGAGTGTTTGTTTGGCTTTAACATTGTCTCGTGTTGTATATATTTCCTTAAAGCTATGAACAATCAATATGGATTCTTAACAACAACAACAACAACAACACAACAACAACAACACAACAACAACAACAACTCGCCCATAGAAAAAACAATAACATTTACATCCAGAGCAATCTTTACTTTAATCAACTAAAACAAAATATCTCAAAAAATATCTTTACGATTGGAACAAAGTTTTTGTCCATCAGCCCTTAATTAGAGATACATTGATACTGTATCAAACCTCTGGTAACCTGGTGAAATTTAGATGATTAGGATAAGATCCGGTAGTCCGTAATACATCGTGGTTACGTTTTGTAGGGTGTATAAAACACACAAGTCTCTATGTTGTATAAGTATACTTAACGAAACTTGTAAGTACTCCGATTTCAAACTTGTAGAGAAGATATATTTTCCAAAACATATGCCCAGTAAATATTAAAATGTGCATTGGCTCAATCTGTTGTTATACAACAAATGCTATAGACAACACTATAGTAGTCGGAGTACTTATAAGTTTCGTCTAGTATATTATAATGCAACACAGATATCCAATAAAATGAATATACACTATTCTTTACGTCAAATACGCACAGATTGTCCAGACTGACTTCTGCACAGGACGGTGGTTAGAATTAGAATCCTTTTTTTCTACATTCAAAATCAACAAATATTAAAACAATTTATAGAACAGAATAGATATGTCAATCCCACCTCAGTGGGCGGAGTTACTGGAAAGCCATAAAACTGACAAAGCGGATTAACAAAACGTATCATGCCGCTATAGATGACAACCAATGAAGCCATTAAAGGTGTCAGACATTGAAATTGCAATAAAATAATTAGCCATAACACGTGCCAGATATCCAAATTATGCAAAGAATTCACATCTATTCGAGAAACACAAAATTATCGAAATATAAGTGAAACTTAATTAACATAATTTGTATGAACATAAGAATGTTAATGATGTAAATGATTTAAATATACAAATGACACAGACATAATATAACTTCGTTCATGTCAACATTTAAAAAACAAATTGAAATGTGTATAAAACATGAAATGAAGAGAGATGAAAGAAAATATAGAGTTGTAGCGCAAATTATTCGGCTGAATAGAACTCAAACTCAAACTCAAACTCAATTTATTTGGCATATCGGCAAATAACAATGCCATTCACCCAAACTCATACATAATACAATATTTGCGCATGACACCATACAGACAATATATATATAACGAATCAGTTGATAAGATTCTACCAGAATAATACGACAGTGTCGAATAGAAGGACAATGTATTGCAAATCAGTATACTCATAAAATATACTGTTAGTCTGAAAAATAATTATTTTAAGAGAGATACTCTGAAATCCATTGCTTTTTTTAAGATATTTTGCAAGATTTAGACACTTTTTTTCTAGACTTACTTGACATAATATTGATAAAACATTGGACTGTTGGGAAAGATCTGTTTCTAGCTAAAAATGTATTTCTTATATCCTTATATTTAGGACAGACTAATAAAAATGATATTCTGACTCTAACTGTCTTTAATTACAAAATAAACAAATTCTATCTTCCCTATTCGTATTGGTAAATCTACCAGACTCAATAGCTATATTATGGGAACTTAATCGAAAACGTGTAAGTGATATTCTCAACAAATCATTCTTAATGTTATATAGATATGGTTCAAATTCAAAATTTCTTTTAAATCTAACATAATATTCTAATTTTCTACAAGTAGATACTTGCGTTCTCCACGATTGAATAAACTGGTCTCTAACACGTTCAAAAAGTTTTGGATAGAATTTACCATTAAGATTTTCACTTAACTGAAAAACCAAGGTTATCTAATGTATTTTTGATTTTTCTCATCCAGCATCTGAGCTGAATCCGAGTTGGCGTGGTCTTGTTTTCTTTTTCTTATAAGAAATATATTACATCTTCCATTTGTTCAGGATGTATGTTTGTGAAAAACCATTGAGAAGCAACATAGAAATAGCTATTTTTTGCCTTACACAAATAATTTAACAAAATTATATAACTATTATTGTTAAGTCACTAATAAATACATAGAGTAAGAGACGCAGAGGAAGCGCAGTGGAGAGAGACAAAGAGAGGGAGAGAGAGACTCTGTCTCGTCGCAATAATCGTACAGTATATAAAAGAAAATAAATTAAGTATTGAAAATAAGCTTCTTTTATAATGGACCCACACACTCCCGAACTCAAAATATTTCAATAGTTGAACAAAGGTCAAACATTGTTTGGCCTGCGTAGTTTCATCTCTATATATCTATATAGGCAGGGTTACCTTTGATTTGAATAATTAAAAATTTCAATAACATGTCGATCATAAACGCATTAATTAATGTTCCTTTCGTGACCAGTCTTCTATACTCATTTCAATATATGTGTGTATACCTGAAATTACATGTTGGATGAATGCGTTACAAATGATCCGTGGTCGAAATTGAATATCATATTTATACCACTTTACATTTGAAAGATCGGGAAACTTGAGATGAAATGAAATGTTTGCCTTATGAATATAGAGAACCATTTCCTCTTGTTAACTTTCAATGATACATCATGGCTCCGTACATGCTTTACAAGATATCTCCACATTTTGTGTATTCAGATGCAAAGTCAAAATTCCATGCGTGTTTAACCGTTAAAATCATTTGGAAATGTTCCAGTTCCTCTTAAAACATATATGAAAATTAGCAGTCTTACTTAAATATATTCATTTAGCTTGTTTTATAATTGTGCTCCACAAAAAACCAAAGTAAGTATATAATATGCATTGTGACATTCACATAACACTTTTCATTGAACAGATTTTGTTGAGATTTTTTTTAATAAAAAAAATGTTAGAGAACTTCTGACCTATATATACACGTTCTTTCTTATTCTAATTTTACTTAGTATTAAGGTGGGGACTTGTTTCCTTAATTTATTTCCACTTTATGTAATAAAATGATAATATTAATATACAATTTTAGTATTTTAAACATCGAGTAAGAATCAAATGGTATGCGAGAGCCGTATAATGCAAGACCACGGATAACCCGTGATGCTCGACTAATTCCTTTTCTTTTAGGCACGCTTTTTGCGATTTGCTGGTGCGGCATTGGAAGAGTTTGGGTGGTAATCCCTTGCATTGTGAGCACGTAAAGAGATTAGAGTTTTGAGAGTTTTACGAATGTTTCAGTTTCCTTTCGCAATGTTTCGGATATGTTAAGTGTAACATATTTCGGATACACCAAATGTTTGGATATGAGATGTCATACTGACAGCACAACTATGCTTTAAGAGTTGTTTAGCCAGTAAAGGACATCTGTTTGTATTGATAACATTTCCTTTTCAATACTTTATTTATTTGAAATAAATATGATTAATATTTAATTAATAACTTTGTTTTTACATTACAGTTACCATAGAAACAGCTCAGTAGCTCGAAAATGAACGTCATTGATTTGACCAAGCAACTCTTAAAGTATAATTATAAGAAAATGGAGAAAATCTATTGAAGGATTTTCTGTATGAAATTAAGAAATGTATATTTGAAAATGAAATGATCTTTTTCTCCCTTTTTCATACATATATTGTATGGGTTTTTATCTCTTTCTGCAAAAAATGAAGAACCCGAGGGTATATTAACTATTTATTCAGATAAGTTAAGCTATCATGAATTAACTGTTAGTATGTGTGTCTTTCATTTGTATTATTATTCTTTACCCACTTTCGTTTTCGCATTGGGTAAGGAAAAGCTAGTATACCTGTAAATGATCTCTTTTGTTGAATTTTATTGTCTAAATATATTTTATGAATATTTTTGTAGGTTCCTTAACAACCTTTCGCTTTCGATTCTAGTTAAGGAATATAAGAGTATTTGTATTTCATATATTGAATGATCCTCATAAATAATATGAAACCTCTCTCTCTCTCTCTCTCTCTCTCTCTCTCTCTCTTTACTTAAAGAAAACAAAAACAAAAACCGCGGAACCTTCATGTTAATTCATTGTCGTTTATTTGCATGTCTCTCCATGTTGTATACTTTGTACCTGGGTGAAAATAAAGTTCTGTTCTGTTCTGTTCTGTAAAATGTTACTTCTTTTTCCCCCTTTTAAAGAGAGATGTATACATTAGCTATTTATTAAAAACTGTTACCATGGACATAAAAAACAACAAACAAAACGAGCGTGGTGACCTGTCATTTGTTTTACATTTTCGTTTTCAGCGCATTTTCTTTAAATAATATTTGTGAGAATCAGAAATTTCTATTGAAGAAGAAGAAACAACAACAACAACAACAACATACGCCCTTAACCGGTGAAATTCCGGATTTTCCTTTTGGATTATAATGTCTTTAATATGGATTCGTTTTCGGCCAATACTGTGTGATCTTACATTTTATTTATATGTTGGTGTTTGGTTTAATATATTTATATTAATGTTTATTTATTTCTAATTTGGCGTACGTCTTTTTCTTAGTTCTGGGCGGCAAATGCTGATTGCATCGTTTTCTAAAAAAACAACGACCTCCTTCTATGAGTTTGCTTTCGTGTTTTTGTTTTTTAGCTAAGAAAGACACCATTTATTTTCGGACAAAATTGTAAAGAAGGAGAGAATAATTCCTTATAATGATCGGCACATTTTTGTTTTACTGATATTTGTAAATATAGAATATACATCAATATAACAAATACATTACTTACCTACACTTATATAATACTTTCCTTTCCAAAATTTTGATTTTCAGAATGAAATTGTTCCTGGTGGATGTTTAACTTTGCACCGTAAACTATACCCAGTTACAGAATGCAGTGTACACTCAGATTAATACCTTATTTACTTCAGAACTGTTGTTGGTTGTTTGTTGGGTTAAGCGTCCCACCGACAGTATTTCCGTCATTTGGAGACGATGTCTACTTAAGACAGTCTATAGTGCTGCCACTGCAGTATCACGCCGTAGACATGTGGCATGATACTGCACCCAGTCACAATTTATCCTGACACCGGGTCAACCAGTCCTGCAACTACCCTTATATGCTGAGCGCCAAGCAAGGGAGCTATAACAGTATCATTTTTTACGACTTTGGTATGTCGCGGCCGGGGATCGAACCCACGACCTCCCGTTCCCAAGGCGAACGCTCTAACGTATATAAACCTGGTCCATGTTTCAGGAAACATCTCAAATTGAGTTTATCCACTCAAAATATCAAGGTTTGTATCACCACAAAATTTGGAATAAGATAAGGACAATTCTCTAAAAGAACATGTTAATAATAGCTTTTATGTAAACTTTCTATTGTTTATCGCGATGAGCTGAGTTAATTTGAGAGTTTTCCTGTTCTACAGATAGATTTATGACTGGTCAGGTTTTATACGAGTCGGACAGGTATTTTCTCTATACCCTTTGTGTAGAAACAGGGAAATAACTATTCATTCGT
Source organism: Solen grandis (assembly GCA_021229015.1). Classification (NCBI taxonomy): domain Eukaryota; kingdom Metazoa; phylum Mollusca; class Bivalvia; order Adapedonta; family Solenidae; genus Solen; species Solen grandis. Next base: position 36,610,950 of record CM037795.1, on the reverse strand, counting down.
TTTTACATTCGTGTCTAATTATAGGGTATTAATTAGTATGCCTGACGTCATCGAAAAGCAAAGACCTTGAACCTTTATTTTTTTTAAAGTAAATTGTTTATGTCTTTACTGAATGTTACCCTTAATCTAAAGCCCAGCTGGGTTGTAAATCGATGTGATGACGCAGGTCGTCATGTATCAGATAACTATCGGATCCATTTAATCATTTGTTTTTATCCAGGTAGAATTGAATTCAGGTAAACAAGTATTCCTAATTCAATGATTGCGTCTGTGACCCAGAATCGGGTACAGCATGAATCGAAATACGGAAGACTTCCTACAGTTTTTTTTATCCGTTTACTCTAAGTATATTATTTCAAAAGGCGAATGTTACACTAGTAATGTCATATTTAGTCTCCTAGGAATCTTGCTCCCAGCCGTATTTGAACCATTCGGATAGGAACTTCATGTACAATGTAGCGTATACCGTTATATTGCACATGTAGTTTAATTAATGCAACAAATTAGCTCTAACTTCTCACCATGTTGCAAGATTCTCTTATTGCTAAAAGAAATACGATTTAAGCAAAAGGAGAGAATGTGTGTGTGTGTGTGTGTGTGTGTGTGTGTGAGAGAGAGAGAGAGAGAGAGAGAGAGGGGGGGGACTTTTGCGTCGAGCACGTGTAAATCAGTATCATTGCGATATATATTCATTTGCTGCAAATGAAGTCATGCTTGTAACTGAGCATATTCACACAAATGTATTACCGACAATGAAAAATAAGTTATTTAGACCTTTGTAATGCGTTTCTTGATTTGTTTTATTATTGCTTGATCTTTAGTAATTTGTACTGCTTGTTTTAACACAAACTATTAGACGGTCATTGCAATTTTTTTACCAAACAGTCGAAATCCTGTACAGTTTAATTTTATATACAAGTAATACATCCTTGCAATATTGACATATAAATATTGACCGACCGAAACCTTTGACAGTCCAAACAAATGCGATCAATACAACTTGTTTAATATAACTCAATCCCTGTACAAATCATTGAAGTCAGTTTTTAAAGTCAAACAGATTGTAATCGGTTTTGAATATTAACAAAGCGGGTAACCAAAATAGATTTTATATGCTACTTTTAGAATTCAAGCATAATTGACTGACGGTTTAATTAATGGCAGATACAAAATATAAATTTATTCAGCTAAAATACACTCATATATGACCTAGTAATGGTGACTGCCGTGTAGAAAGATATTGCTGTTGTTGTTTATCTAAACTAGTTGGTGTAAGGTTTTCCCCTTTTTTACTAAATATTTAAGTACAAGACTAAGTTGGAATGAATTATTACCTTAATAACTAACAATACTTGATAAGAAATGAAACATTTGGATATTTTCATTAGAGAAACAGGACTAATGAAATTCGTCCTTAAGTATTTAAGTTAAACTTAGCGCTAAGAATTGTTGGTGGAATTCGACCCAGGTTTAAAACAACAACAACAACAACAACAACAAAAAACGGAATTTGAGCGAAATGTGAGTAAAGTGTTCATATGGTAAATACACTTCTCCCCTTTCCTCTGTTTAATTCCTCTTCTTTGGTAGTAAGAAGTCGGTATTGCTGATAATTAGCTCACAATTCACTGCAAAACATGTACGTGTCCTAAATCTCTATACACGTGTTCCTGGGAGAATAAGGGAATAACCCAATTTACTCAGTTAAACGGTTTAAGGTCTATATTTGTATGCATTATCTCTTTTCGTGGGGTATAACATTGTAGCTGTCCATGTTAGTATATTACCAATCAAGTGGTATTGAGATTGACAGGATGGATCACATTGGCATTTTCCATTCAGATTAAATTTTTATTGATCATCATTTTAACGAAGAGATCAGCCGATGTCTGTCACCCTATCCACCTCGAATGTAATCATGTAACATTAAGCAATAAATATTAAACAGTATCAGAAGTGCAGACACTTTATATTTTCCACCCACAATGCAGTTTGTCCGCTAATGTTATCTAAGTATGAATAATTCAGCTTCTTCAAAGAATCATTTGCATGCTATTGCATTTTTATATTTTCCAATTGAGTATACTCACACGAAGCGTCCAAATACGACACAATTACATTATCCCGACACGGAGGGTTATGACCAATTTACAACACACAATTACATTATCCCAACACGGAGGGTCGTGACCAAAATACCACACATAATAACAGTATCCCGACACGGAGGGTCGTGACAATATACCGCACATAATTACAGTATCCCGACACGGAGGGTCGTGACCAATATACTGCACATACTTACAGTATCCCGACACGGAGGGTCGTGACCAATATACCGCACATAATTACAGTATCCCGACACGGAGGGTCGTGACCAATATACCGCACACAATTACAGTATCCCGACACGGAGGGTCGTGACCAATATACCGCACATAATTACAGTATCCCGACACGGATGGTCGTGACCAATATACCGCACATAATAACAGTATCCCGACACGTAGGGTCGTGACCAATATACCGCACATAATTACAGTATCCCGACACGGAGGGTCGTGACCAATAAACCGCACATAATTACAGTATCCCGACACGGAGGGTCGTGACCAATATACTGCACATAATTACAGTATCCCGACACGGAGGGTCGTGACCAATATACTGCACATAATTACAGTATCCCGACACGGATGTTCGTGACCAATATACTGCACATAATTACAGTATCCCGACACGTAGGGTCGTGACCAATATACTGCACATAATTACATTATCCCGACACGGATGGTCGTGACCAACATACCGCACATAACTTACAGTATCCCGACACGGAGGGTCGTGACCAATATACTGCACATACTTACAGTATCCCGACACGGAGGGTCGTGACCAATATACTGCACATAATTACAGTATCCCGACACGGAGGGTTGTGACCAATATACTGCACATAATTACAGTATCCCGACACGGAGGGTCGTGACCAATATACTGCACATAATTACAGTATCCCGACACGTAGGGTCGTGACCAATATACTGCCATAATTATAGTATCCGACACGGATGGTCGTGACCAAATACCGCACATAATTACAGTATCCCGACACGGAGGGTCGTGACCAATATACCGCACATAATTACAGTATCCCGACACGGAGGGTCGTGACCAATATACCGCACATAATTACAGTATCCCGACACGGAGGGTCGTGACCAATATACCGCACATAATTACAATATTACAATATTCCGACACGGAGCGTCGTGAACAAAATACCACACACAATTACAGTATCCCGACACGGAGGGTCGTGACCAAAAAGTAGTTCCGGTAAATCTATATTACTCACAGTGTGATATATGGATTTATTTTAGTGATAGAACACAGTATTTAATCAGTTAGCATAATATAAAAATAACCGTATCTTTGGGTAATCATGGCTTCATGTGTCGGCGTTCAAATGTCGACATACAACATCCATATACTAAGTTGTTTCGTAAATTTCGTATGCAGCAGTAAATATGTATTTCATTATAACAGGGGAAGTCGTTAGTTAACACATTTTTGGTCTTTGATGTGGCCCATTATTAAGTATTTCTTTTAAGGCTTATATACTTTTTTGAAAAGTTATAAAAGAAGTAAGAGATACTCTAGGTCTATTACAAAGAAGGAAGTTTGATATTATTGGCATTAACATTGAATTTTAATATATGTACACTTATACGATAAGAATAAAGAAATGGCGTAAAAAGGAATGCAAACGTGAACCTCTATTTACTCAATTGTACATAAACAATTCTCTTCAACAATGACGCATTCCATTGCGCGCCGTTCTGACGCAATCAATCGTATATCAACCTACTTATCGACTCGTTCATTTAGCAATGCGACAGGGAGAAGGCTGGTGGTTTGGCTTTTAAACTGTCATGCCTTTGATCTTTAATGAAACGGATATTTAAAAAAAAATAAAAAAAAATAACGGTTTCTATCAGAGTATCGCCGTTCAATACTTCTAGTATTAAAATCATATATCGAGGGACCCTTTGTATCCTATGATTGACAAGGGTCCGTGTAAATAGCGGGTAGATGATTGGTACCACTATTATGAATCGTGTAGATTTTGTTATGACCTTAAAGACACCCCTTCTACGGAGAGAAATTGATGATATTGCAGAATAAGAACGTCAAAATATGTATATGTTAAAAAAGTTAAGTAACGGAAATGAAAAATGACCATAATAACAATGTTAAGATGTGTGTTTTTATTAATTTATTAATTGAATTAATTAATTAATACTTTTGTCAATTAATTTTTATACCGGTGCGCTTATCATAACATTTTCATGAAGCGGCTGAGGAAGTTATTTTATAATTATTATTATATTATTTAGTTCGGTCATTACTTTGTATTAGATACATCATGAGTTAAAGTGTTCGCATGTCATACAATCCAAGTAGACACGGAACTCTGGCGATAACATAGATTGGAACTAGTGTTAGTGAACATTCTAAATGTAATTAGTGATTGTGACGTTATGTGTGTGTACATTTTTATAAGAAAAAAAAATCCAATTATGTTTAAAAAACGAAATATGTAATGTTTGATAGAATATTTTATACAATCAGTCTACTTTTGTTTAGAGACGTTCTCTCTCTCTCTTTCTCTCACACACACGCACACACACGGCACGATATTTTGAAAATGTCATCGTAGACAGGTCTTGACAAAGAAAAGAAAAGCCTGTAAAATAAACTTATTTCATATTAAATTAAAACATTAGTTCAGACTGAAATAAGAGAACTGATGTTAAATATGTAAAACAAACACATCATTTAAATTTAAATTTATTTATATCAGCATTGAATGGTATCAAAATATGTCATGATAAATATTAGAGTATTGCACATATGATAATGAAAAATTACATACATTTTCATTATAAATTAAAAGTTATTTTAATGTTTAAGTGTTATTAAACAAATTTATAACTTTCCTAATAAAATGAAAATCTACATTGTATATTATGTAACTAAAATGCACTACATGTAAATTCCAAAAATATAATAAATATCTAAACGGAGTAATATTAATACACTAAAATATTTTAAAAAGAAGTTTATACATGAAAATATTTTTTATGTTATGCATAGTTCGTAGGCCCTCTGCACGTTGTCATGAGTCGAAACAATACTGGACAACAAAGAACAACACTCACTTCGAAAGAAACAGTATTCTTTCATGTCGCATTTTACAACACAAACACCACCGACAGTATAGCACCAAAATTGTGTTTGGATCTCTCCTTGTTGTCCCCTTGGAATGCTTGTATCAATTTGCCTCCGTCCCCCCTGAACTCATTGAGATTCATTAAGATGCCGATTATGCGAAACAGTTACTGGTTTATGAATGATAACCACATATTTGGGGGCTCCATTTTCACCCCCTTGCATAGTTGTCATTATCTTGCGTATTGCTTTGTCGCTTCATCATTCGGAGCTCCGCGAAAGAAAAAATCCATGAAATTCTCACAAAAAAAGAAATGCAGAACACTTTTAAGTTAATTTACTTGTGACAAAGAATACTGGATAACTCATTTCTGAAAGAAGCTTTTGAAAACCGTATTTCAGCTAGCTGTTAACGATCTTTAAAGAAATAATAGAAAATTATTTCAAATGGTAATGCATCATGAGTCAACAACTGTCAAATACGCAGGTAAAATGTTCAACAATATTATTGTCATTTAAGTTTTTTATCCCCTTTATAGAACAGCCCGTTCAATCTGAAATCGTCATCAAATGCATGCATGATATCAACAACATTTATCATTGCTTTAGAGGTCCTCTCATTTTGCTTCACTTTTTCTTCAAAATTGATTTCCTTGGCGCACTTTCAAGCTCTGCATTATCATTTAAACAAACACTTTCGTCATCAGTTTGTATCTGCTTCAACACCTTTCTAAACACGTCAGAACCATCAGGAATATCCGCGCGATCAAAACTGAAGGACTGGTTCTTTTTTCGCAACCGCCGTTCACTCCGTCTATTTGCTTTGTCGGATTCTGCTGTGTTAGGGCCATCCTCCACATTCGTAATGAAGTGAACCTTTTTCCTGCTGATTGTGCTTGAGTCACTGTCACTCCCACTGTCCACACTCGTCTCTCGTTTTATCTCGAAGTGTGACCGCATGTTTCACTGCAGTGGACTCTCGAATGTGTATCGCTGTCCTGTAAACTTCTTAAGATGTTTATCGGTAGATCACTCACTCCGTCTTGATATCAGCGTGTTCAATATATTTTACATGCATGTGACAAATTTGTAGCGCATTTGAAGTGTAGCTTGATAAGTGACAAATTACCAGTATATATATGTAGTTTGCAATCACGTGACTGTAGCTCCGCCTATCGCAGTTCACTGTCGGACTGGGTAGGCCAATATCGGTATATATCGTATATACGAGCATAACTTCCCACATACGGACCAGTTCAGGAAGTTTCATTCCGTCATTTTTTTGTTTGTTTTAAAACTTTTATAACGTTTTAACTCTAATTATTGACATTACAACTGGTTAATCTTCTTGTTTACCGCTTAACACCGATTGGAATAGAGGTGGCTACATATAATGCGCTTATTTCACGTTAACAGTAGTGTTAGTGTTCGCTATCTGTCTGTCCAACTGTCATTTCTTTAATTTTAAAAAGTAATTTTGTATCTATACGCATGTCAAACTTTATTTGAATGAATATGTTTAAGCTGGGATTGAATTTCTGTATTTATGTGCATTATGTGTATTTTTGTTTTAGTGCGTATTCATGCATAATGTATACGAATGTATGGACATGTGCATTCCATTTACCTTTATTCATCCTGTTTATTTGTATTTATTAGTTTTTTGTTATATTACTTATTATGATATTTATATTGTAGCACAAGATTTACGTCTCCATGTTTCGTTTCTATATGGAGGCATAGTATCTAGATCTGATTCATTTTTGTGGGAACTATGACAGTAAAATATGTTGTTTCTCTCTTTCTCTCTATTTCTAATTTCTATCGTATTTGTATGTTGAATTTTCTGTACTTTGTATTGTATTGGTGTTTACCGTCGCTGCGATAGTATTTCAATCATATAGCTACGTCTAGCTAATTACAGGTGGAGGAAGACCTCGAGTACACAGAGGTACCCGGGTAGAACCACCGACCTACCGCAAGCCAGCTGGAAGGCTTCCTCACATGAAAAATCCGAAGCCCCTATCGGGATTCGAACCCACAGCGGTGAGGGTCTGAGAGATTTGTAGTTCACGACTGTAACCGCTCGGCCACGGCGGCCCCTTCTGTACTTTGTAGTTTGTAATCGTCTATGTTGAGGCGAAAATTTCCGTGTTCTTTATGTGCAAACACATACTAGTTTCTGGTGTTTTTTCACCGATGACATATTGATCATTGGATTTTATTGATGCCTTTGATTTCGTTTAATAATTGTTTCTACCAAGATAACACGATAACTGTTAGGAGCTGGGAAATCACATTTTGTCTTAGATTGTGCTAGATTAAACGTACATATGTATATAATAGCTGAAACGGTAGTCCTTACATTTTACAGAGGGGATTGAGACCCCATTTTCATAAAGAAATAAAATTTTGTTTTTGTTTAAACTAAAATAATATCATCGAAACACTTTCTTAAAAAAATCGCCCGTTGGGATATTTGGGTTACCCCCCCCCCCCCCCCCCCTCAGTTTTTTTTTATATTACCAAACTAGCAGTGTGTTATATGTTAAACCTTCATTTAGCGACCACATCTGTTTTGCGGTCACTTTCTCTTTAATTATTAATTGACCGTCTAAGACAGGTTTGACTGTATTGATAAAAAATAAAATAGCTGTGTTACTGGTAAAATTTGACACTACTGACTGTAAATGTTTTAGGTAAGGAACGGGAAAAAAACGCGCAGATAATGCAAAAAAAAATATACGTACTAGGTAAGTTGCAAGGGAGATATACTACATTTTTTTCAGAAATGCTTATATTGTAGTTACTTCCCTTTATAAATGTCAGAAGCCCTTGTCAGTGTAAGTAACAATGAGTTAAAGTATAAAACATATCTTAAACTCATGTATTGTTATTCCTCTGTTGATTAACTTCTTGATTTTTTGTTCTTGAACAAGACTTTATGATTACGTTATCAGTGCATATATTAATAGATTCAGCTAATGGAGTTCTCTCGTCATAGAAGCGTAGTGAATATATAAGGTTTTGTTATTAACTTATTCTAACCCGACAAATTTTTACTTGCGCACCCTGAGGTATTGGATGAAACTTTGGTTAGAAGTTAGTATTTAGAGGAAAGGCTATTTGATGAGTGTGCTTAAGACATTGTCTGAGACCGTGTTCAAACTAAGGCTGTTTTGAACCCCGGGTTGTGTTCCAAGAATTGTTGCTCGAACCTTGGATAGTATTTAAGCTCGGTTTTGTTGGTACCTAAGACATGATGTCTGCGGCAAGGGTAATTCACACTTATAATGATACTTTATACTGTTTGTGATTTTTGTTTCATGTACAACATTTTCAAAGATCTTTTTTCAATAAGTAGTTTTTTGTTGATATTACAAAGCATTTTTTTTAATATTCGGAAACACATGCTAAAGAAGATCGTGGCTGGACTCCAGGTTCTTCAGGCTATCCTATATTGCTGACTCTTGAATATCCCTTCAGGTGCTCATGGGTTATAGTAAAAGTGCTACCATGAAAAATATCACATCGACTTTGATCCGGCGATTAGTTATTGTGGTTACAAATGCAGGCCGATCTGAGCGTGGGTCATCTTACCATCTACTACTAGTTGTGAACCTTTTATCTACTGTTGAGAATCGAAGACACTTCAGCCACGGGCAGTGATTTCTCAATTTTTTCACCCCCTTTTGTGTTATACTTACCAGTCAAGGTCTCCAAGAATATTTGATATGACGTTTAAGAGTACGATGCAAAGACAATCGCAAACAAATATACGAAGTAATGTTTACTAGTATTTGTTTGCTTGCACGCCGACAGTTTTTCAGTCATTTGACGTATTCAACATGAGAGATTCATTATTGTTGCCTCACTGTTGTTTCATCAATAGACAGGAAATAACTCAAAACCTCATTATCTTGGCATTTGGACAAAACAATCCTGAAAAGAACACCCACTGAATACCAAGCAAGGAGGGTTTACCGATATAATTTCAGTATGAACGAAAACGTTAATGTTGCACATTAAGGTAAAATTCGAACTGACATATTTTTTTTTAGATTTTAGTCACATAAAACATAGGAGCAGAGCTAAGGTTGTTGTCTTTTTGGAGCGTGCAAACTGCTGAGTTTTTGGAGATAGGGCTCCTGTTACTGCATACTCTTAGAGTATCTGAGAGGCTCAGATTTATGCTGGTCAGAAAGTAGATTGACTGTCCAGTAGGGGGCAGTGTAGAGTTATCTGGGAAAAGCCGACCAGGGAGTCTGTTGGGGCTGTCTGTCATAGGCTAGCATTATAAATCTAAGCATGTTTTGATAGGCTGATAAAGCACGCTATGTGCAATGCTAACATCCATATTTAGAGGCTAGTATAATAGCTCTGTCTGATATCGGTTATCATAATAATAGCTCTGTCTGATATCGGTTATCATAATAAATTTTAGTATGTTCTGGTAAGACGATAGAGCACACCACGTGAGATGCTAACAACTATATTTGGGAACTAGGGTAATAGCTCTGCAGGTCAAGTTGCTCAGCCCTTTGTCTAGCAAGGGAATGGCATATAAAGGGATGTTTCCCTTGTCATGGGATTTGTTTTAAGATCTTTAGGCTTTCTAGATTTAGATTGTTTTGGACTTTTTAGATTGTAAGGTTCTTTTAGGTTAGACTTTTGGGCTTTTTGGAAACTTTAAGATTTGGGACTGGATAAGATCAGAAATTCTAAGAAGATAGGAAGGAAGCTGGCAGAAGTGTGAAAGATTAATTAAACATTGATTTGATGACTTTGAATTTAGTTATTAGATGTGATATTAAAAGTGTGAACTGGACTTTGTAGTTTGCTACCTGAGTAAAGTCACTCCTACTTAGAGTAAAACGAAAAACTGGTGGCAGCAGAAAAGAATAAAAACGTGAAAAAAATATTTGTGATTGTATATAATCTTGGAATTGTGCGTTTTTCTTCCTTCAGTACAATAATACGATACGAAAGTACGACATCGGTCGAAGAAATGAAATGAGCTAGACACTACAACCAATTGCATTTAACATTCGTGAACATACGGTATGTCTCCCCGTCGTGATCTCACATGATACGGTGTGCTTTCCCTTTCTTTTATAGTTGTTCAATTAACATATTTCAAAGAAATCACCTGTTGTATTATTGATCTATATTCATCTTTATGTAAATAGATCATCATCATAAAATAAGTCTTCTATGATAAAAAATTCTTTTTTTTTCTAAGGCCGGTGATCCCCCGTTTTTATTTCACATTTTAATAGATCATATACTATCAACCTACAAAGAATCAAGAAATTCTAAAAAATTTAAAAAAAAAAAGATGAAACTACCTCGATCGCTTTAAAGAAACAACATGCTAGCATATACATATAGATACAAAAAACAACTCGCGACTTGAGTATCGCTCACTTTCATAATGACGTTGCAATATAATTGACGGTGATGTACTATAATGCTTCAGTTTGGTGCATAATAGCCGGAATAAATTAATCGCCTATATAATACACTGTACAGTATTCAAATAGAAATAAAATTCTGATCAGAATTTGGATAAAGTAAGTAAATATAATTTAAGTAAAATCAGGACACTTTGCCATGCATGAAAGAAACACAAGGCTGCCTCACCGGAACTCACGCCATCGTCAAATGTTGGACCGTGATGAAACCACACCCACTCACATTTTCGTGATACTGGGACAACCAGTTTAGGAACAACCCTCATGGTCTGAACACCAAACGCAAGGGAGATCTATAATTATTAATTTTAACAGCATCGCGGCCAGGACCTCCCGGTTATGGGGATGACACTTTCACCACAACAGGACAGGTACAATAACAAGAGGGCCAAGATGGCCCTAGATCGCTCACCTGAGAAAAGTATCATTCATTGCCTGTACAAAACAGATTGCTTAAGAATAAAGATGATGAGGTGAAACAAGGAATTTTGACCCCATCCACAAAAAAATTCTGCCAAAGTTTGAGGATGATTGGACGAAAAATGTTGCCCTCAGAGTATAAACAAGATTTTTCTAAGATTTGACCTACTGACCTACTTTTCTGTCCAGCCCCACCCATTTTCAAACTGGTTTGAGATATCATCATGACAAACAATCTGATCAAAGTTTGAGGATGATTGGACGAAAAATGTTGCCCTCAGTGTGTAAACAGGATTTTTCTAAGATTTGACCTACTGACCTACTTTTGGATCCAACCTGACCCAGTTTCGAAAGGGTTCAAGATATTATCAAGACAAACATTCTGACCAAGTTTGAGGAAGATTGGATCAAAATTGTGGCCTCTAGTGTGTAAACATCAAAATTGTTGACGGACGACGGACGAAGCACGACGGACGACGGACAATCAAGTATCCCAAAAGCTCACCCTGAGCTATGCTCAGGTGAGCTAAAAATTAAAAGATATACAAATGTGTTTCATATAATTATAGACAGAAATGTATTTTCACATTTTTATGCTGAGATATAAAAATTAGAAATTCTATAAAACATCACGAAATATGTGTACAGTGTAAAACTAACATTGGCAACTTTTTCTTCACTATACCATATGAATGATTATTACTGTATTTACTTTAGTGTTGGGACGATAAGAAACAACCAAACCCAAAATATTTGTGCATCTAATGTTATTATAAAACTACAAGTTTGTATATAAAATATAAATACACATATCATATCAACTACAAATTACATAAAATGTTTAAAATATACTTCAACTTAGCTTGTATTTTATCTACATGTTTTCTGTACAATGCATATAGCATCGAAATGCTAAATTAAACATTGTATTCAGCAATTCATACTCAAATATCAATCAAAACTTTTAATTAATTTCCTTAAATACCCAGTTCTATAAAAACTTTCATGTCCGGATATTCTCAACCGCGACATACCAAATAGTCTGCATCATACTACATACATAAATAATTGTCCAAAGGATCCCCGAAATCTTACAAGAGAGACATAATGTCCCTGGATCGCTCACCTGGTATCATTAGGCTATGCAAAATCAAGTGACCAGTGGGGCAGGGCCAATTTTGACCCCAGGGCCATGATTTGAACAAACTTGGTAGAGGTCTATTACCCCATGTTACATATTAAATATCTAAAATCCAGGCCTTGTGGTTTCTGAGAAGAAGATTTTTCAAGTTTTTTTTTTTTATATTAGTCTAAGAAAAATCAGGTGACCCCTATGGCGGGACCAAATTTAACCCCAGGGCCATGATTTGAACAAACTTGGTAGTGATCTACTAGACAATGTTGCACACCAAATATCTAAACCCCAGGCCGAGTGGTTTCTGGGACCATTTGAACAATTTTATAGGGGATCACTTTAGGAACATCCATGCAAAGTTTGATCACTTTTCCATCAGTAGTTTCAGAGAAGAAGATTTTTAAATAAATTGTTGACGACTTACGACTCACGACTACGGACGCCGGACAAAGGCTGGTCCCAAAAGCTCACCTTGGTACTTCGTGCCAGGTGAACTAAAGTGATTGATATACTGTCTCTGGAACATAAAACTCATCAAACAAGTATTTTAATGTTTAATTTAGGTGATTAGATTCGGAATTGCACCGCCATATTTTCATCTTAATTATTTCTCTTCATCTTGTGACTGTAATAGTATTTGACTTGTAATATTATTAATACATTTTTTGTACGTTAAATTCTCAAAGCAAATCAGAAACTGTTAAAATCTTATTGAATATTTCAGTTTTAAGCATAATAAACAAAATAAAACATTATTTTTAATGATTAATTCCTAGTTTTGATAAATTGCTGAATATGATTTAATGAGAATTATGATACAGAAATCAGATATATCCGGACTGAAAGATATTTCGTATTGTTGTTTGTTTGCCCGGAAGTATTTCAGTAATTTGGAAACTATGTCTACTTGCGACAGATACAATGCTGCCACACTGCAGTAACGCGCATAATACTGCAGTGTGGCATGATTATGTGTCATAATACCACACCCAGTTACGTTATCCTGACACAGGGCCAACTAGTTTTGGAATTACCCTGTATATGTGCTCAGTGCCAGGCAGGAAAGATAATTCTGAGCGATCACTAAAATAATAATGAAATCAAATGAAACATGATAGAAGAGTAAATTATATCTATACTCGTTTAAAAGTTAACTGCATGAAGCCCTATATTAAAATCATACAATGATAAACACTGTCATGCAGTTTAATATATTCACGTATGTAACATAGACTCTTAAAAAACTTTGACAACAAGAATATCAGAACAAATCGTTGTTACATTTCTTACATAAAAAATGATTGCATCATTAAACATAATAAAATACATGTATGAAAAATCTCAGAAATAATAAAATATGAAAAATCTCAGTCTTTGGACTAATCTAAATGTAACACCTCCATAACGACTTCGGAAAAATGTAAGACGACAAATTAATTGCATAAAAATTTACCAAATTAATTCTATGAAAATATACCAAATTAATTCCATGAAAATATACTTGCTATGTAATACTTAATTAACTCTGTAATTTTCCTGTAGAGACCTGCTGTCTGGTTACCCCCCCCCCCCCCCCCCTTCACAGATAAATAACCCACCTTACAATTGTGCCAGGACAACAAGGGTTGACAAAGATGACAACGTTCTGCTGCAGCTCGATATTGAAAAAAAGTGATTTTTCCATTTTGCTATGGTAAAGTTTTGATTTTTTTTTCACGCAAGTTGATACAAAATCATAAAATGCACATTTCTACCATGAGTTTTTCTCATAAATGAAACTCAGTTTTTCATATTCACAGAAAATGCCTATTTTCCATAGGCTTCAATGTTAACTTATATGCGGATTATCTCTCCCAAATTAGATAAAACTTGAAAAAAAGTTTTTGGTGAAATACTTTTATTTTTGAATGTCTTGAAAGTGACAAAGTTTCATAGAAATATTACCATCCAGTGGCAAGATATGGTATATGAATGAAATTGAGCCAACAATACGACTCAACAATGTATAATCAATTTTGCTACCTGAAAAGGAAAAGTTTTGACTGGCAGCTGCCCCGCGACATCGTGTGCTGACAAAATGTTGATGAGTATACAAATATAAAATAGTTTAGCAGATTATGAAAGGTAAAAGTACATTCAATTACGTCAGTTAACAAATCACACATTCATACATGTTAATAGGACTTAATGTGGTTCTGAGAAGCATTCACAATGTATCTCAATTCATCGCTTTACATTTCAAAATATTCATAGATATCAAAATAACGAATTATTTAACGATTCATGTTAACAGACACCATGAAAGGATTAAAATAAGACAATCTGGATTTTTAATAAAAAGGTTAAAATCACTAGTCTCCTACATGGGTTACAAATCAATGGCTAATCCTCCATAACTACGGTCATTTACAGCATACCTTACTCCGTAAAAGAATCAAAACATTTTATTTGTATTCCATTAACCCCCACCCCCTAAAATCCCTTAGATTTGTACTTGCCTGCAAGTTTATTTGAAAATACCATGAAGTATGAGTGAAAATTATTGCACATTTGTTTGTTTATTTGAAAGATTTCGAAACACATTGATTTCTGCTCAAATGTCACTACATATAACGTTTAATCAAATATGAAAACTTATTATAAAGTACGCCTCTTTAACTTTAGCAATACAACACAATACATACATAGTTTATATTCCAAAATAATAATATACTTATATGGATTCATTTAAAGGCATACATGTAATTGACATCATGATGATGTATAATTGGTAAACATCTTCGCTATTTGCTTGGTATATTCTAATAAACCACCATTGAAGGTGGACTTTTGACTCGCTTTACACCAAGCAAGGTATACTTAATGAATGGCTATACACTAATAATATGTATATTTATACAATTGTGATCGACGATAGCAAATATTTGTTGGAGTATATTCTTCAACCGTAATAAAAAATGACGCTTCATGAGCCTTTTTCAATAATGGCTCGTTTTGTTACATTTTTTGAAAATTAAAATAAAAAAAAGGAAACATTAAAGAAACACCCATAAATGAATGCATTTAATTCAAAATTCATTTTCCTATGAACTAATACAATGAACTCTTATTTACACTGTGTGTACTCGGGGTATGATGCACATTTTGTTGTTGTTGAATAGATCAGTTTTTAAGTGAGCGAGTAGTTTTAAAACCAAAAGAAAACAATTATGTTGTTATCACAATGTTTCCATGGACATATATTTGTTACCATCTGATAATTAATTCGTGGTCAGCATTGACACTTAGAATGTAACGTTCAATATGAGTACCTCCAAACAATGAAATATGACTACTGATATTGTTTTCTCTCGGATTTTAAGTGCTTGTAAGAAATTATTGTCTTCACTGATTAGCCAGAAGTGATGTTGCATTAAAGATGGATTTAAATGAATTTGATACAAACATAAAATTATACTATAAAAACTATTTTCGTATGCTTTAATTTTTCATATTGAGGCCAAGTGGTTCAAGCATGGCTCAGTTTCGAGATGATGTGACATGATGTATCAAAGGTCACTTATCTTTGATGTAATTTCGCAGTTTTAAAGCGGTACCATATCTGTAGACAAAAGTCCTAAAATGACGTATTGGGCGAAAACAACAACAACAACAACAACAACAACAACAACAAAAAAAAAATTCCCTTGCACCTTGCAAAATGAAAACTATATCAACCAAAACTAGAAGCTGAATCATCAACATATGTGCCCATATATTTCGAGATTTTACATAGATTGTTTCAGTGTTTAAAAGAATACACACATTTGCTCTTGTTTTGGTGTTCAGCGGGGTCTAACTCAAAGTCCTCTGGGAAAATTACCAAGTGTGGAATATCCGGGGGTTTCCGGTCAGATTTAGAAGAATAATATCCCCCAACGACGCTATCAGGAAATTGACTGTTTTCTGAACTATCAAATCTGCCACTACCAAGAATATCTACGTCAGTAAACGATTCAGCAGATTTTTTAGCATCATTTGTCAACTTGGTTACATAATGATTTCTAACCCTTTTATCAAGGTTTTCAGTTTCTTTCAAGTCGACCCTAGGTAGAGACATCTGATTTGTCAAAGACTGCACAGTTATGTTGGGTACAGAGGAATGGTATTCCCAAATAGCTGATTCTAACCTCATACTCCTTCCTGGCTTAGTTGAAGGAAGAAAACTTTCACTGTCTATAACGTTCACATTAGTTAACGAGTTGTCAGCCATCATGGGATCGTTTATTAAAATATGTCCAGTACCCTTTGCATATTTTTCTTTTTCGTGGTCGGTGGTGTTAAATTCATCACTCATTGGAGACGTCATAGGTGGGGATACTAAGACTTGCGATGTCCAGTCAGATTTACATCTTTCTTCAAAGAACAGACTTCTAACTGAACTTGGGATACTGTCAGTGTCTAAAAAGTTTAAATCAGTACGCAAATCAGCTATTTTGTGATCGCTTGTTAGAATGTCAATTACAAAATCCACACTATTCTTATCATCCGTGAATATTAATGATGGTCCCAAGAGCTTCGTTTCCTGAATTTTTAATGTCTTGTCGGGTAAACAGGGTACGTTGTTTAAATAGTTTGTTTGGCTTTCTGGACCCAATGAAGGGTCACATATTGGAAGTTGCGCAGCAGTTACAGATGACCCCTGTATGTTGGTAGCTTCTGTAATATTCAAAATGAAAATAGGTTATTAATTCATAGACAAACATTTTATTTCATAAAAATCGTGATTTCAGTTGTTGTTAAATGGTCAGCACAGATCAGTTCTGTTCTGAAATTTTATATCGTGATTAAGTTTTATTAAAGATGTTATATAAGTTTCTGAACTAACCGGAAAAGATTTTCTTCGTGCGTTGTCCTTTGTCAGGTTTATTTGCTTGCACATTCACCATATGGCAAGAGGATCCGTTGGCAGTATCAGAATGGTCAACTTCAATATCTATGAAAATGTCTCAAGAATAAATAGGACATAACAATGAAACGTATACTCTTAATACCTGTGTATAATTAAACAGAAGCAAAACTTAACATAATGACCTTTAATAAGCGTTGATAACATAAGTCCAATGTTTTCAAAAACATGGGATTGAACACGTTTTATTCAACTTAACTGGCACAACGTTTCTGCTGTATGTCATCATCAAAATTAATACAAATAATTCAAAATATATCAAGCGAGTAAATATATCCCATCGGATATAGATATACATAATTTCATATAGGACAATATTTAACAAAAGCGCCATGAAGGCCCTGGAATCGCTCACTTAAGGTATAAGTGGGAGGAAAAGAAACAGCATATATCTTATGATATTACGGAAAATGTGCTCTGCCCGCTTACAACAATATTTTTTGAAGGACCCAAATAATTTTAACAGTTTTGATAGAGAGTGACCCAAGGAATATCTATGCTATTTTTTTGACGAATTCTTTAAAGTTTTACAATCTTGGAAGCAAGTCATCAAAGAATTATCTGTGCCAAATAACTTTGATATCCAGGAAGTACTTTTGGACAAGAAGATTTTTCAAATGTGTACTATATACATATAAGAAAAACGGGCAAAGCCCCCTGGAGGCTATGTTTTTCCAACGACCCAAATAGTTTTTACAATCTTGGTATAGAGTGACCAAAGGAACATCTGTGCCAAAAAAAGAAATCAGGCCAGTACATTTTTTGGACGAGAAGATTTTTCAAATTTGTACTATATACATATTAGGAAAACGGGATCCGCCCCGCTGACGGCCATGTTTAAAATCCAGTCAGTACTTTTGGAGGAGAAGAATTTTGAAGTTTTCACATTTTTCCATTTTAAAAGTTGCCATAGCAACAAGATAATTCTTTGAACAACTTTGGAAGAGGATCACCCAAGGAACATTCCTGTAAAGTTTTATGAAAATTGGCCCAGTAGTTTAGGAGGAGATGTCGTTAAAGTTAAATGTTTACCACGGACGCCGGACGCTGAACATTCATCAGTCATAACAGCTCACCTTTGAAAAAGGTGAGATAAAAATCAAAGCCCTGAAAGGGCTGAAATAACAGGGTTTTTAATGTGATGATGTCGCATTTATTTTATTTATCAAAGTATATCTAATAAATGAGTATCAAATTTTCAAGCGATGCCCCCCCCCCCCCAAAAAAAAAACAACCCCAATGTTATAAACCCGCTCTAACCTTGCTTGAACACTGTCATGAAAAGGAAAGATTAACACATCATTTGTCTCAAGAAATAAATAAACATATAGCTCCTCTCCCCATTTCTCTTGCTTACAGCTTATAACATTATAAGAATATGTGGAAGCAAATCTAAAACAAGAAACTTTCATTTAAATCATGTTTTGTTTCTCATTTCATTTTATATACACATGTATTTAATATAGGTAAATTAATACTATTCAATATAACAAAACTATATGTATCTTATATTGCAAAAATAATTTAAAAAAAGATTCTAAAAATTGCTCTTAGGCTGGGACTCGAACCCACACCCTTTTCAATGCCGTTTGAATGGCGAACAGCACGCTATTTTACCCACTGCACGAAAGGGCCAACTGTTGCATACAGACGAAATTTTGTCAATATATTGCTACCTGTTGTTGGAAATTCAATCCAGTTATGGTTCAAAGTATCTCTGAATGGGGAGCGATATTTTTGTTTGCGTACTTTCTTTTTTTTTATTACAGTTTATTAAACACGTTATCTCCAGCATCGATTATCAACACATTTTAATTCAGTTTCATCTTCCATAACGCAATCGTACTGAAATGAACATAAAAATTATCACCATTTAGTGATTACATAGAAAACAAAATTTAGAACTTTATCTCCGCGTAGTAAAAAAGGGGAAATCTAAATATAGATGTCTAGATATAGCCCCAAATCGTTGTGCAATGCAGAATTGTGAACTACCATAAAACAGCGCTGCAAGCAACCCTGTTCAAAAATGTAAATTGGAACATATATATTTAAAAATGCATATGTAAAATGAAATAACAACTTTAAATTCAAACCACCAGGAAAAAGTATTTTAAGCTTATGTATCCAGACCGTTTATTAAAGTCATTGTTCACAAAATCAATTAGCATAGATGAAACATTCATACAATTATCATCTTTGTTAAAATGTGACGCAACATAGAAGAAAGGTGGGTCAGTAAATAATTGATATCAACTCTATGGCTATATGCGGTAAAATGGGTTTAAAAGTATTTATTTTACTGTTTTAACCACACACAAATTGTCAAATCGTCCCGGTTCAAATTAAATTTTAGACATTATAAAATAGGTTACGATTAGTCAGATTGTTTTCCAAGGGCTCAGGTGGCAGATTTCAAGTGCTATTAATGTGAAAGGAGAAGCATGTGCTCCACTATATATACATATATAAATGGTAACCTTGGTTTCTTTTGCAAACGATAATTATTACATATGAAATAAAAAAAGTAATATTCAACTGCCGGCGGAAAATTCAATGTTGCAATTGTGTTTTATAACAATACTAAGATTTATGTGTAAACGATACTCGGTTTCAGCTAGGATAAGCGGTTATATTTTCAGAGAAGACTTACCGTTTTCCTCAATTGTCGAGTGATTTATTACCCAGTTCTTTATGTAAGTGTCTTTATCTTCTGGGACAGACTTAAGATCAGTTTTTCTGGGACGCAATGACTTGTAGATCATACGATGCAGATAGACCTGTAAGTCTGACTCCTCATCTTGACATGCTGCATTGAAAATTGAAGGCTTGATATAATCTCGTGTCGAATATGTGTGAGTCACGTACATTGCATAGAAGCAGATCAAAACTTACCACCATTTACGTCATGCCATTATAATTCTAGCTTGATTATTGTTTGTATACGTGAAAGGTGTCTTACATTCAAATTAAAAATTTACCTAAATAGTTTGAACACTTTTGTAAAGGATTTCATTGCTTATGAAGTTAAGTCAAAGGGATAACTTGTAAACTAATCCATTTAAAATATCATCCAATCACTTCATTTTCTGTTTTTCCTTGGCTGTTGTAATGAATTAACTGGCAAAGAGAAGACGAATAATACATTTCAAGAACAACATCTAGCGCAGATATTTTACTGTTTATATATATATATATATATATATAATGAAGTAAACTTGGAGGTATACCGGAAGATGTCAATTTCAAATTCTGCGCGGATATGTATGCAGTCTGGTTTTCTGCGTTCCTCTTGAGAATGGCGCAGACAAATGTCAGCTTCATCTGTAAATTAATGAAATAAACATTAAACGTGTTACTTATGTTATTTTTTTCCCAGAAACTTCTAAAATTCAGTAAATAGGTTAAATTAAAAAACATATATACAGAATTGGGGTAACCTGTCCAATGTATTTTTTTAATTAACTCAGAATTGTAAATATACTATGTTTGAATATATTCATTGGTTATATATACATGTAGTATGCATAGGATTACAGTTTAACTTCTATGAATATTCATAAATCTTAAGAGAAAAGACAACGGCGGACACATGTGACCATAAAAAATATTGTATATTTCTTTAATATGCTATACAAATATAATAAGAGTAGAAAAGACATTCTCAGCCATCGTTATAGAGTAAAAATCAGTTTTATGAAACGGTGCGGAATAATGCGAAAAGTACCTTTCTTTTTTTCAATTGATCTTGCGACATCCTTGTAACCACTGTTATGTAAAGCTTGAAGGAAACACACGTAAACATTTGAATCTTTCATCTTTCTCTTGGACACCTCAGTCCTTTCGTCATTTCTTATCCTGTCCTGGTGTTTTGCGTTAAGAACAGATTTCATTAGTGAAACAGCCCTGTCTCGTCTTGTTTTCATCTTGTTTATTTTTCTTAAATTTTTTGATAAGAGTTTTGATTCAGCCAAAAAAGACGCCATTTCCCTTGGTTCTATTTCATCAACAATATTTTCATAGTTCAAAACTATGGCCTCTTTTAGATCTTCTATTTCTGAAACAGATGAAAATATGAGTGAACATTTATAATAGGCAAAAAAACAAAAAACAACAACAAAACAACAACACAAAAAACAACAGTTAAGTGAGTTTTTTTTATTTCTAAGATAAAACTTAATAACATAATATAATTCTATGAAGTAGTACACTGCCAGGTACTGCATATACATTTATTTAGCCGTCACGACGATAGTATTCTGTCAGCTAGACACAAGGTAGAGGAAGTCCCAACTGAATAAGGACACCTGGATAAAACCGCCAACCTACCACATGTCATCTGATGAAAAAAGGAATGACGAGACTGTGACAGCAGCCGTTAGGGGCTTAGTGATTGTAAACCTTCGGCTATAATATAACCACCCGGCCACTCTCAAACATCGATGAGGATTGAATAGATAGTACTAATCAAAGTGCAGTCCTCAGTTTGAAGTTGTGTTATATTGACAAGAAAGTGTGTAAATACAGAAAAGGCGACTAACCCCTCGAGGGCAAATCTGCAACTTGTGTCTTCATATTATCCAATATGTACGAGTCCCCATCATTTCCAATAGCATCAACGAAAGCATCAATAATTGTTTGGTCACATTTGACAATAAAGTCCAAAAACAGCTGGCATCTTTGTCTCCTGTTTTTATTTAACAGAATGGCGTCTATCACGGAATCATGACCGTCCACTCTTCTCAAAACATCAATGTATCGTCTTGGCTCCAGTTCGTCCAAGAGGAGCTGATAATTCTTCTTAATTTGTTCAGCATTGATCTTTGAGACTACAACAGAAATGGTCACGTTTTATGTATTTGAATAAAATGACAAACTGAAAAAGCTGTTCTGTTACCTAAAACAGATTAGATTGTCTATTTATGATAAGTAACTGAGATTAAAACTATTTTAACCTTAGCAAAGCAAGTAAAATGTATATGTATACCTGCCGTCTTCTTTTCCGTCAGTCGATTCAAAATCTCAAGCTGGCCTGTTGAGGTCAGAAGCTTTTCAAATAAACACAATCCGTAGTCGAGTTCATTTAGGTATTCCGGCTGTAGTAGAATATTCCGAAGGAATTGTTGATTTCGTTTTCCTTCGGATTTCTCGTCCATTACCTTTCTGAATTCATTTGCATCACTTGCGTTGTAAAGGCAGAATTCCTTTACAAAAACGCCAACATCTTTCAGGTTATTCTCTAAGAAGCTGAAGTGTTCCACTACAGCTTTCTTCGAGATTTTGCCTTTGCATTTGACTGAAAAATAAACGCCTCATTTAGAACATAGAGAACCTATACAAATTGTGTGTAATTGTTTTTGCATTTCTGTGTTAACATAAATCACATTATCGATAACTATTCCTTATAATTACTTTTTGTGTAAATAATGTGGGAATACTATTTTATCATTAACTGTACAAAGTTTTAAGTTGAAAGTCTTCGGACTATTTTTTTTCAGTTGCATATTTTTTTTTTTAAACCTTTATTATCCCCGTCAATTGGTGGAAGTAGGTCGGGGAACCATCCCACTTACCACCTCACAAATGCAGACATATATATCAATACATACCTCAAGATATTAGAACAATGATTTTCACATATATGAGCAACAAAGCAACATTTTTTATGATAATTCACAAATACACAGGACTAACATTTTCGGGATAAATGATTTTGATTTTTAAGTTTGATTATTAGAGTACAATATATCTATATAAAAGCAACAGTCTCTAAAAAGGATTTTTTTAACTTATAGCTATTACAAAAGTAAAAAAGGTTTAAAGTTTACAGGTAAAAACAAGAAATCATAAAACACAAAAAAACTGACAGACTTTACATTGCAAAGAATATATATATATATATATATATATATATATATATATATATATATATATAAAATTATATATACATATACACACACACACACACACACACACATATATATATATATATATATATATATATATATATACCCATATGCTATTTATGGAAGAAAAAAAAAGGAAACTGAATGTAGGATTTATATTTCTTTTTTTTTTTCAGCTTCAACATTTCTTCTATCCTCTGGCTATGTCTTCTTTTATTGGCTAAATATTTTTTTGATTAAATTCCATTTTGCTTCAAATTTCTGTACACCTTGTTCAAATGAATTGAATTCATGTATATGTTTATATATTTGATATTTATCACTCAACAGAAGTTTAATATTTACAATACTTAGAGGCCTATTTAATAATTTAGATTTAAAAATGAAAAGTTTCAAAAGAAGGTTTAAAATGTCAATTTCAATGTTATTGAATCCAAACAAAACAGACTTTAAACAAAATTCTGTTTCTATGTGACAATTCAACATAATCTGTTTAATTTGCTCAATAAAAAATGCTGTCTTGTTACAAAACCAAAACAGATGTTCAATTGTTGCAGGTTCTTTTTTTACAGAAGGAACACAGATTAGTATCCTTAATTTTTAACCTATACAGATAATCATTCACTGGTATTATTCTGTGCAATATTCTCACCTGCATCCATTGTATACTGGTATCTTTAAACAAACCAAAAGGTAGATAATAAATCTTTCTCCACTCATCCTCTTTAAAAAAATATTGTGAATTCCATTTTGCTTGGCTTGTGGGTACTTCATTATTGACATTTAGGAAATTGTACATTCTTTGACAACCTGATTTCCTTTCAAACAAAATCTTAAGGTTAGGCAGTATAATAGGATTTGGCAATTTATATAAAATATCATTTGTTTTTAATATATGTTTCTTAAAAGTATTTACAGCTTTTATCAGGCTTAAGAAATGGAGAACGTTTATTTTAATACCAATACAATTTTCAAATTGTTGATGATCAAAGAGTTTTCCATCTATATCAACAAGATCATTGATGTATCGAATCCCTTTATCATAGAGAATTTTAAAGAAAACACTTTTCTTACCAATTTGAATATTCTCATTATAGAAAAGTGGACTAGATAAGAAGTCTTCAATATTTGTCTTACATAAATCTAGGTACTTTGAGTACGAGGAGATCACAGACTTCCAAAAAATGTTTTGAAGATCTTCAATATTCTTTACTGCATAATGTTTACCACAATTAATTAGTTTATTTACATCTAGGGTTAATTTTACAATTTGTTGCCATTTCTTATCTGTAAAAAGTAGCCTCTGTATCCACATTACTTTAAGGCTTTGAATAAAGCACTTTAGATTGACCATCTTGAGACCACCTTCAAAGTAATTTTTCACTAGTATACAACTTTTAATCTTTGCTGGCCCATGCCAGATGAAATCAAATAGCTTTTTATTAACATCTTTTAAAACATTTTCATCTGGGTCAGGTAGTGAAATAAATAAATAAAAAGCTGGTAGTAGTATTGTTTTAACAACTGTAATTTTACCTATAGGGGTTAAGAATCTCCTATTCCATGATTTTAATAGATCTGTCTAGTTTTTCTAATCTACAATCATAATTAATTTTACACATCTTATGCAGGTCAACATGGAATTTTATTCCTAATAGTTGAAATTCGGCCCCCTAGTTTAATTTTTTTTCTTCTGAACTAAATTTTTTAGAACCAATCCATATAACTTTTGTTTTTGTAAGCAAACTTTTTAGTACTCTTAACGTTTCTTGAAGTGACTCATTAGAACCATCCAAAATTAAAGCAGTATCATCAGCAAACAGTGATATTAAATGTTCAGTATTATTTATATTAATACTTTTATAATATTATTACTCTTTATAATCTGAGTTAGAATCCAGCACAGAGGATAAAGATATATGGTGATAGGAGATCCCCTTGTCTGCAGCCGCGGCCTATGTGGAAAAATTCAGATAAAAAATCATTTTGAATAACAGTAGATTCAATGTCATTATAAAACTTTTGGATTTCCCAAAATTAAATTTTATTAGTGTTTTATTAATAAACAACCATGATATTGAGTCAAAAGCTTTTTCGAAGTCTATTAATAACAGAAGTCCAGGAATATTTTTTTCATCAGCGTATTGCATGATGTCATAAATCAATCTAGTATTCTCTCCACCATATCGACCCTTCAAAAATCCTGTCTGTTCTGAACTTATTAAATAATCTAAAACTGTTTTTAACCTATTTGCAATTGATCCTGAAGCTATTTTATATATCACATTCAGTAATGTTATTGGACGCCAGTTTTTTAAAAATAATCTTGATTTATTTTCTTTAGGTTTACATGTTATTACACCCTGTCGTTGAGTTATAGACATTTTCCCAGTTCTATAACCATCATTTATAGACCTGACAACAAAATAACCAATTCTTTTCCAAAAGCATTTAAAGAAATTTGTAGAGAAACCATCAGAACCAGGGCTTTTATCATTCTTCATTGCTGCCAAAGTTTTTGTAGCTTCTTCATGACTAATTAATCCTTCAAGTTTCTGAGACTGTTCAGTTGTCAGTATGACAGGACTATTTAAAGCATTTAGTTCTTTTTCAATATTTTCCTCAGTAGAAGTGTTTTGACTTGAATATAAATTATTATAAAACCTTTTCATTTCATTTAAAATTTCACTCTGATCTGAAATAGTACTATTGTCTTCTAATTCTAATTTAGGAATCATTTTATCTAGATAATTATTTTTCTCAAGGTTACAATATTTTTTGACATTTACCCAAAGATCAACCTTATCGCATTTGTATACAGTTATCTGTTTATTTTCTTCTATATACTTTTGTTTAAAGGGTCTATATTCTGGTATTTAATGTTGTTGTTTTTTTCTTAATATAGCTACTTTGATATTAAAGCTGCTCGTTCACAGATGGTCAGCAGCTGAGAATTTGATGTGTGTATTACTTTATCAATCGCAGATACAAACACACGGGCACTCATTGCAACATTTCGTGATTGTAAAAAATTGGTGGTTTTTCCATCGCAGACAAAACGTTACAATGCGATGAAAGACTGTCGGCGGGCTTTACATGCTTAACTAGCTATACATGTAATTCTATCTCCAGCGTTTAAGCAGGGTTGATCTCAATAGAGGCAAAGATAATGTAACGGCATATTACACGTTTTCCTGCAACTTTAGTTACTAGTAGTAAGTCAGATGAAGTCGCTATTCGTTTTGTGATAAACCCGCAGGTAGTTTCTCAGTGCAAGCACTTTAATTTGTTTAATTACAATCATGAGTGTGGTTCCATTAATAAAATGTAAGGAGGCTCTGATGTAAATAATCGCATTGCATTGATACGCTACTGAGCGCAAAGGGATACAAAACGGTTAAAATAGCTATGATAATTATGCAAATCAAAGATGCTTGCGTTTGATTTTCGGACACTTGAGACTGGCGGCAACCGCCAGTCTAAAATCTATACCGTGAACTCTTAATTTAACGACACTACTTGATCCCATGGAAAAATGTTGTAATATTGAATTTGTCAGTATATTGAATTTCATTAATTGACACACAAAATAGTTTTTTCTTTACAATGAATTAAAACATTTATTCTTACTATTTATTAAATGCCTTTGTCCAAATATGCAATTATATACTTAAAGGTCAGTCGTAAATTTCTGTGTTTTGTTCTCCTTTATATTGTCAATAGATGTAATTTTATACAATAACAAGGAATAACTAAACATGTTTCATCAATGCTCTGGCCTTGTTATTCAAAGTATATAATATCATTTCTGATGGAGTATCTTCGCTTACTGCTTTGACACCGTTCATTACAACAAGGGAAATAACCTCGTTTGAAAAAATGTATTCTTTCGTATAACACTGAGTATAAGTTTCGGATATTTAATTTAAAGTAATTAAACCTTTTAATCGTCCGTCTTTAGTTTTTTAAGGTTTGTCCATCTTACACAACGTAAAAAATGACTACGATTGGCAAACACTGTCAAAATTGACCAATAAATTCACGCCTATTGATGTGAAGTGACATTTATAATGTTTCCGGGCAGTATTCAACAAGCATTTGTTCACTTCACTGGCTGAAAATTTTAATAACACGAAGTCGCTACCTGGGACCGGTGAAGACGCAATGTCTCGGAATGTGTCTCGTGGTACAGCAAGCACCTGCTTTGGTGATACTGTATTCTTTATTTCACCATAATTTCCCTTATTGCGTATGCGAAAAATAACGTTTTCCCATACCATGTGACCTACACTGTCAGGTAACAGGCCTCACCAACATGAACGAGGAAGAGTAGAACTTTTTTTCTACCGATCAACTGTAAATGAGCTGCTTTTTAAATCAATGTTAGAGTTAGTATACATACTTAATTGTGAATATTCTGACTCGGGCCAACGGCAAAACTTAATTCATTAAAGGACACGAACATATGTTACAGCCAATCTGTGAAATCAGCCGTTTCATGAAATGGCTAAAATTTTTAGCCTTTTCGTGAAATGACTAATTCACTCAGCCGTTTCTTGAAACGGCTAAATATTTCAGCCTTTTCATGAAATGGCTAAAATCTCCATGTCAGTGTTACACAGATTGACTGGTTCAGTTTCAGCCAATCTATGTAATAATGTCTTGAGTTTAGTTATGCCTTAGATATCATAACTGGTATAATTTATATGAATATACCACAAAAAGCAAAATAAGAAAAAAAGAACATATTTAAAATGATCATAGTCAAATTAAAGCAACATAGCATTGTGCAAGCTAATTAAAACGTATGATAAACCCCACTACCACTACCCTTTGATTATCTACATTGATTGCTTTGATCATGGTTTAAGTGACAAATTGTGTTAAACCCAAATCCCACTACCCTTTGATTATCTGCATTGATTGCTTTGATCATGGTTTAAGTGACTAAGTGACTGGATGAGTGACAACAACACCAACGACTGGACAGTTGGCCTGAAGTTCACACAACAACAGAAAAACTGTTCACACCATGCTGGTATAAACAAGACACCTTACAAGGCACTTTTTGGCGAAAATCCAAAAGTGGGACTAACATCTTCAAGTCTGCCAAGTGAGATTCTGGAACGACTACAGTCTGAAGATGATCTCCTAGCTATCTGTGGCCAACAGAATACAGCCGACGAGCCCAAACCTACACCTGCTAGAACCGACGAGCCACAACCTACACCTGCTAGAACCGACGAGCCACAACCTACATCTGTAGAACCGACGAGCCACAACCTACACCTGCTAGAACCGACGAGCCACAACCTACACCTGCTAGAACCGACGAGCCACAACCTACATCTACTAGAACCGACGAGCCACAACCTACACCTGCTAGAACCGACGAGCCACAACCTACATCTGCTAGAACCGACGAGCCACAACCTACACCTGTTAGAACCAACGAGCCACAACCAGTGCCTGCATCTGATTCCAACTTGGCTCAACGGCACGAAACAATACTCCAGCAGAGAAAGAGGGCTCGTGATTCTCAGTTGTCGCAAGCTGAGAGAATGGTCAAAAGATCACGTGTAGATCTAAAGTCTGGCGAAGTAGGAGACAATGTTGCTATTCCTATACTTATGGTTGACAGAGGAAGAGGTGGCCCACGAAACATTCTTGGTGTAATTCTGGATTGTGATGAACAAAATATGTACACTATTGCTGTCAAGTCTGGAATAATAAGTTCCAAATACGCAAGGAATCAATTTGATCTATGTCCACAAAAGCTGCTGACTAATTGTGATGTTAACATGGAATGTACAGTGACACTTCGCCAAGCTGTGAAAGCAACAACATCAGGCGGTCAAGGGTTTTTTCGATGTGATTGTGCAAATGGTAAACCAACAGATGTAAGTGTTTTAAGGCTGGTAAAATGTGTAACAGCAGATGCCACAACAGTCTCACGTGTAAGAATAAGTAGAACGATGTATGTGAATTAAACGTGAACATTTTGTGTGGTGTTAAAAATGGACATTATTGATATGTGCTTCTAGAGTCTGATAATGGTATGTTGCTGATATTGTGTTCTTTTATAGGTGAAGGAAAATAGTTTCTGTGCAAAAGTTAGTTCTTAGTATCTCATATTGTGTGATTCAATTACTTTGAAAATTAGATGACAATTTAGAATCTTTTTCCCAAGATAATAGGAAAAAAATTGTAATGTAATTATTGTGCCAGTAGGAAATTGAAAAATCTCATTATATTATCTGGATCACTCCTAGCACATACAACTGATCATTTGATGTGCTTACATAATGTGCTTTATTATGCTAATTGTTTTATCCAATGTTCAGAACATTAATAAGAATAAAAGATGGTGTAAACTTCAGTCTTTGTCTTGTTTTGTTTTAAAGGCTTGTTTCTTAGTTTAGCCATTTCATGAAATGACTAAAGCAAATTTTTAGCCATTTCATGAAATGGCTGAAATATTTAGCCGTTTCATGAAACGGCTGAGCGAATTAGTCATTTCACGAAAAGGCTAAAAACTTTAGCAATTTCATGAAACGGCTGATTTTACAGATTGGCTGTAACATATACATATATTACCATCATCATCTTTCCTTATCCGAACTTCACAAAGAGCTTTTCGTAATCCACTTAGTTTCTCAATTTCATCATCTTTTAGAAGATTGGCCAGGAAGTCTTGAAGAAATGTTTTGTTTTTACACGCATCTAAAAGACGCATGTGAGAACTTTTTGAAAAGCTTTTCAATGTTATTATTATACTTCCAAGTTCGATTTCTTGGACTTCTAAACCACTTGCAGCCAAAGTCTGGAAAGAAAGTGATAAATACATATTATGCAATGCATGTATGTTAAAAATCTCCCTCAACGTATTAAATTAAGACTGTTTAAATTCAATATAGAGTATGAATAAAAATAATGCAAAACATTAAATTGAAATCGATTTATCCTCTTCCCATGTGATATGTGTATGCGAAAAGGAATGTGTAAAATAACATGACAATACTTCACATTTATCGAAGGCATTATAAAAGTAAACTTACCAGTTCAGAGAGAGTGTTACACGATGACTTTTTACTGAAAACAACTACTTTTTCTATATCTTTATTTCCAGGTAGATGGATTTTTATTTCCGTATAAGGGCTTCTTCTGTCACCTGGAACAGAAAGAATTAAATGAAAACACTTCTTTTCATCTAATTGGGTATTTGTCTTTTAAAACTGAGCCATTTAGGAAAGTAAATGTAATGTCTTTGTAAATTTGCGAATGCCATTTCAGATAGTAAAATGTAAATACCATGTATCGTTTTCAAAGAATAATTATGTATTAGTAAAGTACAAACTGCTTATATGTATTTATTTTGATTGAAATTACACTCCAATTATGCTTATTACTGAATACTGTTTCAATTTAAGTTTGCATTTGACGAACTGGTAGCTGTTACTTACTGTAGAAGAAAGGGTTTGAGCTTTGATCAAATAAATATTAACATTTACGATTTATTTTTGTCTTTTTTAGGTTTGTCAACGAAGACACACACACACGCGCGCGCGCGCGCGCGTCCCTTCTTGTCCAAAATATCAGCTTCTTACTCGTTATGAACCTTAAAGTGTAATTTTCATGCTTAAGCTGAAATACTTGGATCATTGAGAATTACGATTAATCTAGATCTATAATAATCATATAATATACATAACAATCTTTACTCACCGCAGTCGCATTCCTGTTTACAAAATGATTTCTCCACACGATTGACTGATATAGTTTTCTGACGGACTGTAAATATAAACACGATGACTTTACCCAATAAGTAACTTCTTTTTAATGATAACATCAAATATAATTGATTAATTGAGATTCTTTGAACTATTTACAGGAGTTGGAAATTATGAAAAGCTTTAAAACTTACCAGCAGGATCAAAGGTAGAAAATTTGAGTTCTTCTTCGATCCATGAATGCCTCTCTTTCAGTGCATTGAGAAATGAGGCATAATTTGTAGGTACATTTTCCCCGTTTCGTAGCAAGTTTTCCACCAAAACTTTCACTTTTTCACGTCGATTACTGATTTCTCTAATATTCTGATGATCAAGGATGCTTAGTGTCCCCGACACAACTAAATCGTCTATGATATATGAAGGATCCAGTTCATCTTCAAGGTAGGTACATGCACTCCTAAGTCTGTATATTATATCTTGCCTGTTGTTGATGGTTGTTAATACCGAACTGTTTTCTGAAAAGGGAAGGGCAAAGAAGTCCTTTGAGAAATCCCACATATATTAAAACTGAACTAAGTCCAGAAGAAGGTGTAAATGGTAAAAAAACCACGGAGGCAGGACATTACATAAAATAGAGAAATACTAATAGTACCGCCTTGAAAGGTCAGTCGGCAAAACGACCGATTGGGGAAAGAGCAAATAAATTCAAAGTAATTTAGATAATTGCACTAGTTTTATATCTTTCGAGTGAGTAGAAAATGTTTAACATATACACGAGCAGTGGAGTTTCCCTTCGAATTGATATGTACTTACTGCCTTCATCTTGGGTTTCCTCTAACATATTTTCTACGATGTAGTCGTATCCTGCTTTTTTAAAAACAGATTTCACTTTTACCAAGGTATCGTATTTGTTTGAAAACCTTGAATACGCAATTGCTTTTATGAGGATCTCCACTTTCCTCATTCTTCCTGGTTCACATTTAATTGTTTCAATATCTTGTAAATCTATAACGCCAGCTCGGTATAATTCTTCAGGAATCATGCTGACAGAAACCTCTTCTTTAATTTTTTTGAAATTCCTTTGGAAAAAAATCTCCAACTGCTTTTTGTACATCGAATGTGTTTCAGTTAGAATCTCTGCTTTCTGAAAAAGGTAAGAATATATAAGTGGTTACAAGAAACATTGTAGACTAGATTTATTTTCAAATATTCGATATTACATATACGCAACTAGCACCGCATCATGCAAATATACTGATTGTTTTAACAGCTTTAAGACGGGAAATCTACTCGATATTATCAAGAAAACATAGTTCTGCAATGTTTCAAAATATTGTAAATCGTAAACAAGATCTGCCTTTACATGTGATTGTGATCTTTTTTTAACATTTCATCAAAGTAGCATCCCTGTTTCCTATAAAAATACCAATTACAGAGTTACAAAGTACAAAGATAACACGTGTAAAGAGTATGAACTATCACACAAACGCATATTCGGGTGATAAATTTAAGAGGAAATTAATACCTTTTCTGTTCTTCTGGATTTTGCTGTTACATCAGGTTTACCCATTGGTAAGCTGGTATCCAAACATGCTTCCATATCTAGAAAACTAGGACCTTAAATAAAAATAAATATATTTTAATAAGCAAAATATTTTATTTCGGGTTATGAAGGCGTTTTGTTATTTTCTTTCATATATTCATAAATTTCACAAATGTGTATCAATCAATTCAAAAATAAAAGATTTATGACAATAACTAGGAGAACTGCGTGTATTGTAAATCAGATTGCGTGCATTGTAAATCAAATTATCTCGTAGACATACTGTACCGTTTCCACTACTCCCAACCGATTGCTGGATAGGATATTCATTGTTAAATCCAGGAGATTTTCCAAAGGACGTGGCATAGCCAGAATCAACAGACCCGACTGGGTGGATGATTTCTTTTGTTGAATATCTTGATTCTTTCCCTGGGGTTGAATCTGAAACGCATGTGATAAAAAATGAATATTTTAATACCCTTTGATTCGAACATCGGTTTGATTAAACTTCTTCAATTTAGATGTCTAAACAACAAATAGAAGACGCAATTAGATGTTACTTCTAATGTCTTGTCTTAAGACTGAATATATGTTTAAATCATATATCTCAACTTTTTTTGAAATTTCAAATTTCAAATTACAAATTCTGATTTTGAGATTTGTTCTTTTTTTTGTTTAAAAGTACAATATTATATAATAAGTCTTAATTATTTTTCTGTGTAATCTGGAGTTATTTTGGTCTTTAATTTAGGTACGTGTATTGCAGAAACTGCCCTACCTGATGACTGTATTGAGATAGACTCTTTCAGTCGTGGTCGATATGTGTCTTTACTTGTCGGTATATTAATGGCAGCTGATTCTGACACACTTCCACCTGAAATAAAGTACATATCCTGTAACTCATCTTACATAATTATCTAAGTTTTTTATTTACAGAAGAGTCACAACACTTCCAAACTTGGGATTTTCTCATAGTTTGTTATGTTCGTGAATTCAACGCTAGTTGAACATATATATCAAATACTGCCATTGTATCTTATATTTTTTATAATTTTAAATCGTCTATTTTTATTATTATTGTGGAAAGTTTGTTTATCTTTTAATGGGACTAGTTCTAATAAAACACTTCGAAATGTATAACTGTTGCTTGGCATATTAACCCCTTCGCAACTTACAACCAGTACGGTACTGCTATGCATGCTATGTTTAGAAAATCACTATGTTTTACCTATTTATTTCTCGAGGAAGATAATGGACAATAATTAATGTGTCAATATGTGGGTAAATAGTTATGCGCCAGGATCGTTTAGATTTTCACCAGGTGAACATCAACTGTTTTATATCGTTACCTGTTTGTTGAACATTTCTACCGGTGCTATATTGTTACCTGTTTGTTGATC
Organism: Solen grandis; assembly: GCA_021229015.1. Lineage (NCBI taxonomy): Eukaryota > Metazoa > Mollusca > Bivalvia > Adapedonta > Solenidae > Solen > Solen grandis. The sequence continues at coordinate 36,577,159 of CM037795.1, read as the reverse complement.
TGACTTGTATTTCTTAACTGAAGCGTCTGCTCTGTCTTCTTCATTTAATTTTCTGTGACGGTAAAAGTGTAAAACTAATTAATCAAATAATTCAACAAATGAAGAAAATCGAAAATAATTGCATTAAAAAAAGTCAAAACATTTTATGACTAAATAATGTAAAATGAATATTGTAGTAATATCCATCAGGAACAATGCAAATGAAACTTAAGTGCTTTTTTTAAATTTTAAATTTTTTTGGACCATTTCCTTTCCTATTCAATAAATTTGGAGAAAATATCAAAACGTATATATATGTATTTAACATTATCTAAAATATACATGTATTTTTAATTGTCGATTAGGAGATAAAAACATTATGTAAAAAAAATCAAAATATGCAAATTTATTAATTTGTTCTCTATTAAAAGATATTGCGTTTTTGTCTGTATTTAAGGAAAATGTATGTCCTGTTTTCGTTGTTATTATTTTGCTTATAAATAAGCAAAAGATGTTGATTTATTTCTTGTAAATCAATGTGACGATATAAATGATTTTTATAAACATTACATAATGGGGCTCGTTTTGCCGATATTCATTTGTCAGTTCTTGAATTATTGTCTTTTAAACAGATTTTATCATGAGAAATACTATATATATATATATATATATATATATATACGCACATGTGTGTGTGTTTTTCAGATAAAGGATTAATAGATTAATAGTGGCAGTATATATCTTAATTATGATTATGCATTCAGCAAATGACACTTATTATGACTGCATGTTCTTTTTATGGGATGTAACGTTTGATACTTTTAATGGCTTTTTTATCCAACTTTTTCATATTTATTTTACCCTCACAAAATTATTTTAGGAAGGGTAATGTTATATAAGAATCACTTTGCCCCTGTCTCATCGCTCTCAAGTCTAAATTTCACGTACCGATACTTTTAGTTACTTGTATTTACCATTGATAAATATCTAATGGGTTTACCTTCGTCTTGTATATAACATTGTTAGGACATTATATGCACATGAATTAAAAACCTTATTTGGAAATCATTTTTACAAAACTTAATTTATTATATATTGTAAATTCTATCTGAATTGAAATACATTCGTTAAATACAAGGTAACTTTGTGTCTGATCGATCAGCTTTATAACATGTATGACCATGAAGAAGTTAATTCAATGAGTCAGTAGGCCTTAGGTGGCCCATGTGACAATTACAGCATATATAATCAATATATGAGGTAACAAGGCGACAATGTACAAATATATAGGTCAACAGAACGGATACATGAATGCATAAGTTTACTAATCATTAAATAATCAATCAAACAATAAGCTGCTGATAGTGATAATAAAGATTGATCACATTCAATACAAGTATCGCTTTACGTACTATTATGACACGACATACATGGGTGTGTTTAATTAATGTCGAATCATGATATTTCAATCTATAAGCGTATTCTATTTATGATTAACGTATTCATGGGTAAAATATTTGCTAAACTAAAATGAAAAACTGAATATAGACGTACACGGAAAATAATCTATAGGATGTTTGATACAGTAAAATGACAATAGCCAAAGGAACGATTTTCCAACTATGATGGATAATTCGAGGTATATTCATAGTCTCGTAACATAGCCATAATATCCCAATTTTCAACAGGTTAAATTAAAATACGATGCATGGTAGAAACGGAAAAAAACAACTCTTGTATAAACTACATGAATGTGTGCAAAAATAGGTTTGCGAATTTACATCGCATGTACGTGCAAAGTGTTAAAACTGATTTAGTATATAAATATTTTACTAGTATGCGAGTACAACAAACTCTATAAAGGAGGAGAAGCATCCAAAACTGTTTGACATTTATCAGGGTGGCCGATGTAATATCTATTTGACTCTCCTGGTGATATGTGTTAGTAAGGCCAAAAAAATATGTGTGGTTCAGGGAACATTGCTAAACAAGAGGGCCAAGATGACCCTGTGTCGCTCACCTGAGTAAGATGGCTGTGTTAGGCATAATGACAAAAAATCTGGCATCTAAAAGTGTTTTTCTAACATTTGACTAAGTGACCTACATATTGATCCTACCTGAATTTGCACTCAACTGGGAATTCATGCAGTCATCATTCATATTAAGTTTAATGAAGACTGGGACAAAAATGTAGGCCTCTAAAGTGTTCACAAGGTTTTTCTTGGATTTGACCTGGTGACCTAGTTTTTAACCTCATGTGACCCATTTTCGAACTCATCGAAGATATCATGTAGACAAACACCCTGACCATTTTTCATGAAGATTGGGCCAAAACTATGGCCTGTAGAGTGTTCACAAGGTTTTTCTAAGATTTTCCATGGTGACCTAGTTTTTGACCCCACATGACCCAATTTCGAACTCATCTGAGATATCATGTAGACAAATATCCTGACCAAATTGTATGAAGATTGGGCCATAACTGTGGCCTCTAGAGTGTTCACATGGTTTTTCAAGGATTTGACCTAGTGACCTAGTTTTTGACCCCACATGACCCAATTTCGAACTCATCCGAGATATTATGTAGACAAACATCCTGACCAAGTTTCATGAAGATTGGGCCAAAACTGTGGCCTCTAGAGTGTTCACAAGCAATTGTTGGCGACGGACGACGGACGACTGACGACGGACGACTGACGACGCACGACGCACGACGGACAAAAGGCGATCACAAAAGCTCACCCGAGCACAAGTGCTCAGGTGAGCTAAAAATAAGGTAGGTAGGTAGGATTTTTCCCCTTCACCGTCCAATGTTAATGTGCCCTGCACAGTTGAAAGATACTGGTTCAATCCCCATGACAAGTTAGTTTTAGAAGTGGTTTTTAACAACAACAAAATAAGACAGAAAAAAACATACTAGTTCCTTTTAATATGCTATGAAATAGGGGGATTAGAAATATGAAGAAAGAATAGATTGCCTATCCTTCCAGCATGTGGTTTTTGACGACTCTTCTATAAAATTTGTCACGGTAAAATATCTGCATGGTGAGTGGTATTGCATGTCATTTATTAAATGAATAACAGCAAGTCAACATTAAGCCCACCAAAGACTTAGGTGTCCTTTGTTTGTTTGCAGTTTAACACGGTTTTCAAAAAAACAAAAAAACAAAAAAAAAAACTGTTTTACCATGTTGATTGTTTTATTATATAAACCATCCTTCCCTGGAAATTATCAGGCTATACTCCCATCCCCTGAAAGAAACTGCCAATCAAGGGGTTCATATCAGATGTAAGAAATGCACCGTCAGCATTCCAGTACTTGTCATATCTCGTGGCCTGATTCATTTTCCATTGTTATATATACAGTGGAAACTCCCTAAACCGGACACCCTCGGGACCAGCAAAAAAGTCCGGATTAGAGAGGATTCCGGATTACGGAGGTTTTGTAAATCAGACTCAGCTGTTGTTGTGGATGATGATGTTGATGATGATATTTTTTCTTAACTTTTTTTTAATAGATCTTTATTGTCATAATTGTATTTTGAACCAGGGTCTTTCAAATAGTATTAATTAACAGTCGTTCGAATCAAGTAAACCTTCAAATACAATATCCCACCTACAAATAAACATCGAGACAAAATACTTTAAAATAAATAATAAACGAGTACTTACATTGCATGAAAGACGACTTTGTTGGTCACATTTATTTGTATATAC
>CM037795.1:36523366-36573366 GCA_021229015.1 Solen grandis | reverse complement strand
CGACGTAATAAAATGACGGTGTTTTAGAAATGTTTTCGAACAAATGCGATTTGAAAATATTAAGGTGAACTTGAGTTTTTCACATTCATGGAAAGAGTGTTCCACTTTTTCGGCGTAAGCTATATAAAATGGATTTTGACCTACTTCTTGACCAATCTTTTCTTGGATAATAACCGAAGAGTTCAAAAAACGCTCGTTTCATTGGTTTGCATAAATTATTTTTAGGATATTCCAACATAAAATGGGAGTTTGTCAGTTGGCAGATAACATTTTTTATCTACCTTTCTGAACATAGAAAACAGTCATTTGAAGAACTCAAAAAAAAAAAAAAAAAACACCCAGTAGTTTTATTAGTGGAAGCTAACATAAGGTATTTATAGTAACAGCCTCCTTAAAGTGTTCGTTTGCAAAATTAGGGGTCCCGCCCAGCCAACTTTCTAATATCGGTCCGATATCTATCCAAAATGTTTTTTTTTTTATCGGCCCGATATCGTTTTGATTTTGGGGCCGTTATCGTTTTGCCCAGGGATTAAACGGTCCGATATCGTTTTTTTATAGTTGTCGGCCCAATTGGGGCCCGATACGAAATTTAATATAATTTTTTAATTAGTTTTTCAGTGTAAAAAATACTTTTTACTGTGAAAAAAGTATTAATAGGGCAAAAAATTTTTTTTTTTGCCGGGAAATTTGGGGAATGTTTCCTTAAAAAGGGGAAAAAAAAACAACTTTTTGGCAGGGGAACATGACCCAATAATGGTCATCAAATGGCAAAAAAAAAACCCTGCGTGGGAAATTACGCTTAAATTTTTGCTCGGTTGGGGGTGTGTCAGTTTACGAAATTTCTTGGGTTCCTCACGGTTTTTATCCAATCATTTTAAAATAAAACTACAATCGGGAACTACACGACTTGTGTGCACGCTTTCTATTAAACTTGTTGCTCATATGAAATTTCTTACTGAAATGTATTTATTTCCCCTGGACGCTGAGTCGTCACGTTTTTCTTGATATTTTGTCAGGCAAAAAACCACACATTTTGCACGTCGTGACGGACCTTTCCCTTTGTTTATATGAATTTATCCCTTCCCCTTAAAGAGGGTTGTTTTTTAGGGAGTTTTCATTGGTCATGTTTTAATAATAACTGTTGAAAAAGGGTTGTAAAACAGCTTTCTAAACGTACTTTCCCACGGATGATGTCTGCAGTAAAAACGGAATAAATCACCCGGGGGGTTTCCGCGATGTTAGTATCAAGGGGACCTTGGTTTTGACCCAGTTTTTGAGAGAAAAAAAAAGGTTAAATTTTTTTTTTTTTATATCCCTTTTTCACATAACTTTTTACATGAAAAAAAAGCTAAAAATAAACCCATAACCAGAGCAAATGGTTCTTTTCTGGGGGGGGACAATAGAAAATCTGTGTTTAAAAAAATATTAAAACGTGTCCCCTCGTAAAAACAATTAATTTGCCCCATTAGGACTAAAAAGCAAAAAAAAACAAAAAAAAACTAGAAATTGTCCATAGGACACAGATCCCTCGCAACTGCTTTTTTCTCATAAAAGCATTCAAAATTTTTGCCCAACTGAAAAGGTATTTTACAAAAGGGACTTTGATAAAGTGGAAAGGCAATGAGCACTTTGCTAAAAATACAGAATACCCCTAAATTTTTCCAATAAGCATTTTTATGACTGCCCAAAACTAACTGCTGTGACAAAAAATTTTAAAGCTTCTGAAAAGCCCCTTTGTCAAACACAAGTTGACTTTCCGACAATAAAAAAAAAACAAAGGGGGCGAAAACTAAAATTTTACTTGAATTTGGGTCATTAGATTTCTCCTTGATGTAGCAAAAATTAAATAAAGTTTTAAGTCAATCCCTGCGATAGAATTCTTTTTATGCCCCAGACAAAAATTTAAAAAAGGGCAACTCAAATATTTTGACCAAGAGTAGGGAAACTTTGGACTGCACTTTCCCTAAATTATGCAACATATGAAAAATTTAAAAACAACCCCTGTAGTACATTTGTTTTAGCTCCGAAAAAATTTAAGTATTAACAAGAGCTGTCTTGACAGCACGCTCGACTTTTCCCACGCTTTGTTATATTACGAAAGAAAACTTAACAAAGGGCATAACCCCGAAATTTAAAAATGGGGGATTTGGGTTCTTGGTCATGCACCCCCCCTTGATGAGATCATCCCATATGAAGTTTCATGTTGATCCTTTTATAGTTTTGAGTTATGGCCCGGAAAAAAACTAAGTATAAAAAAATCAAAAAAGGGAATAACTCGAAATTATGAAAATGAGTTTTTGGTTTTTTGGGTCACTGCACTCCCCCTGATGGTTACGCGGCGCCGAGGAGAGAGTGCCGCAATTTTTAATTTTCTTTAAATAGCGAGCAAAAAAATAAAAGGCTTGGAAAGTTATGTTCTTGTACAGGGCATTATCCTTACGAATTCTCATATGAAGTTTCATCTGAAACCTCTTCATTTTTTGGCTGTGCCCCGGAAAAAAATTTGGGCGGATGGAGACGGACGGAAAAAGGGAAATCTATATGCCCCACCCCCTTAAGTGGGGGGGGGCAAAAAAAAAGTTAAAAAACCTTTAAATGATAAAAAAAAAAAACAGCTATAATCTGCCACCCCCTTTTACAAAAAAAAAATATACTGTATCGTAATGAGCAAATGGTAATTTTACAAGTAATTTTAAACAGAAAAATATGTTTACATTTTAAAAAACTATACTTAATCAAAAAAAACATCGGGATATTAATACACCCAAAACATGGGAAAAAACGACTGTAAAAAAAAAATTAATAAAAGAGAATTTATAAAAGAACTTTAAAATTTAATTCATATTCTATGTAGTCAATTTCTCCCCTTTCAATATTTGATAGTACATGAACAAGGGGTTGAAGTCGCATTTTGACAATGTTGAGAGTGTTTTTTTTAATAAAAAAAAAAAAAATGTAAAAGTGGCAAAATGAAAAACAAATCTGATTTTTACTGGGAAAAATGGTGGACTTAATGATTGTTGAAAGACCAATATTTTGCAGTCAATGTACATTTTCCCTTTTTTAAGAAAAAAGGGTTAAATGGCCCCAAAAAGGTAATATTGCAAAAAGGGAAATTTTTTTTGAAAAAAGGCCATTAACCATTTATTTCTATTTAAATGTGAAAGTCTGTTAAAATTTTATCCGCTTAAGACTGATCATAAGGGTGCTATGGTGGTGTTGTTGTAACTCGCCTCTTTCTTCCCCCACCCCTGTCGGAGCATTTCTAACAATTTGTAAAAAACTCTGTTCGTGTGCATTGGTTTGTGGAAAGTTTCTGTACTGCCCCAAAAATTATTATATTAAGCATTTTAAACATTCAAAGCCCTAAAAATGTGCACTGAAAACAATCATGAAATGTCCCTTTTAAAAAAATTTATCTAATTTAAAAAAAATGGAATTTTTTCACATTGTCAAATTGTTTTTTATTTAATGTCATGTCAAAAAAACTGTAAGTCATTTTGCAAACCTAACAGGATGGGGCGTACAGAAAGTTTGGGGAAATTGCCCCTACTTTTTTTTTTTTTCGAAAAAAATGGGGCTGATTCCGAAGGACATGGTTCGGTGGGCGGAACGAACTCCCGCCCCTCAATTTTTGGGTAAGATGATACCACTCGCCCCAACCCCTCTTTTTGTCGTTTTATTTTTGTATCCATTGTTTTACCCAAAATAATACATATGTTTTAAACATACTTTTCATTTAGTGACTTTCCCTGTTTAAATATTCACATGACAAAAAAGGAAGGACAGTTTTACATATAAAGGGTACCATGAAAAATTTTTGATTTTTTACAACATGATTTAATCTGTACTTAAAAATCCCAACACTGCCTTAAAAAAAGGTAGTTATTAAATAAACAGTGACCTGAATCTTTAAATCTAACGGGTGCACAAAAAGACGATGCAAAACACAATGCAATGGTCGATCTAGGGAAAAACATAAGTTCATTTAAAAGCAAATATTTTTCTATAGTAAATAGTGTAGTTAGTGCTGTAATGAATACTACAAACAAAAATTTTTACTGAAATTGGGGAACTCAGCTTCATGACCCAAAACCCATTTTTCCCTTGCCCCCGTCCAATTTGAATTAATGGCCAAGCTGTTGGGCAATGCCCCCTTTCATTTTTCCCTTGGTCATTGTTTTGATGATGACCCACCAATGTTGGAGAAATAGTTGACCTGCTGAAATCAAATTACATTTAAAATCAAAAATTTGGGGGTTTTTTGCAAAATATTATAGGCTTAATTAATTTGTTGGTATTATTAACCTTTTTTTGATGAGGGAAAAAACCAGAATAGGCTTTTTCCCTTTTGCTAAAAATAGTTCTCCAATTTATTACTTTTTCCAAAATTTAAAAAAAACTTCTTGTCCTTTTGTACTTTTTGAGTTATGGCCCGACAAAAAAAAAACCGACAGACTACGGAGGGACGACAGACAATCGAACCCAGTACCCCCCCCTTCAATTTTGTTGTTAGGGGTATAATAATTTAATAATGTGTTTTTTTTGTTAAAATTTTCTCAAATTTTTGGTACAGGCTTTTATAATTTTAAGAAAACATGCGCTCAGCAATTAGTCCTTAAAACGATTTTAAAAGAAATTATGATAATAATAAATGTTTAAAAATCTTTATTATATTGGAATAGTGAAACAGTTGTTTTTTACAAAGGAAAAAAAGAAACAGAGTAAAATGGATTCAGCTTGTTTTTGATAGGAACCATGTTCAGACAGACATGAAAAAGCAGTGTTTTTTGCTTATACAAATGCTTCCTATCAGATGTACTTTAAAGGGAAAACCAAAGTTTTTCTTTTAAAGCTTTCGGCTCTCTTAACAAGACAAAAAAAATAAATACATTAAAAAAAAATATTTTTTTAACATATTTTAATATGTTTACCCCATCTTTTTCATAGAGCCTGGCCCCTTCAGAATTTTTCGTTCCTTGATTTGCCCCCCCGTTGATACGGAACATATCCATCGGGGCATCGTGTTTTTTCCCCCCAAAACCATCCGTCGTTTAAAACACCCCGAAATCATAGCCACTTTTCGCGTTGATCCTTTTTTTATGTTTTCCAGGGTTTGAGTATTACTAGCACCCCCGTAACATAAAATAAAATTAAAAATAAAATCCATTCAGGAAAGTATAAAACCATAATAATGATAATTTTTTAAGGTTTCAGACAAAGTCTGATTTACACAAACAAAAAGTAAAAGGTAAACTCCAACCAGTGATCAAATTAATTGAATAAGCATACTACATATTAAAAGCAAAAATCTATATCCACTTCCCTTATTTCTTATACAAAAAACACGGCCTAAAAAATTCCTAAAATTTTCACTCGTCCTGCCTCGGGCGAGATGGTCTATGAAAAAAAATTATCAAGAAAATGCTTGATTGCCCCCACACCATTACCCCTCATAGCAAGCGGACAAGTTGTTTTTCATTCCCGAAAAAATTATTACATTTAACTAATTTAAAATACATTTTTTTTCCCTATAAACTTCTGAGTTTGGTTCAAGCTGGGTGTGGATACAGCCTAAAGATGCCTGGGGTTGTGGCCTTTTGAGGTGCCGGGGTTGTGGTCTTGGAGTCCCTGAGGTTGTGGTTTTGGGGGAACGATGGGGTTGGGGCCTTTTGGTTTGCCTGAGGTGTGGCCTTGGAGACGACTGGGTTTTGTGGTCTTTTGGAGACGACGGGGTTTGTTTTTGGGATCCCTGAGGTTGTGGCCTTGGAGACGATGAGGTTGTGGCCTTTGAGAGCTGGGTTGTGCCTTTTGGGAATGGCCTTGGAGTGCCTGAGGTTGTGGCCTTTTGAGGTGCCTGAGGTTGTGGTTTTGGAGATGCCTAGGTTGGGGTTTTTGGAGAACGGAGGTTGTGGCCTTTGAGATCCCTGGGGTTGGGGCCTTGGAGCGATGGGGTTTGTGGTTTTTGGGACGATGGGTTGGTCTTGGAGATCCCTGGGGTTGTGGTCGTATTGGGGGATCTTGAGGTTGTGGTAATTTGTTTTTCTTGCGAAGGGAAATTTTTTTGGGGGGGGTCGGAAATCGTTTCGCTCTCTCTCCCCGATTCTGACTCTGATTGATGAATCGGGGGTTGGGGCCCTAAACAGATACTAACCATGGGTATGAATTTTAAATTTTTTTAAAAAATTTACTTAAATTTTGTTGTTGTTGTGGGGAATTTCTGCGCTGAAATAATATTTATATCATATAGCGACCTCCAGTAATTATAGGTGGGGGAAGACCCCGATACACGAGGCACCCGTAAACCACTGCCCTACCGCAAGCCAGCTTAAAGGTTCTACATAAAAATCCAAAGTCCTAAAGGGGCTCGAACCCCGCGGTGAGGGGCTGGTGAGTGTTAAGTTGACGATTTTCCCCTTCAATCACGGGGGCCCCTTACTTCAATTCAAAAGTTAATGCTCACAAAATAAAAAAAAGATTTTTTTAAGTTGAATTTCTTTTTTTCAGGAGTGAAACATTTTTTTAAAAATATTTTCGATAAAAGTTCAACCAAAAATATTAATGTGTTTACTTTCTTACCCAAAATTTTTAAATCAACAATGGCATTTAAAAAGTTCATACATAAAAAACCTTTTTATTATTTATTTTTAAAAGCTAAATACCTATGCTCCTTTTTTTCGGCGTTGAAGTGACTGGAGTACTAAATGTCCCTGTATTGTTAGAATACCGACAAAATCAGCCCCTTCGTTTCCGTAGAGCTTTTTGAACAAAATCTGAAACATATTATTGTTTTAAACAACAAGACACGAACAGGCCCAAATGTGATGTTTACCCGGCAATACACTCTAATGTTAATGCAAAAAATCAAGGGTTTGGTTTTCCATGAAAGTATTAAAAAAAACGATAGCTCAGCTAAATTTAAGGTAAGATTTCCTCTTGTATAACTTTAAAGGGATAAAAATATATTAATTATTTGTTTGTTTTTGGGTTTTAAAATCCCCCGACAGTATTTCGGCATTTGGAGACTATGTCTACTTGGCGATATAGTGCTCCCAGACGCAGTACACACCGGACATGGACTAAATCCCACCCCCAGTACATATCCCAACACCAGGCCAACCACCCCTGAAAACCCAAGAAGGGGAGTTTACCATACCATTTTTTACAACTTTGATATGTTGCGGCCGGGATCTAACCCAGACCCCTCCGGGCCAACCCCCCTAACCCTGGGCCCATGGTACGGTGACAGAAATGTGAATTGATTCGTTTAAAAAATATACCCATAAAAAATTTAATTGAACATTCAACTTAAATGGGATGATGATAAAGGAGAATGGTATCATATATTTTTGATAAAAAAAACACAAAACCCTCTTTGCATGTTTCTTGGCAGTGTGCACAGAGATCAGCTCTCGCATTTTAAAAAAACCCTCAAAAAATATTATTTCAGCGGTCTCTACAGCCCCTTACTTAGCAAACCCCAAAGTTTTTTTTATATATGTTTAAAAGCAAAAAAAAAGGGAATAAAGGGTAGGGGTTTATGACTACCATGCTTCTAGTGTTTCAAAATTTTCCCGTCGCTGCATTGTTTTTTAAAACTAAGTGACGTCCAGCAAATTAAACCAAGGCCCCCGAGTAAACCCCAACACTGCTATCCAGCTGGAAAGCTTCCTCACATAAAAAACCCGAATTCAAACCCCACAGCAGTGAGGGGCCATGTATTGTATCCTTGGGCCCGGGGCCCCCCAAATTTTTGTCCAAGGAATATAAAAAAACTAAGAAATGAAGTGCATGCATGTTTTTAGTTAAATTTTATACATTAAAATAAAATGAAAAAAAGGTTACTATTTCCCATTGTGTACATTGTTTTTATACTTGTACAAGAACCCATGTGTTTCGGGTTTGCATGCTTGTCAATGCCAAATTTAGTTTGGCTGATGTTTTGGGGGGGGCCAAAGTACGCTTTCCCCGGGAACCATCTGTCCCAGCCCCTTGATAACCTTTCAAAAATGCCGTATCCATTCGATCAAATTCAACTACCAAATTTTAACATTGTTTGTCTGGCAAAAGAAAGCAAAACATATATAAGCATCTTTTTTTTTTTTAAATTTTTTTTTGAAAAACATCCTGTTGGGGAAAATTGTGCATTTAAATAAATAGTTTAAAATGAAATAGCTTTATTTACAAGTAAAAACACTAATTTCTTTTCAAATAAAGATTCGGTACTTAAAAGATATTGATTCTTGTGAAAATTATAAAAAAGATCTGTTTGGGTTTTAAATTACGGTTGCATTAAAACTGGCCCAAAAATTCCCAATTACGTTATTTTCTAATTTTTTTAATATTACGTTTTTTAAAGAAAAACCTTATCACGCTACCCCAAAGCCATTATAAGCGGTTAATAAAAAACCCCTATCAATAGGAAAAAGTACACATTTACAAACAATTTTTTTCATACGCCACACAATATGCCATAGGTCACAACACCTTTATTTAAGGTTAAAGGGAAAGGGGGAAATTAAAAAAATCTGTACATTTAAAAATGTTATAAACAACATCTTTTTCAGTTTGACCTTAAAAAATTATTCCTAAAAAACCAAATCTTTTTATAGAAAGCATTGTTGCCTGGATTTTGAGAAAAAGCAATCGGGGAAAAGGATTTCTTTAAATGTGAAATCACCATAGGGTTTGAATCAAAAAGGGGCAATGGTCCATTTAATTAGTTTTTTTTAAACCCTTCTTTTTTTAAAACCCTTTCAGCAAAATCAAACAGACTTCCTTTATTCAGAATTTGCGAATCACTTGTTGCAAATGGAAATGTGGTTTTCTTACAATCCTTCTTTTTCCCCAAAGTAGCTTTAAAACCCAAAAAGGCAGAGTATTTTTCTGGGGGCCAAATTCTTAACATTGATCCCAAGGTATAAACCCATGTCATTGTATACAAGCATATTTCTCCCTTTAAGTTCACCAAACTGATAAACAAATTTAAAAAAGTAGCCCCTGAGATAATCTCTGTAAGTGTCACAAAAAAAAACGCAAACAAGCAGAACACACGAAAAACCCAAAACAAAAAATGCTTGTACAAACGGGCCCGAGGTGTTTCTTAAAAAAACTGGACCAAATAAACAAAAAATGTCGAAACTCTTTGTTTTCCCCACCTTTCAAATAATAAAGTGTTCTGGCTTTGCGACTGAATTCTTTGGAAAAAAAATCTTTATTCAGAAAAACTATCAAAAATTTCTTAACAGTCTCGCCCCAAATGCGGCACCCTTTTTAAAGTGGCCCCTTTATCCAGAGCAGAATTGCGTTCACAACTCCAAGATATCCCAAAGTGCATGATCGTGGGGAACTAGAAACCACCCCAACGGGTAAATATGAATGGTGATTGACCAATATATTTTCTTCAAATTGCTTTTATCAAATGAAGCATCATTCAAAGGGGAGAATTTTTGCGGAAAATGTCTTTTTCCCCCCTCCCTTTTCTCCACTTGTACACTTTATAAAAACCCTGATACCCGCTGTGGCATTTTATTGTTTTCAAAGGTTTTTGCGGGTGCATCACATTTTCAAAAGAGAGCAAAAAAATTAACCTGTTTCAGACTCATCGAGACCCTAACTCCAATCTGAAGAAATTTAAATCACTTTAAAAGGGTCAGGTACTCGGCCACACTGAGGTTTTTGGCCCCAAAAATATGGGCCAATAACAAAGGGTTTGGAAAAAAAAGGGTTTAATAAGTCTCCCAATTTTGGGCCACAACTGAGCCCCAGAACTTTTGAACAAAGGGAGTCCACAATTTTACTTAAAAAATTCTTTCTTTTCCCCGCACCATTAACTATTGAATCCCCAACTTTCTTTTCCAAAATGGTAATAAAAACCACCACAATTTTTTAAAATTCATATTTTTTGGAGTTTTTAACAAAGTTCTGGCATCTTTTGGAAAGTAGTATGATACTGCGAAAAATTGAACAAATCTTTAATGGAATGGCAAAATTTTTAATGTTCGTAACCCAACAAAAAAAAGTGTACCCAAAATTTCCCTCAATCATAGATTCCCCCCAACTGTCGGAGAAATATTCTTTTTCAAACGGGAGAAATAATCTTTTTAAAAAACTCCCATGAGACAACATTTTATCTTTAAAAATTTTGTAAAACCCACTCTCAACATACCCTTGAACGGGTCAGTACCTTAGCTTGGTCAAGAGACAATGAATTGGCCATATCTGGATTCTGTTAATTAAATCTTTAAGGTGTCCCATCAATACTAAATTATTTATTCATTAAATGATCATTGATTTGGGAAAACATTTTTCCTGCGTTTTGACCAATGGGAAGTCATATTAAACTCACAAATTTTTAAAAAAATAAAAAAATGAAAAATATTTCGCCTAACATTTATTTTTCAGGGATTTAAAATTCCCTCGATTAGGATAGTAGCTTCGGATTTATTTAACAGAATATTTGAATAAATTTAAAATAAAATGCAAAATAATGCTATTTTAGATCATTAAACAAAAAGAATGAATAAAAAAAGCCTGAATTTTGATAAAGAATTTTATCTATAAACTTCTAACAGAAAAATTTTGTTTGTCGCGAAAAACTGATTCAAGAAAAATACAACGGAAAATTTTCACATATATAGGTGAATGATCTGCACTTTGAAATAAACAGGCTTAATTTCAAAAAATCGTATGTTCATAGTTTTTTACCAAGATGAAATAAATACAAAATTATGAGTTTTTAAAGGTTTTGTTCCGCGCGAACTGAATTGCAGCAACTTTATCATATATTTCAATTACGAATCGCATTTCGGTTTAAACGAATAAATTTAAATATAAACGAAATTATTTAATCAGATATGGGCATAAAACGGACCGACAACGGTTATCGACATAAAATTTTGACTTATAGTTTTTTTTTTGCAAAAAGCTTCTTAAAATTTTCACTGCGAACGTTATTTTTTATTTTGTATGTTAGGAGCTAGGAAATGAACCCCCCTAATATAACGGATGGATAGGGATGCTGGGGCCCCGTATGCCGATATGCCGTTCTAATCCCGATATCTACCGATAAATCGTGGGGGGGCGAACCCTTCCCGGGAAACTACTTTTTTTCAGAACACTTTTTTCCAGGAAAACACTTTTTTTCCGGGAACTACTTTTTTATTTTTCGTCATTGCACGTTTGTCCCTTTCTTTAACGGCAAATAATATTAAATTTTGCGCAAATTCGTTTTTTAGCGTTTTTGAAAATTTTAGACCATTTAAAACTTGTAGCGTTTGATGTATCATATTTTAAAATTATTTTTTTTCATATCTGGTTGCTTTTCTTTCCCACGCCCAATATTTTTTTTTTTTTTTTTAAAAAAATTTTTTTTGTTGGTTTTTTTCCCGCAACAAATTTAACTTTGCCCCATTTGTAATTAAATCAAAAATATGCCAATTTTACTGAGTTCAAAAACATTATGGTTTTTTTTGAAGCTGTATCAAATTCAAGTCTACTTGAAAAAAAAAATTAATATAATCACCTAGAATTTAAGTTTAATTTGTTTAAAGGTTTTTTGGCTGAAAATATGACTCCCTTTTATCTGCCAAAAAATTGTTATTATAATATTTTAAAAAATTTAAATTTTGAATGAATGCAAAGTTCTACCAAAGACTTTTAAAATTTGGGCTTTGGGTTTTGCGGCATCGGAAAACAAAAAAATTGGGTCTGTAAAAAAAATAATTACACCTTTAAAAAAATAACCCGGTACCAGTTGGAGTATTCCCCAAGGTTGTCTTTTACCTCCACTTCCCCGAACCCCCGTGTCGTCTCGGTACCCTATCCAAACAGCCGAGGTGTGGTCGTGAACTGGAAAAACAAAAAATGTCGCCTTATGTTCAGTGTGGCCAAAAAACTATATGTGCTCATTTCAAGCTTTTACAAGCAGCAAAATGAGTAAACCTGTAAGCATTTTAATTTTTTTCATCAAATTTTTATGAAATAGACATCCACGAGAAAAATTTTGTCGTAAGCAAAGCCCTGGTGATTTTTTGTCAAAAATAATAGGAAAAAATGTTTGGTGTGGGGTTTTTTTGTATTTTAAAAACAAATTTCAGAACGCCAAGGTTTTTGGAATGTTCAGATAATTGTACACACTCGGCTGAACGACGCTCGGTATTAGAGGGGGACCACTTTGGGTTTAACCCCTTGGCACCGAGTCCCGGGTATAGAATTAGTTTTTATTATTTATTTTAGCTTTTCAAAATATTCATGAAAGAACACATTGAAAATTTTTTAGGGATATTTACAAATTACGTCATTTAAAAACCCGCAACATTACTTTTTTAATGTTACTACCCTCCCCGGTGGCCGAGGGTTAGAGCGTACGCATCGGGATCGGAGGGGGTGGGGTTTGATCAACCCGGCGCACATACAAAATCTAATAAAGCTACTTTTATAGTCCTTGCTTGGTGCTCAAAAAATAAGGGGTGTTTCCCGGATTTGGGCGGCCCGGGGTCGGGATAATTTTATGAGGGGTATAAGGCACATTCTAGACTGATACTGCGTGTGGGAAATTATATTGGTTTAAATAGAATGTCTTTAAAAGATTGGAAAAATTGTCGGGGGGACGTTAAAAAAAAAACATGCTCCACCCTTTAAAAAAAAAATAATAATAAAATTTGGTTTTTACCCAAAACTTCGTGTGTTTGATACTATTATTTGAAATTAATATTGTAACACATTTTTTTCTAGCTTACCAAACCCCCCAATTTCCTTTTTTCAGGGAGTAACAAATAGTTTTATGATTTTTTGGGGGGGGTTCACCAAAAAATTTTAAGAGGCTGTTCTTACTAAAAAATACCGTGACGGGAAGGGTTATTTTGTTGATATTGATTTTTATTTAAATACCCCGAAAAAAAATGGTTAAAAAATTATGTCGTAATTCGAACAAACTGTTTTTACTTCATTACAAATATATTTGATATAAGAAAAGTTTTTTTTTTGTGGAAAATATTGCGAATATTATGAAATATATTAAAAATACTTTGGGAGACGTTTTTTTTGTTACTAAAAAATATATAGAAAAACTTAAAGTCAAGTCTTTTTAGGGTTTTTTCATATGCCTTTTTTTAAACAACCCTTTTTAAATTAAAAAAAAAAAACCCTTTTTTTTTCTTATCTATAAAAAAGGTATTTACCTTTTGAAAGATTAATGGGTGAAAGGAAATTTTTTTACCGCCTTCCTATTTTTGGGAAAAATTTAAATTGGGGCAAAAACTTTTTTACTTTGTTTGTATAATTTAGCTGTGAAAAAGAAAGCTAAACAAATGAATATAACATCATCATCATTCAAAAACTGCATTATAAAACCTTGTATTAATTTTTTTTTTGAGAAAATTTTTAAACAAACCAATATGAATAAAAAAATGTCTAAAAATTTTTCAGAAAATGATGCGTCCCAGCTAGTAGGATAAAAGGAGAAATTATATGGGGAAGAAAATTGACTGGGGGTTTCACATGATTTTGTTTTAAAATTACAAGGAAATATGCTCATGGTTTTCAAAAAGAATTATTTACGGATATTTGGTACAAAATCTTTATTATTTTTAAAAAGAAAATTCTTGAAAAAACTTTTATGTACTTTTTGTAATGAAAAGGAAGAACATTAATGCATCTTTTTTTTAATGTTCGAAAATAAAACCAATCATTTTAAATATTAAAAGTTTTATTAATGGCTTAAATTACAAAATTTTCTTAGAGGCAAAGACAATCTTTTTTGGGTCTGAAAACGAAACTACCCAAATTTTGATATTTTACTTCTTGATATAAAAAATTTATTTATATGTCCAAAAAGAAAATATTTTCGCATCCTTTGAAAATTTTAGAGAAAAATATAAAAGTTCATAAACACATACAAAATTACAAAAAACAGAAAAGAAAGATCTAGGGGATGTATTTAGAAAGTTAATATAAAAAATAATTAATGAAATTATTTTTTTTATTGTACCTAAATTGTGCACAAGTATTTCATACATGTGTTTTACTTTTTTCAGTGATAAAAGGAGTTTTTTTTTTGTAAAAGCCTTTTTTTTTTTTCTTTCTTGTCTTTATTCATTTTTTTTTTTATGCAATTGCTAATTTTTTCATTTTCTAGATTTTTAAAAAAAAAAAAGAACCCTTTTTTTTTGGGCTTCTTAAAAGGTAAAGAGAAAGGATATTTAAAAAAATTTTTTGCATACAAAACAATTTTTTGAAAATAATTAGATTTTTCCTCAAATACAATTTTATATTGTAAAAAATTTTGTTTATAATTTTGTTTTTTTTTTTTTTTTTTTTTTTTTCAAAAGATTTTCCACCGGGATCCATGACAGTTTTTTCTTTTTTTATTTTAATTGTTAAAAGTTATCAAAATTTTTGATTTTTTTCAATATTATTCAATTTTTTTTGTCAAAATACTAGTTGTTAAACCAAAAAATGGTTTATTTTTGAATAAAATAAATTTGAAAGGGGGTAGCAGGGTGGTTCCCACCCGTTGCACCTATTACGGGAAATTAAGAAAGAAACTCAAAAAAAAAAGTATTCTTTTTCAAAATTCTTAAAATCAAAGTTTTTTAGTTTCCTTTAAAAAAGCGTTTTATTTTCCCATATTTTTAAAATGTAAGAAAAAATTTTATTTTCAAAAAGATTCAAACGCCGGTTAGCTTTTTCCAGAGTTGGCTGAGTTATCAGCAAGGGTTTTTTTTCATCTGCAGAGTCATTTAAACCAACTACCATCCATCGATGGCTCGGCCTGAAAGTACATGTAGATGGGTAATTATAATGCATTGAATCGCTTCCTTTTCGTTTGGGGGTCGTGCTGGTTTGTTTTTTCGCTGCGACAGTTTTTTTTTATTTTCAGCGACTTCCCGCAAATCACAGGGTTTAAAGGGGACATCGAGTCACAAGGGGTTTTTCCCCAAAACTTAAAAAAGGACCCTGTAAAAAAAAGTGCAAAATATGGGTTAGGCGCACGCAATCATTTAAAAATTGCAAATTTTCATAAAAAAAGTATGGTTGAATAAAAGAAGAAAATGTAACCAATCTATCAAAATGTATAAATATATTTAACCTCTGTTTTTTTTTCAAATTTATGACATTCAGTCAACAATTGTAAAAAAACTATAACCCTCTTCAAAAAAAGTGTATCGTTCTCAAAATATTTAGAGCTTCCGAACTTGATTTTTCCCGTTTTATACAAAAAGGAAAAAGTTGGGAAAAAACACCCACGAGGGTTCGGGTAAAACCACAAAAACCCCATGCCCCTTTTAGGGTCCCTTACATGATAAAAATTGGGTGGTCTCGGGACTCGAACCCACAGCTGTGAGGATAATTGTAGTACGTAAGCAAAAATACGTTTTAATCGGGCTTTGTTAACAAATCTATTTTGGTTTGTAGAAGTGAATGCATGTTATTAAAAAATAGTTTTAAGTTACACTATTTAAATTATTCCCTTTAAAGTACGCGTCAATCTAACGAAAATAAACCGCCCCACTTTTAGTAGTTATTGTTTTAGATTTACGACGTGCATTTTGACATTTTAGTTTACCATCGCGTCGACGTATTTCGTATATAGCGAGTCCCGCAAAACACAGGTGGGGGAAAACCCGAAAAGCCGGAGGGATCCCGGGGAGAACAACCGACCTACCGCAAGCTAGTGGGAAAGGGTTCAACCATGAAAAAACCGAAAGACCTGCCGGGATTCGAACCCACGCGTGAGGGGCTGTTAAGTCAGCGACTTTACCCTCTCGGCACGGAGGCCCCTTTAGATTATACATCGCTGGTAAAATTTTTCATTCAATTGCGATGAAGCTAAAAAGCAGACGGCACAGTGATATTGATTATAATTTATGTTAAGTGTTGTGTGTAAAAAGTCTATAAATACCCCTTACAGGGGATGAACCCCAAGAAACCCTCCGTGATTTAAAAGAATAGGGGGTTTTTCCCCTCACAGGGAATAGGTCCAACGGGTTTTAAAATTATTTGAATTAAAACATATATTATATTTTCTATTTTGATTTGCCTTTCTAGACTATTCCAATTTTTTACTTGCGCATGCGCTACTTCCCCCGTTATTGCAAAAACGCCACCCGGGAAATGATGAAGAAGCCAGTTTGGGGAAAGGGACCCGTGGGGACCGCAAACACTGCTTCGGGGATACCTATTTTATATTTTTCTTTTTTTTCTTTATTTTACGGCATTTTTGGAACGGCTTCTTTACAAAGGGCAATAAAAAAAAAAAAGATGAAAAAATCTTGAAAAAAGTTAAGGGTGTAAAGATACGTTCCCCAAAGATACGATCGATACGTTTCGCGAAAAGTGGTCACGATACATAAGTATACGATACGGATTTAAGTTTTTTCAAACCTTTTTTCCCATCCTTAAATGAAGAATAATAATTTTAAAAAAAAGATAAAATTTTTAATTGTTTAATATATTAGTAAAAACAAAATTTTGTTGGCTTTCTGTGAAAATTTTTTTTTTTAAATTTTAAAACATTAAAAAAAAAAAAAAATATATTAGTAAAATCATTTCATAAAAACACTTTTTTATTATTTAATTTGTTTTTTACTGTAAAATTTGTTTTTAAAATCTTAAATAATAAAAATAATATCAAAAATACATTTATAGTGCGTATATATTTCAGAAATTAATTAAAAATTATACGACTTTTTTAAATCTTTTTCCTAATTGAGTGATAAAAACAACATAAATATTTCAATGAAATCACTAAAAATGAACTTAAATTGAAACATCAAAATTTATACCAAGCAAAAAACATGCAGTTTCCCAATTTGATGAAGTTTTTTTTTTCAGTTTCGTTAGCGTAATTGCCAAAGCATTACTTGACCCCTTTTATTAAACGAGTATATTCCATGGGTTTCCGTTGAATTTCGCTTTTTACCAAAAAGGAAATGATCAAACAATTCAAATTTATTAAAAAAATACAGAGGTCATCAAATTGTTGATGTTTTCGAATGCGGCTCCTTGTGTGATTTCGCAATTTTGCTAAGAATGGGGCTCTGCCCTTTTTATAACGGGGAGGTTTTGTTTTTCACCCAGAAACACCCTTCACCACGGAAAGTGCAAATAAAAACCAAAAAAAAAAAAAAAACAAAAAAAAAAAAACACATTTCAAACAACTTATGAAAACATGTAAGCTGCAAAACAGCAGACTTAAAATGAGGGTGTATAAATCTGGGAGAAAGGGATCATGTCCACCGTTAACACAGGTTTTTAAACTCTAACTTAGACTTCAAATAAAAATGCAAAAAACTTTTCCCCTTTCATTGAATCTTAAATTTAAAAAAACCGAATCAAACTTACAAACAATGACAAAAACCCCCCTAAATTTGTGCTAATTGCAGCAGTATTTAAAATGAGGCTGTATAAGTCAGCAAAGGGGCCCCAAAGTCCGCGCCTAATAACACAGTTTTTTAAACCCCAAAAGCAAGGAAATTTAAAAAAAAAAAGCACAAACTTTTTTGTATGAATCTTATCCAAGCAAAACTAGAATCAAACTTTCAACAATGCCAAAAAACCCCATAAATTATTCGAAAAGCTAGTAAAAAATAATGAACTTCTGCAAATGGGGCGGAAAAACCCCGTGACATCCCGGGTAAACCCCCCCATAATTAGGGTAAAACCCCCAAAATCAAAACAATCTTAGAGACATTTCGTAGAAACATATAATACAACATCACATTACAAGTACAAACTATAAAAAATGAGAGAAAGGTGCTTTCTTGGTCATAAACAGAAAAGCAACCTCTAAAGTTTTCTTGTTATAAAAAGGGTTGTTTTTATATCCCGGCTTAACATTTGGAACCACAATAACTCTTAAAAAAAAACTCATAACAGGTTTATAGCTTGAACCCGTAAGAATCAATACTAGGAATGATTTATTTCTTCCCCCCTTTTTTAACCCCTTATTCCCATTTCTTTAAATAGAAAAAATCTAAAAAAGAAATACAAACCCTTTTTTCCAACAAAATTTTGAGTATACCAAAAGGGGGGCAATAAAGGATTATTTTTCCCTTTTTTCCTACACTATAGGATAAGAAAAAAGGGGGGGCTATGGTTTAAGGAATAACTAATACCCAAAAAAAAATTGATTGTCCCTTTTAAAAATTCCTGACCATTTCAACGAATGACGTAACCCAGGTATTCTACCAAGCCCTTGGGAATAAGAGAACAACAAAGCAAAAACTTTTGGGCACCCGGGAAACGAACCAGCCCTCTTTAAAACCCAAAGGCAAAAAGTACCACAAAAACCCAAAAACTGCTTGGGGATTTTCAAAGGAAAGAAAAAATCTAAAAAGAAAACTAAAAAAAAATTTTTTTCAAAACAAAAGAAAGTAAAAATTTTTTTTTCTTGATGGGGAATAGTCATGAATTCCCAAAAGGGGGGTGGGTCAAAATAGTTTAACTAAAAGGAAAAGGTGTTACTTAATTTTTCCCGAGCCAAAGGGTCCCGTACATACCACGGATCCGAGCCACAGCTTTCTTTTTCCTTGAAATAAACAGGGAGGTCCATTAAAAAACTCAAAGTAAAAACAGGGCTCGAGTAATTTGGAAAAAAATAAAAAAAAAATAGTTACAAAACCTAGGGAACTAGATAAAAAAGGAAGAGGTAGTACTATGTGTAAAATCTTAATACAGTACTAGCACAGTAGAATAGTAAAATCAATAGTAAGATCAAAGCCTCTAGCACGTATATTGAAGTATAATAAAAAAATGAAAAAAAAACCCAAAAAACTATAGATAAATTAGTCAAAGCTTTGCAAAGAAAAAGTTCTGATGTTAAAGTTTAAAGCTATGTAAATTATATTTTTGTTTTAAAGTAAAGAAGGATAGGGGGACCCAGAAACCAAAACAAATAATGAAGGTGGGATTAAAATAATAAAAAAAGGGGTTGACGGGGGATAAAAACGCAAAACCCATACCTCCCAAATTACAGCCTCAAAGGGGGCAGCCCCCCAGAGCCCTTAAAAAAGGACACCCCATCAAAGCCCCCAAGGTCGTTTCCATATGAGCCCTAAAACAGGGGAATCCACAAAAAGAGGTTGAAAAAATCTTTTTAGCCGAAATTGGCTAAAAACTAAAACTAAATTCAAAAATTTACACTAATAGGGGCGTGTTTTTTGTGTTTTTTTGTTGTTGTTGTTTTTTTTTTTTTTTTTTTTTTTTGGGGGGTTGTGGGTGCGAGGTTACTTGTTTGCTGGGCCCTTTCAAAAGACATTTCAATAACATCCCAAAACTACTCGAAAAAAAAGTCTAATTTAAATCGGGACGGGTGAGACGGTTCGGGCGGTCTAAGGGGAGACCGTGGCCCCCAAGTGCGCGGTCTTTCCCGGCGAGACAGAGAAAAAGGGAAAGGGCCCCGTTCACCCCCAACCTAATGCCGACAAAAAACACAGACCCCATGGCAACAAGCAAACCCTTCCAATCCTAACCCAATGGTAAATTTCCCTCCCAAATTAGTCTGTTTTTACCAAAACTTTTGCCCCAAAATTCAACTTTAGGCAAAAAAATAATAAATCTGAAAAATTCAGGTTTTTCTTTTTATTTTACCCTTTTCGGCACCCAAAAAAAAAAATTTATAGGGGTGAAGGGTACACTCCCGGGGGGCCCCCCCAGAGCCGAGCATGCCGCGGACCCATTAAGCAACGTTATCAGCCGTCAGTCAGTCCAGAAAATTCCCAAAATGAGGCTGTAAAAGGGGTACAAACTTAGTAGTTTTTTTTCATCCTGCGTATGTGCCGTCCACGGCGACAAATATTTGCGTTAAAGGGCAAAGTCACTTTGCCAATTTTTTATTTATTTTTACAATTTGTCCAACTTAATCGTCCCAAAGAAATGTTCGCTCTCGTTTGAATTATAAAATATCCCTAATATTTGAACAAATGTGCAGGCTTGTTGCGGCGGGGGGGTTACGTCACGTTTTTTCATGAATTCCCATAAAAAGACCCAGAATACTCGGGGCTGTCAACAAACGGGGGATTGGTTCCATAAAGCGAGGTCAAAGGGAAAACATTAAGCTTTTTGACAAACTGCAAAAATTTATCGTTTATATTTTAATTGAATGGGCATATTGCGGTTTTCCCCTTCGCGTGTTGCGAAAAACCCTAAGATTTAAACATAAACAATCTAATACATGCTGCTGGCCTCGGCAAACCCAATGTTTTTTAATAAAAAACTTATTGCTAAGACCCTTACATTTTCCGCATGTTTGCGGAAAACCGTATGGAAGATATCGGATAACCGATTTTGCGTGATTTTAAATTTTTTCAGAGTAAGGGTAACTTTTTTTAAATAACCTATTAAGACATAAGTAAACCCCCCTTCCCTTTTTTTAAAAGATAATTAGAAAATAAAGGAAAAAAAAACAAGATATCATTAAATATAATTTGTTTAGTATTTAAAGAGTTTAGGCTCAATTTTAAAATAAGAAAAGTAAAAAAAAAAGGGGACTTATTTTCCTTAAGGGTTAAAAACCAACAAGGGTGATGGATTGTGCTGTTCTGTTCGTTTCCCCATTACCTTTGTCCGTCCAAAATACTTGAGTTTGCCCGTACCTATTTATTTTTTTTTATTTCGACGAATGTTTAAAACTTCGTGATAGATTTAGATTTATATTTACAAGGGGCAAAGTCAAGGTACTTTTTATATGGATTGTCGTTTTTAGAGTTTGGTGCGGGGATGACTTACATGCATTTTTTTTATTAAACAAAATTAAAAAAATTAATTTTACTATAGTAAACCATGGGTGTTGGGAAAGGCGATCTTAATAACATTTTCAGAACAGTTTAGTAAAATTTGATATCAAATGACAATTCTGTCAATCCCATTTATCATTTTTTTTTGTTTGGATGCAGGGTTTGGTTGCGGCAAAAAGCAATTTTTTTTTTTGATTTTTGACGTTTTTAAAAAGACGGGAAACCAATTGACAAAGTAAAAGAGCGACAGAATGGTGTTTAGGGACAACATAACTGGTAAAAGTGATTAGTGTGAAACGTTTTTTTATGACTTACTTTTGTGTATCGTACTTTTATTTTGGGGAAAAACGCCCACAAACAACACAACAAGGGCAGTACTATGCGACTTGGAAGTTAGAAAAATTCTTACCCCAAACCTTGAATCCACAAACAACCCGTCATGCAAATTTCCACTGGGGTATTTTAAAAAAACCCAGCAAAAAGTTACATATTAAAAATCACGCAATTAATGTACATTAAAGTTATTATGGGATAAAAAATTTAAAAAATCCCCCATCCCCGCGAGGGCTACCCAAAACGATCCCTTCTTGGGCTTGCATAAAAGGGATAGTTAAGGGGTGGTTTACCCGGGGTCAAGATAAAGTGTCTTGGTGTGGTTCAGCCCCATGTCTACGGCGTGATATGCGTTGACACCACTAACTACCCCCAAAAACAAAGTTACAGATGACGGGGAAAAACTATGGCGGGAAAGTTTAACCCAACAAACATATTAAATTACTCGCAAAATTGTCAAGTCGAATATGCTATGATGTATAGCCAAAACCTACTTGAAGGACGAACCCTTGCATCGCTCATAGAAAGGGATTTTCACAGGGTAAAGATCATGTCCTATTTTAATATGACTTTATTTTTAGACTTGTTACCCTAATACTGTTTTATGATTTTATTAATATAATTGTTTTGCTAGGAGCATTTATTATGCTCTATGGTATATTTCTAGGAAAAAAATTTTAATATAAATTTTTCATTAATGTCTGTTGTCTTTCTTATTTGTCCTGTTTTATTAAAAAAACTTTTTTTACGTCCAATTAGAAAAAAAAATAGAACAGGTTCCTATACGTTACCTAAATCCCTCAAGGTTTAAAAGCCAGTACTTCGCGCCTGGGAATGTCATTAAAATTTCCCTTGCCGCGATGGGCACGGGTAAAACAATTTTTTAAAAGTTGCAGCCCGGTATTTTACCATGGTATCATGCCCGCCCTTTTTTTTTATGAAAAGAACGTTTTGCAAAAGAAAAAAAAAAAAGTTTTGTTTTGTAAAGAAAATATTTCAATTATGATACCCAGAAAGGGGATCCCACTGGAATAAAGGGGGTTTTGGCCCTATTTTGCCGAAAATTTTTTTTAAATGATAAAAGTATTATTGTAAAATTATAAAAATCACTATACCTATCCAACAACCTGTTAAGCGGGGAAAATTTGAAGCGAAATATATTTTTTTATCTTAACAAAAAATTTTGTTTTACTTTTCAATTTTTTTTTAGTAAGCATTTCTGTATCGCAAACCCGTTTTTTGGGCTATGTTTAGTCATGGGACCCCGCCCCACCCCCAAACCTTTTCCCCTTTTACCTTTCTTTTTTTTTTGGGGAGATAAATTCCAAAATTTTTTTTTCTATCTTATCACTAAATAGAAAAAAATGTTTTTGTTTTATTTGGGAAACCGATTGTTTTAGGGAAAGTCAAAAACTAAAATTAAAAAAAAACCGGTTTGTTTGTTGAAAACCAGAGAAAGGGTTTTTAAACCCAACTTTTACTGAAAAAAATACGCAAATTTTTTGAACGAGTACTTCCGCCCCTTTACAGGATTCAAATTTTACAAACACAGCCCGGGCCCACCAATGTGCCTTAGAAAGGGTTTTTATAAAAGGGAATCATGGGGTTTTTTTTGAAGTTTAATTTAAATTAAAGAAGATTTTAATGAACGTTTAGTTTGAAAAATACAATATTTCGATAAAGATTTTTCCTTTTGTAAGAATCACCAATAGTAAGGGTTTCCCCTGTTTAAACCCTTTATAGCTTTTTATGTATTTTAAAAATAATTAATTTTTTATAATAATATATATAATATTTTATTGATATACTTTAAATTTTTGCTTAGCTTTTCTTTATCCAAAAACCCCGTTTTATTTTTTTGAGTCAAAAGGGGATAAATTTAAAGAATAATGTTTATTTTTTTCAAAACATAGATTTTGTTTTTAGTCATTTTTTTTTTTTTTTTTTTTTTTACAAAGCAACATTATTAGGGCTGATTGGGGAAAAACTGAATATCGAAAAAAACAAATTCAAGGGCCCCTTTTTAGCGGGCAAGCAATACACTTTCCCTGTTTTCTTGTACCCAAGTTTACAAAAGAAAATGTTTTCCGATTTCTTTTGGCCCGTGGTTTTTTTATTACATAATATATGAGAGAAAATCCCAAACAACAATTTTTTTTTTTAAATTTTTTAAAATTTCATTTAAATACAAAAGTTGTTACGACACATAACGAATGAAACCCAGCATAGATCCCGTAAGGGGTTTAAAAAAATTTATGCCCTTAAATATTGTGGGCGTTAGGGGGGGGGGCCCGCTTTTTCATGAAGTGTGCAATTTGAATACCTCGGTTTGTAATTTTGTCCTTGGGGAAAAGAAAAAGGGAAAATTTTTAATGAAAAACATAGTGTTTACCCCTCACAGTAAAAATGGTCCCACTAGCAACACAAATCCTTTTGATGCGGGAAAAAATTCAAAAAAAAATTTCCAAATTTCAAGCCCCGTGACTTTCTGCTTTAATTTTTGGGTTTATGCTTAAACGTGAATTTTTAGGATTTTCCCAGTTTCAAGCCCTTTTTAAATTAGTCTTTGGATAAATAACCATAACCAAAGAGTTTGGTTTCAACAAAATTTTCGGTGCTTAGAAAACTTGATTTTTTTAATAAGTTTTTGTATTAGAAAAAGAAAATGTGTCTAGATTTTAAAA
Source organism: Solen grandis (assembly GCA_021229015.1). Lineage (NCBI taxonomy): Eukaryota > Metazoa > Mollusca > Bivalvia > Adapedonta > Solenidae > Solen > Solen grandis. The sequence goes on along the minus strand of CM037795.1, from coordinate 36,549,611 downwards.
CTTTGTGAATGAGAAGCGGCACTGATACATGTGAATTAGCATTACAATTATTTTCAAACAATAATTTCCACCCGAATTTTTTTTGAATAAATGCTTTTTCCCTCCTTTTGAAATAAATTTATCTGTAAAACCCCGGGGGAAAATTTATGTCTCCCCTCCATGGTTACAAGCACCTCGGGAGCGGGTGGTCGCGGGTTTGTCCCCAAACCCGTAAACTACCTAAGTCGTTAAAAATGTACGGGTTTAGCTCCCTGTTTTTGGGGTAAATAGAAAAAGGGGCATTTCCCCAGGATTTTGGCTGGAACGCTGCCCTGTTTAAATTTAAACCCTACGAATGTATGGATAGTTCAATATTTATTGTTGTTTTAGCCCGAATGTTATGTGTTATTGATAATAAGTATGTATTATCGCGGCGACCTATATGCCGATAGTTCACATATTTGTTTTATTTGTTTAGCCCGTAATGTATTATGGTTATTGTATACCAGAGTATCTATGTTTTACGCGTGTCTCTTAATATGACGATAGCTTCAATATTTATTGTTTTTTGAGTCACAGATATGTTTTTGGTTTATTGATAAAATAGTATGTCTTACTGCAGTGTGTCTATACATGGATAGTTCAATATGTTTGTTTAGTTGTAGCCCGGAAATGGGGTTGATATGTTATTGATAAAACAAGTATGCTTTACTGCGTCTGTCATATTTTGTGATAAGTCAATATTATTGTTTTTTAGCCTGTGAATGTTTATTGTTGTTATGATGTATAATGTTAATGCTTACGTAGATTTGTGATATATATAATGCGATTAGTTTCAATTTATTTGTTATTTTTTAGTCGACTATATGCTCTTATGGTAATGACTATACAAGTATGTTTAACGCAACTGTTACTATATATGCGATTAGCATCAACTATTGTTATTTTTAGCCCTGAAATGTTTATTGGTTATTGATAGATATAATAGTTACTATGTCTCTACGTTGTTGGTACTATTATAGATAGATCAATATTTGTTAGTTTTTTTGTCCGAATTGTTTATGGGTATTGATAAAAAGTTGTTTACGCGATGACTTTATGGATAGTGTTCAATATTTGTTTTTTTTAGGCCCGTTAATGTTTTATGAGTTATTGATAAAAAAGTATGTTTACGTAGGTGACTATATGGACTAGTTCATATATTTGTTGTATTTTTTTTTAGTCTCGTATGTAATGGTTATTGATATAACAAATGAGTTTACGCTCGTTAGTTACTATTATGGATCTTAGTCCAATATTCTGTTGTTTTTACTCCGAATGTTTATGTGTTATGATAAAAGTCTGTTTAACGTGTGACTTATGGATAGTCTCTAATATTTGATTTTTTTTTATGACCGAAATGTTTATGGTGTATTGATAATAAGATTATGTTTACCGTGTCTGAGTCTATAATGGATAGTTCAATTTTTGTTAATTTTTTATCAGGCCTGGAATGTGTTATCGGTTAATTGAAATCAAAAAGTTGCTTACGTGTGACGTATGTATAAGACTAGTTTCCAAATATTTGTTTTTCCTTTTAATGCCCCGATACTGGTTCATGGTTATTGATAAACAAGTATGTTACCAGGTGCATCGCCTATATGGATAGATCAATTTATTTGTTGGTTATGTAGCCGAACTGATTGTAATGGTTATTTGATTAACAAGTATGTTTACGTGTGTACTTATATGGATAGTTCAATATTTGCTCTGTTTTTTACTTCGAATGTTTCAATGTTAATTGATATAAATTATGTATACGCCGTGAATGATTTTGCAGATAGAATCTATACTTTATAGTTGTTTTTTACTCTGAAGATTTATGCGTTATTGTATATAAATACAAGAATATGTTACGCACGTGATCTATATGGTAAGATCATATCTTGTTGTTCTTTTAGCTTCCAGTACGAATGTTTGTGGCGTTATTGAGATAATAAAAGTATGTATACGTGTGATACTATGGATTTGATCTAATATTTAGTTTTTTTTTATCTCTCGTAATGTATTATGGTTATGATAAAAAGTATGTTTACGTGTGGACTATATGCGATAGGTTCAATATTTGTGTTTTTTTATCGAAGGTTTATGGTTTTGATAAACAAGTGTGTTTACGTAGTTGACTATATGGTATAGTTACCTAATATTGTGTTTTTTTCTTCCGAAATGTATGTAGGTTATGATAAAAAATGCTAATGTTTACGTGTGACTATTTATGGAGTAGTTTCATATCATTTATTGTTTTTTACTCTCGACAATGTTTTACTGGTTATTGATTGAAAAAGTCAGGTTTATCGGTGACTTATTATGGATGTACGTCCTATATATTTATTGTTTTTTGTACTTCCAGATTTTTGTTTATGTTATTGATAAAAATGTAGGTTTACGTAGTGACTATATTGGTCATTAGTTCAACTATATTATTTTTTTTTTACTCGCGATGTTTTATTGGTTATTTGAGTAAAAAGTATGCATTTACGTGTGACTATTATGGTTAGTTCATTATTTATTGTTTTTTTACTCCGATGGTTTCATGGTTATTGATCAATAAAGTATTGTTTAGTGTGACTATATGGAGAGGTTCATAATTGTTGTTTTTCTTTACTACGGAATAGTTTACTGGGTATGATTAAAAAGTATGTTTATCGCTTGTGGTAGATATATGGATAGTTTCAATATTTGTTGTATTAGTTACTCGTATATTTGTTTCTATGGTTATTAAATATAAACAAGTATGTCTTACGTGTGACTTATATGGAATATGTTCAATATTTATTGTCTTTTTTACGCAAGAATGTTTTTCCTATTAGGTTATTGTAATAATATCAAGTAATGCTTTACGTTTCGCTGTCACTTATATGGATTGTTCAATATTTGTTGTTTTTTATACTCCGAATGTTTATGGTTATTGATAAGTTCAAGTATGTTGTATCGCGTGAATATTAATGGATAGATCAATATTTTGTTGTTTTTTTACTCCTGATTTGCTTTTATGGTTATTGATACCAATAAGTTATGTTTACAGTGTGACTTATATGGTATCTAAGTTCAATATTTTGTTGTTTTTTTACCTTTCCGAATGTTTTATGGTTATTGATAAAAAGTCTGTTTATCGTGTGAACTATATGGAATAGATCATATTTGCTTGTTTTTACTCCTGAATGTGTTTATTGGTTATTGATAAACAAGTTGTTTACGTGTGACTTATATGGGATAGTTCAATATTTGTTGTTTTTACTTCCGAATGTTTATGGTTATTGATAAAAAGCTTTTATTTATTACGTTTAGTTGTTCTATTATGGGTATGTCAACTATTTGTTGTTTTTTTAGATCCTGATATGCTTATGTTATGTGATAAACAAGTCATGTTTACGTCGTGTACATATATGGATAGATTCAATATTTTTTTTCGTTGTTTTTTCCTCCGAATGTTTATGGTTATTGATAATATCAAGTCTGTTACGTTGGTGACTAATATGTACAGATCAATATTGTTGTTTTTTTAAGCCACCGCAATTGTTTTATGGTTATGGATAAAATAGATATGTTTAACGTGTGACTTATGGATAGATTCTAATATTTGTGTTTTTTTAGCTCGTAATGGTATATTTGGTTATTTTGATAAACTATAGTATGTTACTGTGTGATCTATATGGATTAGTCTCAATATCTTGTTGTTTTTTACCCGAATGTTTCTTATGTTTTGATATATACTAGTCTTTGTACGAAGTGTGAACTATTTTTTTATGGGATAGTTCAATATTTTCATTCCGTTTTTTAGCCCTGATGTTTTATAGGTCGTATTGATATAATCAATGTCTTAGGTATACGTGTGACTTTTGGGACTAGATCAATATTTATTGTTTTTTACTCCGAATGTTATGGTATAGATAAAAAGTGGGTTTAAGTGTGACTATATCCCGACTAGATCAATTATCTGTTGTTTTTTTACTTTCTCCGTAAGTTATGTTTTATGGTTTGGTTATTGATAAAAAGTATGCTTACGTGTGTACTATTAATGGAATAGTTTTTTATTCAATATTATTGTTCTTTTTACTCGAATGTTATGAAGTTATTGATAAACATTGTCTGTTTTACGTGTGAACTATATGGCATTGTTCAATATTTGTTGTTTTTTTACTCCGAATTGTTATGGTTATTGATAAAATACAGTATGTTTACGATAAGTGACTATATGGATAGTCAATTATTTGGTTTTTTTTATTCTCCGAGATGTTTATGGTTATTGATAAAAGTACATATGTTTACGTCGCAGTGACTATATGGATAGTATCATTATTTATTGTTTTTTTACTCCGATTGTTTTATGGTTATTGAATAATAAAGTATGGTTACTGCTTATCGTGACTCATTATGGATAGATCAATATTTGTTTTTTATTTAGCCCGACCTGTTTATATGGTATATTTGGATTATATCATAGTATGTTTATTGCTGTGATCTATATGGATTAGTTCAATTTTTGTTAGTTTTTTGTTAGTCATCTCGAATTGTTTTATGGTTATTTATAAATATAAGTATCGTTTAACGTGCTGTACTTATGGATAGTTTTCATATATTGTTAGATTCTTTTTACTCCGAAATGTTTTTATGGTATGTTGTTAAATACAATGTTGTGTTAAACGTGTGTACTTATATGGATAGTTCAATATTTGTTGTTTTTTTAAGCCCGAATGTTTAATGGTTATTTGATAAACAAGTTATGATTTTGCGTGATATATGGATCGTTTCATATATCTTGTTCGTTTTTTTAGCTCCGATATGTCTTTATCGGTTACTTTGATAAACAAACAGTATGTTTTCTTTCGTCTGCTGTATATAATGGATATTAGTTCAATATCTTGCTTTGTTTTTTTACTCCGAATGTTTATGGATATTGATAAACAAGATATGTTTTAGTTGTTATCGGATCTATATGGATAGTATCAATATTGTTAATTGATCTATTGGCCCGAATGTTTTATGCGTTATTGATAAATAATAGTATGTTATCCGTGTGGACTTTTATGAGGCATAGTTCTTTTTATTTGTTTGTTTTTATTACTCCGAATGTTATCGGCTTATTGATAAAATCATAGTTATGTTTATCGTTAGGGAACTATATATAAGGATAGTTTCACTGTTGTTTTTTTAGTCTCCGATTAAATGTTATGTTATTGAAAAAGAGTATGTTTACCGGGGTGACTATATGATAGTTCAATAATTTGTTGATTTTTTAAGCCGTAATGCTTTCTATGGTTATTGATAAACAAGTATGTTTTATCGTGTGTCTATAATGGCTTATTAGTTCACTATTTTTGACTTTTTTTAACGTCCAGAATTGTCTTATGCGTTATGATTAAATAAGTATGTGTTACGTATGTGATCTTGTGTCACTATATGGATAGATCTCTAATTATTATTGTTTTTTACTCGAATGTTTAATGGTTATGATAAATAAAGTATGTACGATCGTGTCTATTTGGATAGTACTATATATTATTTTATTGTTTTTTATTCTCGAAATGTTTAATGGTTATTGTTAAAATCCAATGTTATGTTTACTGTTGTGCATTATATGGATAGACGATCAATTATTTATTTTTTTTTTTACTCCGAATTGTTTATGGTTATTGAATCAATGAAAGTATGTTTACGTGTGATCTTTTTAATTGGATAGTTCAATATTTATTTTTTTTTTACTCCGAAGTTGTTTATGAGTTATGCACTAACAGTATTGTTTACTGTGTGAGTCTATTATGGTAGATAGTCTTATTTTTCTTGTTTATTTTACTCCTGAATGTTTAATGAGTTATTGTATATAATCACGTATGTGTTCTTTACGTAGTTGTCTATATGCGATAGTTCATATATTTCATATTTTATTTACCCTTCACGATGTTTATGGTGTATTGATAAAAAGTATGTTACGTGTGGATCTAATGGATAGTTTCAATATTTATTGTTTATTTTACTCCGAGATGTTTATGGATTCTAAATTGATAAAAGCCTATTTGTTTACAGTGTTGCATCTATCATGGATTAGTTCATATATTAATTCTTTTTTTTTACTCCGACTGTTTATGGTTATGATAAAATAAGTTATGTTTAGCTGTTGACGATATGGGCAATAGATATCAATATTTGTTATTTTTAGCCGAATGTTTATAGTATTGATAAAATCAATGTATGTATACTGCACCGACTTATCTGATAGTTCAATATTATGTTGTTTTTTTATGCTACGAATGATTTATGGTTTATTGATAAAACAAGTATGTTTACGCCTGTGGACTATATGCGATAGTTCATATTTATTGTTTTTTACTCCGAATGTTTATGGTTATTGATAATCAAGCTATGCCTTTACGCGTGGCTAATGGTGATTTGTTCAATATCTTATTGTTTTTATTAAGCTCGAATGTTTATGCGTTATTGCATAAGAACAAGTTGTGTTTCGCAGTGTACTATATAATTTTAACCTTGAATACTTTCTGTAGTCTGTATTTACGTTGTACAATTTCATTACCATCAGATATTAGAATTTTGTATGAATAAGCCGATTGGACAACATCCGTTCCCTAGTGGTCCGAGTGGTTAGCGCGTTTTCTGGGTATGTAGGAGGTCGATCGTTTTCGATTCTCCGTACCGTCGACTATCTAAGGGTCTGTTAAAATGGTATTGGTAAGCTCTCCTGAATGGCGTCTCTGCTATATATATCAGGTGAGTCCGAAAATTGCGCTGGTCCCGCGGTAGTCAGTTATAATGTGACTCTCTGGGTGTTGTATCTATTGCTCATCATGTTCTACACACAGTGATTACTGCCAGTGTAACGCAAGCACTCAATATTGGTTTAAGTGAGACATAGTCTCGCCAAAGATTGAATTGCTTTTTGAGTGGGACGTTTCAATACTCATTTACAACTAACTATATTGTGTAAAGATCAATCATAAAATAATACATTCATTGAGAAATACCATGCACATCATCTTAATTTTAGTTATATTATAGCCATACAATTACGACTACCACGATGGTTCTGTACATGACCGTTTTTTGTGTAGAAATCTTATATATCATATTAAGTATACGAGTCAAGTCATGACTAGATCACAGTACAGTTTATCGTTTTATAGAGGTTAATTGAAACTAGCATCAATTGTAAATGAAGCATGGAATCGAGCATAGTATCTGGGTCTTATTCATTTACACTGTGGAAACTATAACCAAATTTCTTATGTTGTTTCTGTTTTTTTTTCTCCTCGCTCCTCTTTTTTTTCAAATTTTAAAAATAATAGTTCTTTGCTGTTTTTTATAATGTTAATTTTTCTGTGTTTTGAAATTCTGTAATAGTCTATATGAGGCAAAAATAAAAGATAAAAACCTACATATTTTGATTGCTAACCCATTTGGAAAATTTTGTGTTTGATTTTGTTAAAACCCATTTTGAAATATATACATATATATGCGTTTCAAATGCAACTTTTCGTTCAAATATGCAAAATTTCTTTTTTTCCTTTTATTTTATCTCGGTTTTCAGGTGGTTTAAAGATGGGTACAAATATTTTTTCTTTACATTATTTACGTGATCCTGGCTTTTTAAAACAGATAAGAAAGGGAAATCGGGCCCCTGCCCCCCCGAAATGTACAATAGTCGTTATAGGTATTTGTTGTTGCTGTTTTTGTTGTTGTTGTTGTTGCTGCTGCTGCTTTTTCTGCTCTTGTCAACCGATGTATTGGATTTTTAAAATCAGGGCACGTTTGAAATTGTTATGTTTTTTTTTTCAAACATACAGAGACGAAAAGAAAGGTACATGTTTATTATACTATTTTTTTTTAAAATGCCACCAAATTTTGCCCCTTTTTTTTTTCGGTCTCTGCACAGAATTATTTTTATCATATGACATTTGCTCAAAAAGCTTTTTTCCGGTTTCGTATAAAACCCCTTTTCCCATTATTATTTTCTTTTTTATTTAACACGTTACCCAAAGGGCATAGAAAGCCTATATTTTATACCCCGAATACGCGCGTAAATTCGTTTTCCGGGGGGTAGATAAAAAAAAAAAATTTTTTAATGCGGGAAAAACCGTTTTTCACCCTTTAAAGAGAAAATTATTTTAAACTCACATCTAAAAAAAGGGCTCCGGACAATGTTTCCCCTTTCCCTCAAAATAGGGCTAAGCAAGGGTTTTTAAATTTTTGATACTTTAAATCTTTCAACCTTTTTTTTAGATAATGAATCTTTCCCTTATATTTTTTTAGAAACTTACTCGAATACTTTTTAAAAATTATTTTTTAAAATATTATATTTTTTTTTTCTAACAAAGTCTTAAACGATTTTTAAAAAAAAATAGAAAAATACATGTAAATTTTGGGTTTTACCAAATAAGCAATGTTTGACATTTTAGTGCCGCCCGCACCGGGAAAAAACGCACCCGCAAACAGCCTCACTTTTCTTTGGGTCAGAAGACTTTCCCGCCATTTCCGTTCGTAAGGTCGTTTTTCGGCTATGCGTCGAGTAAAGAAAAGTACTTAGGAAAATACCATCGGAAACCCAAACCGGGGGCCCCGAAATGGACTGAAAATTGAACATTATCGAGAGCGAAAAGCCCGAACATTAAAAGCATTGTAAAACACTTTTGCTAACAGGAAACGTCTTGATTTTAGTTTTTAAAAGGTGTAAAAATTACGCGAAAACCGGTTTAGAGATTATCTCCACCCCTTATCTTTCCACCCTTTGAATAAAAAAAGGAACTGTTTGCCCAAGTCTCCCCCTTTTATTATATATTTTGTCGGGTATAATCTGTGCAATTTTTTATTTTTTAACGATCCCTGCTTATTCATTTTGGGGCAGGGCACGTTTACGGTAATTTAATAATTTTCTGTTGTAATACAATATTGATCTTGGTGAATTAAACTTCTTTTTTTAAGGGAAATATTTGAAGAGAAAAAAAATTATTTAAATTTTTTTAATTTTTTAAACCTTGAAGCTTCTGTGGGCTTCGGCCCCTGGGCCCCAAATGGGAGCTCTGCCCCTGGACCTGCGAGTGGGCTTAACTCGGCCCCCTTGCCCCCCGTGCTTTTATTTGTGCGTACACTTATTTTGGGCCTAGCTACCCCCCCCCCCGGTTACATATAACTTTTAGGTCAAATTTACATTATTCCGCGTCACGCGGTGTATTCTTTTATACATGCTTGGGTGTGTTGAACTCAAACCCGCTGAATTAAATGGTTTTTGTTTTTAACTTTATTTATACGATGTTAAAATGTATAAAAAAATTACACAAGTAGTCGTTTAATTTTCAGTTTTCTTGGTGTTAGATTAAAAATGATAATTCGTTCACAGTCCGTTCATTCATGTTTTTTTTTGTTTTTTTTTAATCGGGGTTTCTAAAATCAGTTAGGTTTGTTAACGGGCCCCTTTAAAATAACATTTTCATGAGCTCGTTTGGAAAAAGTTTGGTATGAAATAAAATTCTGTCAGATCCTATTTATTTTTATTATAGCTTATACACATGTACTAAACCAATACAGAAAATGAAGAGCACTTTTGGAAAAAATTAAAAAAGTTTTTGCCGAAAAAAAAAATTTCCATTGGTTTTTATTTTTTTAATATATCAAAAAAAAAGTTATTATCTTTTGGGTGTTTAACGTCGAAAAGCGATAGTTAAAGTCAATAGCGACGCCCAGAAAATTTCCCAGGGGGAAAGGAAGTTTCCGAATGCACTGGGAAAACCGGGTAGAAACCCCCGGAACCTTTTCCCGCAAGCCAGTTGGAAGGTTTTCCTCATTTTGGGAAAAAATTCCTTTTTTGACCTTCCCGGGGCTCGAAACCTACGCGGGTTAAAGGGCCCCAGTAAATGTTAAGTGCAGTGATTTTACTTTTTCCCCTTTAGTAGACCCAAAAAAGAAAGGGGGTTATATAATTAAAATGTTCACTGGTATGCGTTTTGGTGCTTTTAAATGATTGCCTACGTGGATACAGTGTAAGGTCCCGTTTTGCGTCATTTTAATAGCCCTCCACGGGGTTTTAAAAGTTAAAATCGTAAATGTCATTTACACACGGCCGATGAAAAGATCTTTATAGGGTTTTAATAGATCATGATTTTAAATGTAGGAAACGGAAAAACCCAAAGCCGGGGGTATCCGACGATGAATTTATTTACGACAAACTTTTTTTTTGGCAGGGACACCTCCCCCGGATCGATACTTTTTCTTGAAAAGGGGAATATTTTAGAGTGGAAAGCAGGGATATCGATACATATTATTTAAGCAACTTAAATATGTAGCTACGGGGGATCGAACACTTTGGGCCCCCGCTGCCAGGGCGAATTTTTCTAATCACACAGAAAATAATAAATTGAAGTTCGATTTTGGTATATTAACTGAACATTGTGATTTGCCATGTAGACCTATAATAACGGGATGCGCAGCATTTTTTTTTCTTGGCCGTATCGTTTTTTTTTTAAAAATCGCGGGGGGTTTTTTTTTTTTGGCCGAAAACTGGAACGAGTTTGAAAATAAAACGTTCATTTTGAATTTGATTATATTTTCGAAAGCCCCAAATAAATATTGAATTAATTTTAGTCCCGATATGGTTTATTAGTTTTTTCATTAATTTATTCGATTGTTTTGACAAAAACAGACGTCAGGGGGGTTGATCGGCCCGCAACGTTTGGAAGAGAAATTTAAGGAATAATAATTTTTACTTTTTTTCTGCCTTTGAAAATGCGTGTTAATAACACTAGTCGATTTTTTAAAATAACAAGAAGACCTACGGGTTAAACCCCCGCATGTACTTTAGGCTATCATTCTTTCTTCCCTTTCCTCTCTTACTTTTTAAAACAAACTTTAAAGTTAAAAAAATACTCTGATTAAAACATCCCATCTCTTCGTTCTTTCATTTAAAACTCACTGTTTGCTTTTAAATTTACCGGCTTAAACTTTTTTTCGAAATGTCTGCTACCTTTTTGACAGGTGCGGGGCCCCTCTCGTTAAAATCTCGAGGGACGTTATAATTGGAAAAGCTGCGTATTTACTCACTTTATTTTTACACTGGATTCAGAACGCGGGCATATATATTTTGTCCCTTATCCCTTGCTTGTGGTCTATGATCCATATTTAATAATTCATATATACAACCGCGCTGTCAAAATAACACAGAAGTCCCCCAATGACATGATTCCATTTTTTGTGCCCTTTTTCCTAATGGCCCGGGAAAAAAATCCCGAAGTTATTTAAAATTTTTCGGAACCATCACTGACAACTTTAAATGGAAAGCCGTTTTGGGAGTTGTGACAATCCCCGACTGCGGATCCGAAGGTTTTTGGGTTCGAACCCCCTTTGGGGCCCAAAGGGTTTTTCTTGGCCCTTTCCCGGGAGCTTAGTTTCTGGCCCAAAACAGGGAACCCGTCGAAAGTAATTTGTTTTTATTTATATCCCGAAAATTGTTTTTCCCCAAACAGCGACCCTAAAAAAACTAAAAAATTTCATCATACAGAAGGGATTTTGGCGCCCCCTTTACAAACCCAAAATTTTGATATTAACTTCCAGGATCTGTCTTTATCAAGACTTCCTGTTTGCTCTTTCAGTACTGTAGCCCCGATTTACCTCCCAAAAGCGGCCAAAGTTTAAATTGTAAGAAGTCAACTTGTTTTTGAATCGACGTTTAAAAAAAACAACGTTTTTAAGCGATAGGGACCAGGGAACGAACGTACGAAACCCCTCATTACCCCCTTGTTTTTTTTTTCTTTTTTTTTTCGCGTCTTGTGTAAGTGAAAAATGACCCCTGTGTCCTTTCAGTCATGTGATCGTGTATGTATATATGCACCCAAAACAGAACAATTAATTTTATATAGTCATTACCGTTACCGTTAAACCCCGGGCTGGTTGCCCACGTGTCTGGATAATGTTTATTGGGTTTTTGATTCATTTCCAAAATGTCTTTTGGGTAATGTGAGTGGGTGTGATATTTATGGGCCCCGTGTATGGATAATTGATTGGGGTTTTGATATTTATGCCATAAAGTCTAGTAATGTAATTGAGGGGTGATATTCCATATGTCTAGAAATGTGATTTTTGGTTTTTTGATATCATGTCATAATTTTCTAGATAATGTGATTTAGTGTGATATCATGCCATTTTGTCTAGATAAAAGTGATTGAGTGTGATATTTATGCCATATGTCTAGATTTAATGTGATTGGGGTTGTGAATCTCTTTCCCATTTCTGGATAATGTGGTGGGTGTGTTATCATGCCCGTGTATTTTTTAATGTGATTGGGTGTGCTATCATCCCACTTTGTATGGTTTAATGTGATTTGGTTTGATATCAGGCCACGTGCCCTGTATAAAATAGGGATGTGCCTATTTTGCCACGCTTTCTGGATAATGTGATAAGGTGTGGCATTACGAACTTGTCCCCCATCTTTCCCGTTGATACTTAAAGTTTTCAGTTAAGTGAGTTTTTTCCGTTTACATACACACAGGGCCCACACATCCCCGCTTGTTTTGCAAAATTTGAATTTTTCCCAAGGGCCAAATAGTTTAGGGGCAAAAAATTTTTATATTCGAAGGGCCAAAGAAATTTGGTGATTCTTTACAAAGGGTAAAATAAGCAAAACGAGGATTTTGGGTTTAAAATTTTAAAATTTACACAAAAATCACTTTTTCCCATGCATTTTAAAAATTTGTTACTTATTTTGTCATTGTTAAAAGAGTTTAAAAAAACAAATTTTATTGTTTTGTTGAATCGGGAAAGTCAAAAAAACCCCATCGAAGAAATATAGTAAAAAGATATTGAATCAAATGTTTCTATATTTAAAATTATCAAATCATTTTTACAGTGGCCCAAAAGGAAGGCGTAAAATTGATTCTACAAAGAAAAAATTTTAATAAAAAATATTGAAACAGCCCCTTTTCACAGATAAATTACTGACGGGAAAAATTATATTTTAAATTTTGTGCATTACGTCTATCAATCCCCACCCAACTAACGAGGGTCCCCCCAAATGCAACCATAAATGGTTTTAAAAAAAATGGATGGTTTCCCCATCACAGGGTTTTCCCGTCACAGAGGGTTTTTTGAAACTTTTTTTGAAAAATTATAAAACCTGTATTTAGTTTTTCTATTTTTAAATTTAAACCATCATTTGGTTGATCTTATTAACGTTTCGCGCATGCGCTAACGTTATGGGCCGAATTTCCCGAAATAATCCCCTTTGAACTGGCGAAGAAAGCCATATTGCAAAAAGTTTTCAGTGTTAAAACCCTGCATTCTGCTTCTGGGTTTACCGTAAATAATTTTGATGAAAAAGGGCCCTTTTTCCCTGTACAATGGGATCACACTGTCAGAAACAAAAACTATAACGAGGAGAGTATTTTTTTTTTTTTAATTCTACCGATAAGGAAACAACCCTTTAATAACCTCAAAAGGAAAGTTAAATTATTTATTTATGTTTTTGATTCTACCCCCCATCGGGGGAAAGAGCTGCTTTAAAGGCGTCTGGAAATGTTAATTAATAAAATTTAAAAATTTTTATAAATGTATTGACAAGAATTTTTAAACAAAAAGAAAAGGTGCTATTTAACATGTGTGTGATAAAATCTGTACAAATTCTTTTACAAAAATATGACAAAATTTAAGTACGTAATCCCCCACACCTTTTGGATACTGCCTTTTATTTTAAAAGGGCCCGTGGGGGTGGTTTTCCCAAACGATGATTTTAGAGATTCTTTAAAATCTGAATTTGACAAAACCCCTGCACTAAGTCCGTTTACCGGATTCCAAACACCGAAATTTTTAAAAAAAAACATAACATCTAAAGCAAAAAACCACCGTGTAAAGGTCATTGACTCTGGAAACAGCCCGGGCTGTGGGAAAAAAGGATTCGGAATGTGTGGGGGGGAATTCATCATGAATATTTAAAAAAGCATTTACCTCTGAAGAACGGCCCAATGGTTTTAACAAAGGCCGCAGAGGAATGCCAAGCTATAAGGCATTTTTTCCTCTGAATAAAGCCGTTTGGGGAAAAAAAAGGGGCCAGCGAGAGGATTCCCAAATTATTTAAAGGCATTTTACCTTTTGAATAACGCCCCCAAGGTGAACAAAAAGGCCCGTGAGAAAAATTCCAAAATTATAAGGCATTTTACCTTCCCGAATAACGACCGATGGTGAAAAAAGGCCAGGGAGGTTTTTAAGGTTTTAAGGCATTTTTTCCCTGAAAAACGGGCCCCCTAATGATGAATAAAGGCTAGCGAGGGATTCCCAAATTTTAAGACATTTTACCTTCTGAAAACGGGCTCAATGGCGAACCGAGACCAGCAAAGGATTCCAAGTTTTAAAAGGGATTTTTACCTCTGAATAACCGGGCCCAAAAGGTGAACAGAGGCCAGCGAGAAGATTCCCAAATTATAAAAAAATTTTTTCCCCTTTAATTTAAAAGCCCAAAGGTGTTTTCAGTTGGGCCCGGGGACCGAGAATTTAGCCAAATTTAATATTTGCCAAAACCCTTTTTGTAAAAGGCCCTGTTTCAATTTCCCGGGGGCCAGTGACCTTTGGGTTTAAGGTCTCACTGGAAAAAATTTCGAAAATCTTATTGTCCAATTAACGATACAACCTTTTTTAAATTTTAAAAGGGGCCATACAAATAAAATTTAAATTTTCGGGAGCCGCCGTGGGGCCCCCCGGTTTCAGTCGTGGACTTTCAAATCTCTCAGCCCTCCCCCTGTTTGGGGTTTGAATTTCCCTAGGGCCTTCGGAAATTTTTTTGTGAGGAAAACTTTCCAGCTGGCTTGCGGGTTTTGGTCGGTGTTCCCCGGGTACCTTTTGTTTACTTTGGGGACTTCCTCCACCCGTAATTGCTGGACGTCGCTATATGATTTGAAATAAATATCGCCCGCGCGGTAAACCCCCAATACAAAAAAAGCATTTTAAAGATTTTAGGATTTTTTTACACTTTTTCTTTCAAATGAATGAAGAGGGAAAAAATTATACAAGAGGGAAAATTTCACAAGGGGGGAAAAAAAAAATAAATTGGGCTTTTTTTAAAATATATGACCCGTAAAATTTTCTTTATTTGTTTTTTATATTTCCCTATTGAGGGAAAAGTTTCCCGCATTTATCATAAAGGCGCTTTGAAATTATTTTAGTAGGTATAATTAACGGACATGAACGGATCTTTTCCTTTGCGCTTTTTAATTAGTTTGCACAGGTAGATCTGATCACGGTTTCAAAAAAATCTTTTTTTTTCGTTGACACTTAATTTCGAGGTTTGGGGGTATAACCCAGAAAATACAGTTTGGTGCTTTGATGGTTATTAAGGGATTCTTTTTCAAAAAAACTTTTGTGTTTGGATTAATGAACCATTTTCCTGGGGGAAATTTCTTTGGGGGAATCACACAGGATACAAAATGAGGAAAACGACAAAATTAATCAACCATGGGGGGGGGAATGTTTTAAAAATGTTAGGGAATAAAAAATAAGTAATGTTTCCATTAAATATTTTATTTTGAATTTAAAGAATTATTTTTTGAAAAAATTATAACCTGCCCCAGATACAAGGGATCTGACAGCATTTTGGCCAGGGACTTTTTTTTCCCCCCCTGAAAAACCACCCGGGGAATTTCCCTGATATGAAGCACCAGGAAAAGAAGGTTTCCCGGAATTTTTTTAAACGAGGGTACGTCCCTAAACCGGAGAAAAAAACCCAGGGGCCCCGGGCCCTTCGTGATAAAAGATTTTTGGCATTTTGTTTTTAAAACCTTTGCATTTTTCCGAAATTTTTAATACCAAAAAGATTTTTTTAAAAAATATTTGTTTATTGAACAAATTAAAATTTTTAAAAACTTTTAAAAAAAAGGGGAAAAACGTCAAAAATATGCGACAAAAAAAAATCGCAAAAGAAATTTTTGGGCTCATTTCGTCAAAAGGGAAAAGGGGAACACCCTTTTGTCCCTGTTCCATAAAAAAGGCCATTCATCCAAAATGAACTTTTTTTAAATTTTCTGATCAAAGGGAAACCCTTTAGGAAAAATACTTAATAAAAACAAGAAAATGAAGCTCTTTTTTTTTTCCCTATATGAAAAAAAATAAAAAAACCGGGGGTTTTTTTAAACCAATTTAATCTGAAATTTTGGGAAAAATGATAACTTATTTTATAGT
The DNA here is from genome assembly GCA_021229015.1 of Solen grandis. Taxonomy (NCBI): domain Eukaryota; kingdom Metazoa; phylum Mollusca; class Bivalvia; order Adapedonta; family Solenidae; genus Solen; species Solen grandis. Next base: position 36,533,432 of record CM037795.1, on the reverse strand, counting down.
TTTTTTTTTTTTTCTTTTTTTTTTTAAAAAGAGAGATGTTTTTTTAGCCTTTTTTAAAAAGATTTTTCCCATCGTTTATAAACCGTTTTTAAAAGAGGGGTTTGGTGTTTTTATTTTTTTTTTCCCCCATTTTCCCGTTTTCAGAAACATTTTGTACAAAATAGTAAAATTGAAAATTAAAAAAAAGATATTTTACAAATAAACTTTAGTTTTTTTTAAAAAATGTAAAAGCTTTTAAATAAAAAAGTGCCCCCCCAAAAAACCCCTTATCTCTTTGTTAAAGAAAATACTGAATTTTTTTGTAGGGAAAAATTTGTGAAAACCCGTTTCAAATTTGGCAAAAAATGTTTTAAAAACGACAAATATAGACACGAAGATCACGTGGAAAAACATAAACCGTTTTTTCTAATTTTAAACCCAAATTTTAAAAAAAAAGTAAATTATTTTACAATCTTAAATAGGGTTTGGGAATGTAGGGAAAGCAAAAAAATTTCCCTTTTGTTTGGTAAAAAAAACCAAAAAGGGTTTCCCCGGTTCTTTTTCCCCGGCCCCTACCCCTAAAAAACCCGCCCAAAGAAAAAGTTTTGCTTGTTTATTTTTTGAAACCAATTTTAAATTTGCCCAATTTTTTATTAAAATTTTAAAACGGGCCGCATATTACCTTTCCATACCCTTCCACCCCAGAACACTTACCAAGGTTTTAACCCCCCTCTTCCTACAAAAAAACCCAAAATTGTCCCCCGGGTTTTAGGACAGAACCCGGCCTTTAAACCCCCCTTCATTTAAATGCCTTAGGAAATGGGGGAATACCGACTTAAAACCGGAATGTTTCAACCCCCCCCCCTTTTTACAAGTATTTGTCCTGTCTGTTCCCGGTAAATTTGTTTTAGGCCAGAAAAATCCTTGTGTTTTTATTTTAGACCAAATCACCTTTTTGGGGGTTTTCAGAATTTTACTTTGGGGTTTAACCCCGGGTTTTTTTAAAAGGGGCACTTTTAGCGCTGACAGTAAAGTCGGGGGTAAACTGAAACCGTTTGTACCCCCCCGATTTCCCTCGGAAACTGTCCCTCCACGTCACACCGTACTTTCCCCTTTCCCGGGGGTTTTTCCCTAAAACCGTGACGTAAAATCATGCGCCAGGACATCTCCCCCCAAAAATTTTCCCGTCTACATTTAATGATTGTCCGAGTCCCCAGCCGGGAGTCCGGGACAAACGAATCTTTTGTTGCCCCGGTTTAACGTGACGAAAACCTCTGTACAGCTATGTACGGGATTTCCCATGAGGGGAGATCTTTTCTCCTTGGGGGGGGAAAGGGGGGCTAAAAGATGAAAAATTTTTGTTAAGAGAGCCCCTAAAAAAAAATCACCCTGGGGAAAAATTGAACCAGTTACCCAAAACGGGGGTTTTAAAAGTTGATTTTTTTGTTTTTTAGAAACTTATTTCGTATATTCTTTCCGCTGGTAACTCACTGCTTTAAGGGGGGTTTTTCCCACGTGACCGAGTCAGTCCCCTCTGAAGTTTTCCCTCTATGCTTCTTTGGGGTTTTTTAAAAACAGGTGAATGATATGGGAAAATTCCCCACTCTATTTTTTTTTCAATCTTTTTCCCATTTCCTCGACTTTACAAAGATGACTTTGTCGGCCCGAAAAAAACAAAATTTCTTTATTCATTGAGGCCTGACAGTCTTGCATTTCCTTAATACTTTCGTTAAACTTGTTTTAAAAATTTTTTTTCACATGCAGTCCCCGTGACCCTTAAAATCTGATTTTTTAGCCTTTTTAGCGTCTTCAATTGCCTTTTTTAAGCCTTTTTCTCAAGATCATAAATCGTTTCGTTTTTTCCCTCCAAAATTCCCTGACATCACTGAAAAAGACTTTTTTTTTGGCCCTCTTCAACCAAAATATCAGCATCTTTCCCCCGGGGGTTTGATGCAATTTCCCCAACATTTTGTTTTATTTTTTTCTTTCTTCGTAAAACATTTTGTCCAAAGAGATTTAATATCTTACTGCTTTTATCACTTCCCAAAGGTAATTAACATTTCCGGTTTGTTAACTTGGTACATTGTTCGCAAATCAATTTTTGGGTTTGTTCCTCGCAGAACGTTGGGGGAATAAAGATTGCTTTTGTGATCATCACAGTAGGGCGGAGTGTAAGCGTCCGAACTTAGCTCAGGGGGTCCCAGCTGGTGCCATGCTTTTAAGGGAAAATAAAAAAATAACAATTAAAGAAAGGCAAATCTAATTTTTTTTTAAAGAAGAAAATAAATTTTTATCCATGAAGATTTATATCCCTTGCATACCGGTAAGAAAATGTAGGTTTTTGTCAGACTTAACGCCATATTCGCCATTTTTTACTTTGGGGAGGAAAGAAAAACTATGGACGCAAATAGCAAGTTAGGGACAATATTTTAAGAAAGGAATACGCCTATGGAAAGAAAAAAACGTAGTGAACAATTAAAAAAATTGCGTTCAGTTCAGTTGCACGTCTCAACAGTACTGTATATATGAGGTATTCTATGGGACAACGAAAGGCGGAATTTGATAAAAGTGGTCCCCATCTTTAGCTTTGCTATACGTGCAATTTACAAGTTTTAATCAAACAATTATTTTTACAGTAAATTCAAACTAAACTTAATTCAATGTATTCATTTGAAAATGATTGAAAACAAATTCCTAAAACTTACACAAATTTCTCTCGACGATTCCTTAGTAAGACCGGTATTTTGTGCCTTGTATCGTCATACAAATGTCCTCACCCCTGTTGAGATAAAAAACAAATGCCCATTAAAATATTTAGTCATACATACTGAAAAACACGCATGCTGTGTTGACAGTATTTCAGTCTGTTGGAACATTTGCCTATATGATACATATGTAGTGCTGCCTCACTGGATATCATGAAGAAGCAAGTGGCATGATACCACGACCAGCAGAGTTGCATGTATACATGTATATTTAGATGATAAATAAAGGGAATGTATATAATCTTTATTAGAAAAAAGTAGATTAAAGTGATATGTATGTTTGGAAATGATATTACCACGATAAATTGTTGTTGTTGTTGTTGAGGTAGTGGTGATTTTTTTTTTTGCTGTTCTTATTTGTTCAGTAATGTTTGTTTTTTTTATCAATGATTAATCTAAAAATTCCCTGTTATGAAACCAAGGACTCAAATGTTTGAAATTATGAGTCCCCAAACTAAATCAGTTAGAATCAGGATAAAAAAGTGTCCCAAAATTTAAACAACTTTTATTGTCTTTTTCAAAACCTGAATGCACGTTTTTGTGTTATGTCTGTGGCAAAAATTGCGCCTTTTTTAACTTAAAAAAAATGATTTTAATTCAAAATATGAAAAAGAAATGTTAAAGGAAGATGTAGGAAAGATGTTTTTTTTATATTATAATGGAGGCCAGTACAAAAAATATTACCCGTGCTGGATTTCAATCATTAAAACCCGATGACCCAAATGACAGACTAACAGACGTTGACACAGAAAAAAACACAACAAAAAGCATATGGACATTTAGACGTCAATCCTTGATTTTCTGCTCTGGGAAGTAAATCCATTGTTTTATTTTCTTTATTTAATCGCTACCATTCATTTTACCATTATGCTCATTCCGGGGCCAATTCATTTACGTCTTTTAATGACTCCCATTTAAATTTTACCCATAAAATTTTATGGTTGTTATGGTTGTATCTCAGTCAATCATTTCTTTCTAATTTTATTGCCGTAATCAGTACTTTTCACTAATTTGATAAACTTAATGCACGATTATTATTAACTCAAACATGGCGCATCTCGGTCAAGTATTGGTGACGCGTGGATGCTGTGATAAAAAATGACATGTTGTTGGCTGATATGTCAATCAAATGCACGCGACAGGATATTCACACTCGTGTGTATTTCAGTGCATGTAAACGCGAGTCGCAGTAGGGATTATGACATTTCAGCAAAATCAAAGCATGTTCCTCCTCGACTGCCTGATATCAGGGCTATTTAAGTCGCACGCACCTGAGGAAAAAACCTAGACTATTAACCATAATGAAATTAAAACGATTAAAACGTGCATACAAATCATAAACCGTGATATTTTGGGTTTCAATGTATCAAATCTTCTCGATATTTATTTGTCTCTGACGCTGGGCTCACATTTAGATTAATCAATGTTTTATTATTATTTATTTATTATAATGTATGTTTTATATATACAAGACTCATATGAACAGGACGTTTTATTCGACTAATATTTTGGAAAAAAAATCAACTATTAATATATTTGAAAGAAATTAATTTGGGCATCTGTAAAGATAATAAGAATAAAGTCTCACAAAATTGGAAGCCAATTTTTACTTAGGACAGCTATCAGTTTATGTTGCTGTTGTTAAAATCTAAAACATTCAAGAAGTAAAGTTTCTTGCAAAATAAATAACTGAACTGTTTGAGGCCCCTTGTTAATTACGGTGGCGAGTGCTTAGAGCTTTTCTGCTCGGGGGGGAAGTCGTGGGTTCGACATCGACCGCGAATATAAAGCGTAAAATTGGACTTGTATAGAAACATTTGCTTGGCGTCGCATAAAAAGGTAGTTCTGGACTGAGGGGGCCCGGTGTCAGAATCTTTAAGGGGTTTGTGGTATCATGCCAATGTTTCGGCAGATACTGCAGTGGGCGCATAATCTTTTTTTAAAAAAAAAAGTAGGCATCTTTTAAAATGATGAAATATGTCGGTGGGACGAAAAACCCAAAAAAACAAAGGGTGTCATTAAAAGCCTACTTGATAGTTTATTTATTGATAGTGAAATTCCCTTGGGGTTTTACCCCTAAATGGCAAAAAAAAATGTAGGGACCTCTTATGAAAGGATACAAAGGAAGAAAAAATTGTTCATCCCCCAATTTTACAAAATGGCGGATAAAAAATGGACAGTATGTTAATTTCTTCAGTGTGTGAGTGGATGTAAACCAAGGAAAAATTGAAAATCAGTGGAGGGGGCAAGAGGGGTTATTTGGTGAATTTTGAAAGCTTTCCCCTTTCGGGAAATTGACGCTTCTCATCCCATATTAATCCCAAGACTTCTCCCAAATCATACCCGTTGACACTGTTTTCCCCCCCTTTACCGAATCATATTGACCTTAATGAGGTTTAGTTTTGTGTGATAAGAATATGTACCCCAAGCCCTCGTTCCCCAATGCAGTTAGGATGTTTTAGGTTTGACTGAAAACAATTTTGGGAATGAAAAAGTACAGGAAATTGGTAAGCAACGCACAATAATTATTAGATCCCCCAAAACAACTGACTTATTGTTTTTATCCGTTTCTTCTTTTTTCTTGGCGGCCTGTGTAGGGGCCCTATTTCGGAGACCCGCGGGGACTATCTTTACAAACTTTCATGTTTACAGCCCTCAATGTGTAGTGGTGCCTCCCGATTTTTGTAAAGGGGGGACCCCGGGGGGAAATCAAGTCCCCATCCCTCAAAGATGGCTTTTTGCTAAAAAATGTTTTAGGTTAAATATTTCGTTTTAAACCCCTTGAATCATATTTTTTGTTTCCTAAAATAAGAAAAAAATGCAAAGTCTAATTTGTGTCCCGAGATCGCCAGGGGTCTGGCCCCCTCCCCTTTAATTTTATTTATAATTTTATTCAAAAAAACGTTCAGACCCCCTCCCTAAACCCCTAAACCACATATATTCTTGTTCCTCTGATGAGTTTGGTTAAATTGTACTTTTTTTATGTTACATGGGTCACCAGGGGGCGAGCCCCCCACCCCCTCAATTTTTATTATAACATTATATCTGAAAAACTGTTAGATCCCCACCCTAAATCATATATATTTTGTTCCTATGTGGACAGAGAATGGGTCTGGCCCACCCGTAAGTTTTACCCCTGCCCTTTTTTTCAAAAATCATTGAGATCCCCCCCCATAAAATATGTATATTCTGTTCTTCATGATCAGATGGATTTAAGGTATATCTTTTATGTTTAATTGGTACCCGGGGGTCAGCCCCACTCCCTTTCTCAATAACCCTTTGTGTATAAATTTTCTAAGGAGAAACTTTGTTTGGAGACTTTGTGACGTTCACTGTTACAATAATTTTTAAAAATTTCTTTTTTAAAAGTGTTTTTTTTTTGTCAATAAACACATTTTGAGAGTTTTTTTAAAATCAAAAGTGTTTTTACTATGTTAAATTTTCTGAATAAATGGTCATGTGACAATGTATGTCGTGTGCTTTTACCCCCCCTTTTTTGAGGGGTCAAAGCATAAACCGACGATTTTGGGGATGAGAAAAGGGTTTCCCCCCTTTAGATATAATTTATTAATAATATGAAAAAAAACGGCCCCAACGGCCGGAAAAAAAAAAAAGAAAAAAGTGACATACCGTAAAAACATTAAAGCAATTGTCGGGTTTAATTTTCATCTGTGAATTCAGGCGTTAAAGTTTTATAACGTATAAAGTGAACGGTCTGATGATTCGGATTAAAGCATCCAGTATATTTTATGTTTCCGAAGCGATTCCTTTCTGGGGGTTTCGGGAAAAAGCAGGGGCCTGGTGCTGGTGAGGGAAAAAGGGGAACAAGGGGTTTCCCTAAAGAGCAAACATTAACCCCCAAACCGACAAATTTTATATACTATATTTTTATCCTAGAAAATTGTTGACCAAACCAGCCGGGGGGGGGCCCCCGGGTAAAACCCGGGCCTGTAATTCTGCGGAGAAAAGTAAAAATATACATTCTTAGTGATCGCCCACTCTAAGAAGAGTATTTCGCGATTTGGAAATCATATGAAAAAGATATAAAAATGTCAGTTATTAATATTGTTTTCGTTCAGGTTTTGGTTTCAATTAATTTGTATTTTAAATTACATATGGAAATTATGCCTGTTAATCAAATAAATGCACGTTTACCCTCGCATTGCGCCAGCAAAAAACGTAAGGAAAAAAAATCCAAAAGCATCACTTAAGTCTTATATTTAATTTTAAATTCGACCTTTTCCCCAGTCGAGTATGCAGAGTAGTATTTTCAGCAGCAGGGGGTTTTAAATCTCGATTGTCCAGTCAATTACTGATTTGTCAAATATTTTTTTGTTTAGTAAAAAGGTATTGTATATCGCGTGGAAAGCCATATGAAAATGGGTCCCACTCTTGCTACAAAGATTTACACACTGTAAGATAAATGGGAGATTATTGATGTATTGATGTATCGTTACTCCTGTAAATTTTACTGGAGTTTCTTAATAAAAATTTTATGATTTGCCTTCATTAGGAAGGTTTATGCCAAAACTCTAATGGTCTAGATGACAATTTTTTGTATAAGTTTTTGGTTTTATTTTATTGTTTTTAGAAATTTTTCGAAAGCGACGCAAAAGCGGGCGCGAAAAAATTCTGAAAAATTTAAAATAAACAAAAATATTACTTTACCGAAACCCGTACAGCTTTGCTTTTGCCCTTGCTTTTGGTCCGACCCCTGTTTGATTGACAGTAAGTGATAGGTGGGTCAGTATCCGGGTTACATTTATTAAAGGACATGAAACCCATGACGAAAACATCAGTCGAAAAAAAAAACAAAAAAAAAACTCCCCCCAAAAATGCCCTTAGATCAAAGGCACTATACCCCTTAAATAGTTAAATATACACTTTACTGATCTTTTCATTGTCATTGTCAGGCAATCGATAGATCTTTATTATGGTAGTTTTAGATGAGACTTAAAAACAGAGATTGGCAGCTTATTCTTTGTCCATATCGCCCATCTGAAGTCGCGCGGGGCCCAAACGAGATTTCAATGAGACCCGGGCGAGATTGGAAATCAAATACCCATTTATGGTAAGTTCCAATGGATATTAAAAACAATATCAGTTAGCACTCATTCTACATGTTTGCCTTTGAAGAAGATTTATGTTACTAACACCGGTCAAAACCCATACCGGCAAAAATCACGGGTTAGTCCTGCATGTACACGAGACTATCATGTACCTCGGCGTTTTCTCATCCCGCGCTTAGTCATATTGGACCAGTTATCTATCTGACTTTTGATGTAGTATTGTAAATTGTCTCTGTAAATAGGACAATAATTATATAGGACGGGTTTCATGTAAACAGGTATGAGGCACACCCAATAATGCATAAATTATATCACGGGCGCATCCATGAGAGTGACACGTATCTGTATGTTTAATTTTATCATTAATTAACAATTCCCTTTTTTATATAACGGAATACAATTTTAAAATTTCGCTAGTGATAATAGTACATCGATACATAGTAAACCGATTATGTGGCCCGAAAAACTCACATGTAGATAGGCCAGGATGTAGACAGGTCGGGATGAAGGTCTGTTCAAAAGATTGAGTGCCCAAGTTTAAAGTAACCCATTAGGAATAAAAATGTATGGCCAATGTTTAATTTTTCGAACGGTATAAATGACACACATTCGCATTGATGGAAAGTTTGAAACTAATATGCCTCATTTCGGGAAATAAAGAATCGACAATTTAGCCGAAATTTGCAAAATGCACCAGAAAGCACCATTTTGCGTTTAAAAATCAAACTTGTCTTGGAAGAGACCCAGAACTCCCACCAGCACGAGGGAGAAACTATCCGACATCCTTCCTCGCGTTTTTGGCAAACAACATGCTGTCTATCACAAAAACATGACGCCCCGGCTTATAATTCTAACCGTGCTTGTTCTAGATTATTCACGTTATCCTGATACCATATCAAAAGGTCCTGGAACTAGACTTATATGCTATCCAATATCATTTACGAGTTTGGTCACGCCCGGGGGTCTAACCCACGACCATCCGGCAATGTTTTATCAAGGAAGGCAATTTTTGAAACAGTTTTACATGTATTTGAAAATCAAACTGCATACTGTAAAACTTGTTTGGACTTGAAACGAAAAGCAGGATATAACTTTATTGATACACGATAGCTTAATTCACTTTTTTGTGTGCAAAATTGCTCTGATAAATGAAATATCAATACTGATATGTTCTACACAAACTTCTTTAACAGTTTTGGTCCAGGCAGTCATTTTGATAAGTATAGAGAGATCTGTTTATAGGCTGATGGCGAATAAAATGTTTACAAGATTGGTAGATAAGGTTTTACAGATTTCAATTCATATCACTAGAAATATCAATTTTGAAAAACAGAATACGCATTCTTTTTATCTCCAAACGTGTACATGTTATTTTCATGTTTACATTCATGTACATATTGCTAGGTTATAGAATTCAAAAACGATACTGTTTGATGAAATAAATTTACACGTGTCTAAAACAATATATATGTTCAACATAATTAAACCATTGCTAATAAGTTTGGAAAAAAAAAACACTCACCTATTATTATTGGTATTCAAGTTTCATGGAAGAAAAAATGGCGATGCGAGTCGATTTTTTACGTGCGTTGTTAACCGTCGACATGTCCCGTATGTAGGGGTATATCTATTGTGACGTGGAGATCTATATATATATACAGCGCTCGATTAAGACGGGTATACCTGATACCTCCTATATGGCTTTTAGTATTTCAAAATATACCGATATAGCTTACCCTTTTGGTGGGTATACTGCAGAAAGAAACTAAGCAAATGGTATTATTTGGATTCAAACCGCTGAATTGTTTACTGGAGTAATTTCATTAACAAGTGTAAAGATAGTGAAAGGTGAACGTAAATCGATTCGCATTGTTAATAAATGTTGATGGTGATAAGTTGAAGACAACAATTAGTGGGGCTTTACTTGATCTTTGGTTTTTCCCTCACTTCAAAAGTATTTTAGTCGAGTGGCGACGTTCAGCTAATTACAGTTGGAGGAAACCCAAGCCGGAGGTATGGGTTTTTTTTGAACCCCCACCTACCGCAAGCCAGTGGAAGGCTTCATCCATGAAAAAATGAATAATGCCGGGGTTCGAACCCCCATCGGCGGGTTCTGAGTAGTGTGATGAGTACCGGAAGGGATGATGATGATGATGATAGCCGGAAGGGGGAGATGATGATGATAGGGGGAAGGGTGAATGATATGAGATGATGAGTATGGGAAAGGGTGATGATGATTATGTGATGTTATTG
>CM037795.1:36492484-36523266 GCA_021229015.1 Solen grandis | reverse complement strand
GCACTGTCCATCCTACAAGTCAAACAGTTTTATAAAATCTTTGTGCAAATGGTATTTGGGTTATTACCTTAGTCATCTTTTTGTTTATCAATTCATGTATCTGTTGCAGTTCCTCCAAAATGACAAAGTAGTTGTTGATGTAGACAGTGTGCCAAAACCTTAGGAGCCCGACTTCAAAGAAGATGATCGACAATGCCAATTTTCGTGCGGAGTACAATTTGTGTACTGTTTCAATGCTGCAACATGTCAGACACAGTATAATGCTGATTTACACTTATGTTACTCATAAGGAACAACCAATACACACAAACCAGCGGCTACGTAATAACAACACCGTCATACATTCACATGTGCATGTGTATACACGCAGGTGCACATACCCATATTAAAAATATTCATTTGCAGCATACATATATATTGCGTTATCAACCTTTTTCTAGAATTAAAAATTTTTAAAAATTACAACTTATTATATAATTTTCCCTGAATTGCTATATAATAGTAATCCCCTACAACATACTGTTAATGTTTTGAATTTTATTATTAATTGTATTATCTCTGTTTCCCATGCTAATTAACAAATTAAAATGATAATAAGCACAACATGTAAAATACAATTTTATCCTTCTAAATAAACAATTTAATAACTAAAACACAAATCTTTTGAAAAACAGTAAAAAATCATTAGTATGAAAGTGGTGATGATAAACGTCTATGTATACACATAGTTATTTACAGCATACTATAGTTTCATATGTATACATAAAAGGCAACCTTCACATACACTTATTCACGATGACCATCTGAAAGAGAAGTGAAAGACCAATGAAATATTAACTATACTTTACTTCAAATATTACATATTTCATATAATTTACCTCTTAAGGTGTTTGTATGAAATAAATAGCAAGCAAACTTGTTGATGAATATTCTCTGTGTGTTATATAACAATGTTTAACTTTATCAAAAGTAGGCCAATGAAAATAACATTTAGGTGATTACGAGGTTCACTGATTCAGATTTGAAATCTAATAAATAGGAAAACTCTAGACTGTTCAGCAGTTTTTGAACTGAGGTTTACCATGTATAAATGAGGTAACCATTAGCATCACGCATATTATACAATTTATAAAATAAACATGATTATTATTTTACTCCAGTATTTAATATTACGGATTATTCTTATAATACCGAATGGAAAATCTAGAAAATTTGTAATACAAAAAAGTATAACACGTTTGTTGACGTACACGTCGCATTTTTAAAGACTTTTACACGTATTCTTTCTCTATCTTGCGCTTTAGGAAACCCCTAAACCCTCGCAGCCATACTTATAAAGTCAAATAACTTGACCTTCTCTGTATTTCTAAAGGAAACTTCACCAAACGTCATATAAAACAAAGCTCTACATGACTGAATAGTAAATATTGTTAGGTTTGCTTATATACAAAACAACCACGCTTCTCTAAAACAGACGGGTTACTTAATTATTTCTTTATTCTGTCGAACAAAATCAAACAAACAAAACTTACATTAAGATTAGTTTATATTACATGTATATGTGTAAAGAATTGTCACTCGGCTTAATACAACAATCATAATATCATTTTAATGGTCATAATAGACATCAACAACATCATTACTGCCGCACAGAGATTTAACAGCTGATTAAGAACTAACTTAGCAATGCAAAGGTGTTGATTCATTTTCTCTTTATTCATAATTAAACATCAAATGTTATATGGGTTATACAACATTTCTTATCCAGTATATATTTATCTAGCAAAATGAATGTTTATAGGAATAGTCTCCCACACCTTACCCACTGCTCTAGCAATAAGCGCTCTTGCCAGCATCACCTGTCTGTACGCAGTGTATATATATATTTATCGCCATCAGCTGCCCCCGCATAAAAATTCACAACGCGAAAACAATTATATTCACAATTTAAGAAATGTATAAATAACTTATATTATTCAAAAATATCTTACAGATATGACAGTTATTGATTGAATAGGTTTTACATCTGTTTCATCAAATAAAATGTTATTTCACGATGAACAAGACCAAATAGTCAAATTCTTACACTCAATATAATTCATAATAGTGGCTTCTATACTATTCATCTACAGTGTTTGTCTCGATATATATAATAATATAATAAGAAGAAATATAACAAGAAATGCTGTTTAACGGGCCATATAGAAAAGTGTGAAAAATTATCTCTGGTCTAATGGTAAGCACATATATATGTTCGAATTCTAATAAATTTAACAATAGAAGCAGCATGTTTTAGGAGAAATCCGGAGGTAGGCGAAGTATTACGATTGTTCTACAATTGTGTTTATTGTTCACGCGAGATCTATTTTACGGAGTATTCCGGAGATAGGCGAATTATACCGATTGTTCTAAAATCTAATTTCACCGTGACAGATTATTCTATACAAAGAAACATAATTGCAAATGAGGTAAAGCAATACCCACAATGGCCGGAAATAATTTGTTATTAGTCATACAGAGATACAGACCATGGTCGTGTTAACCACTTATTTGAAAATTGTTATTGTTTTGGTATAAAAACATTGTTGTCTGTTTCCTGTATAAAACCAACAGGATATTCATGTCGGCCTTGGGAAGGTTTATATTTTTCATTCGACGGTGTGAACTTATACTAATTTGTTGAATTTTATTGGTCAGTCATGTAAACGAAATGGATTTTTGTTATATATTATTGATAAAGATACTGGCATTTTCATCATCGAATGCAATTGATGGTGAGTTATTGCATATGCTGAAAATTTAAATAGGCATGATTATAAATACTTTTTTCCTATTATAAATGTATTATTTTTAAACTAAAATGGACAATTGTATTATAATAAGATAATGAATCTATAAAACTTTGATAATAAGGTCATTTAATTTGATAAAATAAAGAGGGTCGAAATGAAAAGTCATATTTTTATACTGTTATTTCAACTTAAACATAAAGTATATATTTTACATGATACTATTGAATATTTAATTAATGCATGTAAATGCTTTGGAATTTATATTTGTTTTCCTTCTTTTTTTCTTATGAAAATGTTTTATTTTAATTATTTTTTTAAATCTCCATATTGATATTTAAGATTTAGAGATCTTTGCATTAATTCAAAGGTTTGTTTATGTAAAGGATGGTTTAGGCCGTATGGACATATGTTATAATTATTTTAATTCCGAGACAAATTTGGCGCATGTAATTTCACATTGAAGCGTGAAATGTGGTGCTTAGTAAATTATCGTTAGAATGTTATGGATAAAAGTCTTTAACCGACCGACTCTTTATTTTATTCTCGTCTCTATATATCTTTATCGTAACACAACCTTTGTTCAAGGAGATCTTACAGGAAAAAATATTTTATTCAACATTATTGAACTATGCTTAGATCAAAAATGTTTTTTTTTTATTTTGTTGTCGTTGTTTTGTTGCTGTTGTGTTTTGTCGTTAGTGTGTATGTGTGTGTTCTCTCCAAAAATAATTTTGAAATCAGTCTTGCTTCCTGAAGATGTCATAAATTAAAAGTGAATCACAGCCTTATATCAATGAACTCATAACATTTTAATATACATGCAGTACTTTGTTTATTTTATTGATAAATGGGGAAAAGTGTACATAAAAAATAAGGGAGAATTTAAGCCACCTATTGGAATATACCAGGTAGTTTTCATCTACCTTTGCTTTATTTATTTGTCAAATTTGCAACAATCATGAAGAATGTTGTATCCACCTTGCAAAACATGACTTATGTTACATAAGGGGTGTTTTGTCTGTCTGCCTTTAAAATCATATAGGGAATAGGTGAAAAATCAAATTTGCAGGAGAGGCGCTCCAAGAAAATATCCACTCGATGAATTAAAAATGTAACGCACGGAAGCCAACATTTTTTTTTTTAATAATTTATTTCTGCCATTTTCGGGGAAAGAGAATTACCAATACAAAACAGTGAAAATTATATAAAAAATAATATTCTCTCTTTTAAATATCACCATTTTTTATTCGCGGATATTTTCCTATAATCCACCGAAAAGCATGATTTAAATTATTGAATCATTATAATTGTACATGTTATATTTTAACATTAAATATAGAGGTTTAAACATTCACATATAATGTAACAAAAAATCATAAACAAAGATGAAACATTTATACATTAATATTTGAAATATATATTTTTTTTTTTCATCATTAAAATGCTCCCAGCAAAAGGATTTTATCAAAACACATTTACTTACTGTTTCCGTAAATATAAGAATCGGATAGAATAAATAACACGGTTTGGGCTTCACCTAGATATTTATTGTCTATCCATCATTGAATTATTACCTTAAAATGCTTAAGAGATTTAAGTACAGATGTAAGCATGCATTGACATTGAGTTATAGGCGTTTTTGCTCAAAGTCTTTAAGGGATTGCATTTAATATGAAAATCTCACGATCACTTGATGGACTATGGTCCAAATTTAATGAAGGTTTTTGAGATGTTCTGAAGTTCTAAATATGCCATTCACTTCAATTTAGCAAAGACCCACGGTATTAATCAGAAACTCCTGTGAAAGACATTGGAAAATATTGTTTAGTCACACGGTAGATTATTGAATTTTGCAAACTATCAAAATGTTATGGAAATATCACGAAGGAAAATGAAAGCATATCATAAAATAATCATTTTTCCAATGCAATGAATTATTTTTGGTTTGATTTTTTTTCTAAAATTTCTTTACGATTTAAATTCAACCAGTGTATCAGTAAAACAAAATAATTGTACATAGTACTTTTCATGCCGATATTTTTCAACTCAAAAAAAATGTTTTGTGTCTTGACTCATTTTGACAAAGAAGGTATCATTTTGAAGGAAATGTAATGTTCTATTGTAAGATTATGGCGTGTGGAGTGTTGCAAAATTATATAAATATATTTGTTCAATAAAATGTATCTATGTACTAAAAATATTTATGAGGTTAAAAAAATATATATGGACTAAAAATATATATATGGACTAAAAAATATAGTGGGGTCTAAAAATATAGTTGGACTAAAAATACAGTTGGACTAAAAATATATATTTGGACTAAAAATGTATATAAATGGACTAAAAATTATATATAGACTAAAAATATATATATGGACTAAATATATATGTATATATATATATATATATGGACAATAATTAGTGTTGTGGGATAGTAGCAAAATTAAGTTTGTAACAACGAATATCATTGGTTCGTATATTCAAATATGGCAGCTCGCCGAGGCTATCAACACGACGGTCGTGCGGATAAGCAACCTTATCGGCATGACCGTCGTGCAGATAATTTCCTTATTCGCACGACCGTCGTGCCGATAAAGTTGCTTATCGTCATGACGAAAATATAAAAATAGCAAAACAAAAATATCTATACTTTATTATTTTTTTCCTTCTTCCTTTCTTTCCAGTATATATACGTATAAAGTGAAAATTGATGTTTTTCTCAGTCTTAAGCAAAACTTTCTTTTACACTGTTGAGTCAAAAGTTTACGATTATTCCGCGCATTCATTCCTCCGGGAGTTCCCGAAGCTTCAGTGATACACCGCCTAATCTACGGGGATCTTCCCCGATGATGTTTCAAATTCGCTGAAGCTCCGGGACACCTTCGCCGATTATCGGAGAAGGTCCCTCGGAGCTTTTCCGAGCCATCCCAAATATTTCAAGCCATTCTTCGGGGAAGCTTTGTGACCATAGCCGAAACATCAGTGATCGGACCATCTCCGAAGCCTAATCAATGCCATTTCTCATGGGACTGCCCCTTCTTTTTGGCTCAAACGTCGGAAAATCTTTGTATTTCTACATCGTAGATGATTTTCTTCCCCCAATTGGACCTAAGCATTAGATCAATGGCCATCAAATTTATATATATTGTCCATATATTTATTTTTAGTTCATATTTATTTTTAGTCTATTATATATATTTTAACTTGTCTTGACTATTTGAGTTTTACCGTCGCTATGACAGTATTTCAGTCATATAGCGACGTCCAGCTAATTACAGGTGGAGGAAGACCCCGAATGCACGGAGGCATCCGGGTAGAACCAGCTGGAAGGCTTCCTAACATAAATATATTTTATTGAACAAATATTTTTACACAATTTTGCAACACTCCACACGCCATGTAAGACATAATTTACTTTCACCTATCTTCAATATAACTGGGGCTATTTGAAAACGTGACTTTGCAAGAACTGGACAATATGCTGCGTGCTTTTATGTGAGTTAGACTAGTTGCCAATCTTTGTTTCATAGATCTTTGAATTTAGTCATTTACTAAAATGTGTGTGTGTTTCTATCAGTTTAGACTTAAAGTATTACTTGGAGCTTGATATTATTGGAAGAAGTTATGTAATTGCTGTTTCTATTGCTTGTTGTACAACCAATACTGCAGTTGCCGTGTCATCCATACGTCTACCCTGGCAAGACGCCGCTGACAGTGGACATACACTCCTTAACTTGGAGTACATTTCCCAACACGGCTGGGACTCCCTCTCAGACGCCATCTTCCCTAAAAATGGTTCGTGGGTCGCCGCACGTGCCAAATATGCACCACTTGTGTCCTGGGAAGGTAAGAAACTATTCTTACTTTAATACTTGTTTTAATTTTTTTTCTTCACATTTACGTCACGAAAATATACGTCTTTGCATATACGTCTTAAAATAGGTTAATCAAAAACGCTTCACTGTTGTAAGTATATGTATTTGAAATGTACGTGAAATGTAGTTAAAGCTTTTATGTTTTGTTGCTGACTATCACTCACTGTTTTAGGTTGTGCTAGATGGAATCCGAGCTGTGCATCGGACCGTGTTCCAGCGGGGTCGCTAGGCGACTGCCTCAAGACCTGCCTGGGTGATTCCAAATACATGTTGCTCAAGGTATCGTTAACACCATTTAAAATAAAAAATAAACAAAAAATCTAAAATTGTTAACTTAACCACAGATTCCCGCCGTAAATGTGTGTGCGCGTGTTTTACGAATGAACAAACTCAACCATCTGTCAAGTTCGGTAACCCTAACCCTTTTTTTAATAAGCCGTTAAAAATTGAAACACACACAAACACACACACATATCGACCACATGTTGAGGTATTTATATTGCTATGCAAAATAGGTGGTGTAAATATGAGTGAAAATTAACGTATATTTGTAAGTCTTATATGTAAGTCTTGTATGTTACTTATGAAACTTTTTTTTTTAGATCTATAGCTTTAGGGAACAATGGTTTTTAAGGTAAAGTCACTGGAATGGTTCCGCTACATTTCGCACCTCGTGACCTTTCACAGATATAGTCAAAGTTTCTTAATGTTTCATTAGGGAACCTTAATTGTCTTTGTAGAGGTTAAGTGGTCCAAGACACAGCGGAACCATAACAAATATTTAGCACTTTGGGGCCATTTTCAAGAGCAGATAACTCAAAATTAATCTTACTGATACCTTGTATTATTTCTTATAAAAAAAAATTTTATTTTAAGTTATTAGGCAAATAACACATTCAGGGGCAGATAACTCAAAAATAAGACACCGACCTCCATCCTTTTTCCACAAAAATGTTTCTTTTATGATTCTCTATAATCATGCAAAGT
Organism: Solen grandis; assembly: GCA_021229015.1. Taxonomy (NCBI): domain Eukaryota; kingdom Metazoa; phylum Mollusca; class Bivalvia; order Adapedonta; family Solenidae; genus Solen; species Solen grandis. The sequence goes on along the minus strand of CM037795.1, from coordinate 36,515,612 downwards.
TTTAAAAAAATCTATGAAAATGTTTAATTTTTTCTCTTTTGTCTATATAGTAAATGTAGAAAACTGTAGCAAACGCCCATAAGTTCCAATGAACAAAACATAGTTTTGGACATGATAAGTGAGTGTTTAAAATTATATCATATTTTAGAGTTTTACAAAAATAATTAATAAACATAATTTCCTTATGAAGTATTTGAAATTGTTTATATTTTTTCGAAACATTTCTAAATTTCTTTAGTAAATAACCTCAAATAATTATAAAAGTACATACTTTTTAGAAGATTTAAATATATTTGATCTTGGGCCTTTAAAGACAATATGGCACATTTAAATATTAATTAGAAATAAATAGATCACGTAAAAAACACCCAATAAATTTGTTTTCACTTAGCATAGTTTCGTACTCACTCGACAAATTTTATATTTTCTTTTTATGTATCAATTATCTACTTAATGTGTATAAATTATGAACATAATAAAATCTAAGTGACATTTTCGTAGATACTGATTTTAATTTAAACAAAAAGAGTTAACTTAATCGTTTAATTTGAATTGTTTTGAAAATCTAATAAATGTACTAGCACACCAATTAAAATACTATGTTTCTAAGATAGATATTAGTGTTGATCTAGAAAATAGAAAATTGTAGGACTAATACAGTGATTTTTTCTTCTGTAAAATGTTCCAAAATGCGCTTAGCCAATTTCGTTAATATTGAAACATGTTAGGGAACAATAAAAAAAAGAAAGAATGAACGGGAATATTTGGTTCTAGTGCCACCATTTCGACTATAATATGTTGTGATCTAGCTCAAGACGTCTCGCATTTTTTATGATACAGGGCAATATGTGCAGGTGTTTTGATACTAGCGAGGCTTGCATAAAGAGGACATCTGAACCCTGTGAAGACCAATGTAGAATCAATCCGAATGACTGGTGCGGGGGAGATTACGAGACGGAAACATTGTACCGTACAGGTTATGTATAGGATATACGGGGGGGGGGAGGCATTTCAGTAGTAATACAATAGATCATCGTCGAGCCTCGTTTGACACTGGATTCACATAAAAAGTGTACCTCTATAACGAGACATCCATTTTCTACACGAACATACCAAACTTGCATGTTTACATGCTGTATTTTTTCTAATACTTAGACAAACGCAACACATAGTCATTAGACTGTATAGTAAAATGGTTGGCAAGAAAAGTGTAAAGCCAGCTGAAATTCAAGGCTATATAAAGACCCAATGCCAGCTTGGCGTATCTGCGAAGGAGATTTTAGATGAATTGCGTGTTGTTAATGGGCAGAATGGGGTAGTCACGAGATGAGTAAAGAAGTTTAAAAGCGGATGTGAGTCTATGTATTATGCACAAAAAAGGACTTCCTTGTAATGCCAGTGCAAGCAATATGTTCCCAAAATGTCATAGAAAGCAGTTCCTTTACATTATTACAGGATATGAGACATGGGTAGACGTTTTTGAGCCTACCAGGAAAAGTAACAACAAAATATGGGCAACCAAAGATGTCGCCGCCCTTTAATTGCAAAAAAGAATGTCTAGTGCCAAAAAGCAATGTTTGTCATTCTCGTTGATATCCGTGGTCCAGTTATGCAACTTGTTGCACCGGCTAGAAATCCTGTGACCGAGTTTTTTTTTTATTAAGAAAAATTGTAAAAGAAACATAAAAGACAATGTTTTAAACGGTGTCCACACACCGGGTTTAAGCAACTTTTGCTGCTGCATGACAATGCCCTTGCTCATATGTCTGCTGTTGTGACCTCGTTTAAAATAAAGAAAGGGCTCGAGTTCTTCCACATGCACCCAATTCCCCAGACGTAGCACCGTGTGACTATTTCTTGTTCCCTAGACTGATAAAAAATCAAAGCGCTGAAGGCACTGAAGTTGTGTGTGTCTCAAGTGGAAAAGGGTTTGACAAGCTGCAAATATGCAGGGTAACTTAGTTTAACTTAGTGACTACGTCACACACAACTAAAAACCAAAACATTTAGCCGGTAGACATTATAAGTCTCGACAGGCCCTGGGATCTGCTGTTTATCAGTGTATGCTTGGTATACCTGAAGTATGTATAGAAATGCATTTAAGAATTGGATTAAACGTTTGAATTTTTGTTTATGTAGCAAGGGTGATTACTTATAGGGAATGACACGTACATAAATTTAAACCTATCAAACGCGCGCTTTATAATACCCAAGTTGCATTACTTCTGAGATACCCCTATAGATAGACTATTAGGATGTTTCTACAAACAAAAGAAGACTTAAGCAAGCCTACTGGAAGATTCTATTCTACTTAGAATTTATCCTAAAGGTGTTTTTCTTTTTTGGTTTTAAGGTCACACCAACAGTGTTTGAGTCATTCGGAGACGATGTCTACTTGAGACAGATATAGTGCTGTCACACAGCAGTATCACGCCGTGGCACGATACCACACCCAGTCACATTACCCTGACACCGAGCCAACCAGTCTTGGAACTACCCTTACATGCTGAGCGCCAAGCAAGGGAGCTATAACAGTACAATTTTTCACGACTTTGGTATGTCGCAGCCGGGGATGAACTCACGACCTCCCGCTCCCTTTGTGGACGCTCTAACCATTCGGCCACCGTGGACGGTATATCCTAAATTTGTGAAACACTCAATTTTGTCAAATAGATCGATATATTCTGTATATGGTAGAATAGAAAATAGAAAGGTGTTCCATAGGTGTAGTCAGCTATTTTTCAATTTGTAGGCCAAAAGAATAGCTTCCATGGGGCACTTGTCCTTTGGAAAGGGGGTCTTGGGACGAAGCCCTCCTAAAAGCCGGAAACAAGCGGAGATTCAAAAGAGAAAAATGCGCGTTGCAAAGTATTTCAGAGAAAATAAACAATCTGTTAAACAGAACCAATTTAGACTATGAATTTGATTCCATGCAAAATTAACTGAACACAGTATGCACACTGTTTATCATGCATATGGCTTGAACCCCCACCCATCCCAGTTTTTATTGCATTTTGGGGGACTTTTGAACGTGTCATGTTTTTGACCAACTTGTAGCCCCGGGCCTACAGGGCTTAAATTTGCTATGCCATTGTTTTCTATTAAAACAAAACGCTGAGAAATTTGAATTTACCAGCTTCTGACTGGCTACCAATTTTGGCATTTTCTTATGAATGTATACCTGAAATGATGCACGGTCATAAAGACATGTGCTCGTTTACACGTAACACGTTCTGAAATATTTAAACACTTGGTAAATAAAAACATATATTGGTTCGATGTGTGTTTCCATTTATCATGTTAAAGTCCCAGTATCTTATATCCGTTAGAGCTAAATCCGAAAACACCTACACCGTGTATGCCTCTGTGCAAATTTCATCCCCGAAATACCTTGAGAAGTACCTTATTTACGAAAATATTATAATAAAAATATGACTGTAAACTCGAAAAATCATCCAGTCAATCAATCAGAATGTTATCTAAAAAAAAAAAAAAAACGCTTCAAAAATAAATAAAAAATCGACGGTGCTGTGTTCGAGAGGAGTGTATACAAACAAACAAACAAACAAGCACTCAAATCTAATGCTTATATAAAAAAATGCTCTCCTTTTTTGCAGGCCCGTTTGTGAATATCACTTATGAAACAAAAGAAGAGGATGGGAGTACTTATTGTAGTGTTCTAGTAGTGGACAATGACTTGAACAAATGCGTTTATGAGGAGAGCTGCGAGGCAACACTAAGACGAAGTATTTGTAAAAGTAAGTGGAAGTTAACCATGCATTTGAGGTAATTCTAAAGAGAAGTCAAACTTAGTTTATAAAATGGCATTTTTAATAATAGGTTACATATGACCTCTGTTTAGTTGTTATCTTTAGTTACATGTAGATCTGTTACGTTATTGACGTCCCTTTAACATGGTGATATGTTCTTGCAATTTTCAACATTTAAAGTCAGCATAATTATCATACTGTCATTTTTACCGTCATTTAAGGTGATTCAGAACCATTTGGAAGCGAGGACTCGGTCCTGAAAAACTGGTTTGAAGCGGTAGAGATTTGCAAACGTTTCTCCGCTCATCTTTATTTTGACCTAGCGACGGAACAGTTGAAAATAAACAGGCCAGCCTACTGGACGTCCCTGAGAAGAGGTCTTAGTATAAAATGGACTCAGAGTGAAGGTATGTAGTTTTTTACGACCATACCTGATTTAAGCGGCCATTCAAAAGAACTTAATGACCGCTTATAACAATTAGTCGTGGAAATACAGATAATTGCTGCTTAAAACAATTTGTCGTAGAACTAGTAACCCAGTGAAAATATAGATAGATTAGGTAGTAAGAGATCCGGTAGTTCGTAATTCTTTTCTTCCGTAGTTACACTTTTGGATGTAGAAAATACACAAAGTCTCGGTGTTGTTAAAGCATGAAAATTCAACACAGATATCCATAAAAATATATACAGTCTTCTGTATAAATATAAAGCACGGTATTTGACATCAAGTACATAGAGAGATTGTCCTGACAGACTTCTGCACAGGACGAATCAAAACCAACAAATATTAAAACTAATTACAGATTAAACAGATATATGTCAATCACGCCTTAGTAGGCGGAGTTACGGGAGGGCCATAAAACTGAAAATGTGGATAAAGAATATTTATCATGCCGGCAAGATGACCAAAGGTATAATCAATGAAGCCGACATTGAAATTGCAATTAACTAATCAGTCATGACGCGTGCCAAATATTAAAGTTATAAACAGAATTTATTTCTAGAAACTATACTTATTCAAGAAAGACAAAATCAGTGAAATATAAATGAAACTTGATAGACATTATTTGTATGAACATCATAATATTAATCATGGACATATTTAATGATTCATATATACAGATGACAAAGACCTACATAGCTTCATATATGTCAACATTTAAAAACTAATTGAACGGTGTACAGGACATTAAACGAAGCGAGAGAGATGAGATGAAAGAAAACTATAGAGTTGTAGCGCAAATTATTTGGCTGAATAATTTACCGCTACAACAGAACAAATGATAATGGCTGTTTGTAACAGAATGTCACGGAAATATAGATAATGGTCACTTATAATAAATGTGAAACTTAATCAAAATGGCTGCTAAGAACAATTATACAAAACATTTTGACTTAATAAAGGCAACAAATCATATATGCGCGTAATGGATGAACAGTTTTATCAAATTGAACGGAGATGTTACAAAATCTACAAATAAACGAGATATGTCAAATGACAGGGTTTTTATGTTATTGTTTTTGGACGAGATTATATATTTTTTTCAGATGTCGCGTACCCATTCTGTGTATTTGTCCGTCACAACAAGCAATCAAAGCTGATGCTGTATGCTGAAGACTGTGCAACGCAAAAACAATATCTGCTCTTGACAGGTTTGCAAAATAAATACTTGCTGTTTACCCAGCTTTTATCGAATTATTCAGTAATAAAGTTTATGTAACTCAATCGTTTAAAACGAACATGAGAGAGGGCCAACCATACCTAGCGATGAGAAATAGTTAAATGATTATCGGTGAATTTCATCATTCTTGTGTCTCTCGTACAAAACCGATCAACAAATCCCCGAGGTAAAACTAAGGAATTCCTCCTGGCCGATTAGCTCTTCTGTCGAGATGAATTATCACTCTTAATAATATAAAACAAATTAGGATATACTACTGGGATGAGTCCTATAGATTTTCTTTTCATTTGGTAACATTTGGTATCTTTTATAATTCTCCTCTACGGTTTCTTGGATGAGGATTGCCTTCTTATACAGCATGAAACCAAGGAATTTTAGCATGACTGTAATATGTCGTGGCGTAATCTATCAAAATAAAGAAGAAGAAAAAAACATCTCTCAATTCTTTGTAAAACATTGTTTGCGGTTGTTTTTATTTATATTTAAAGTTATATTTCAACGTTTTATCATATTAGTTATTATTTTTATTATTATTTATTTTATTTGTTCTTTGTTTTTTTACATTTAGGCATTGCCGGCTCAGCTCTCTGCAGATTGTATCTCTTAATTCTCGACGAATGTACGATTGTCATTTTTTTTGCAGGCGTTAATGTCATTACAACTTCATCCGCTGCCCTGTGGCCTTTAGGATTTCTGGTCATGTTACCGATTGTATCAATCTTGAGTTTACTTGTCTTCCTTAGGAGGAAAAGGTACGTGAAGAATTATGACACTTTGTCCTATATGAAATGAAGTGCATTTGTGTATAAGTGTATTTGCGTCGATTCAGAAGAAAAACTACTGTAAGTATTTTATTTCCTTATCAAATTTAATGGTATATAGCGCATGCAAAGCGGAAAATTCTGCGCAACACATAGGTCTAAACGATTCTTTTCTCAAATGTAAAGCATTTCCTGACAATCAAGAAAACCTTCGTGTTCGTGAATTTTTTGAATTTTTTTTTTGCTTACACGTAAAGCACATCGCTCATAATGTTTTCCCGGATGGTTAGGAAATATTGTTCATCTAACAAAAGAATCATTAGAGCTTTTGTGTAGTGTACAATTTTCTGCTTCGTATGTGCTATATCTCATTAAAACTGGTGAAGAAATAAAATACGACAGTTTTCTTTTTTCGAACCGAGGCAAGTTATTTTAAAATGACCACGTGGTATGGCCACACTGATTAACATGATGAGGATGTTTTCTTCAGGGTCAGTTTTTTAAATGAATTAATTCAGGAATAATTCGCAAAGTTTTGTAAGGGGGTCTGACAAACCCTTTCTCACAATAAGGTAATCCATCCATCATTAATTTAAGATCATGGTCCTTCAAATCATTAAACATACTTCAGTGCAGGTTCAAGCGCTCAATGACTTGGAGTTACTTTTGCTCAAATTATAAAAAGGCTTGTACTTACTATACGATTCCCATGATGACTTCATGGATCATGACCACAATTTAATGATGGATGGATTACAAACTTATTGACGAGATGAAAACACTGCTACTGTTCAAAAGAAGCTCCGAAGTGAAGTCATCAATGTTTTGAAGAGTCAGTCTAAAAAAAAGTTGTCGCTTAGATAAGCTGTCTGCCATATGGAGGTTAAATTTAAATGTATAATATATGTGCTGTAAGATATCCGATGAGTAAAAAATATTTTATAAGTGTGTAAGAAATATGTAATAAAATGTGTTATTAATAATTAATGAATTAATGTGTTACAATTACCTAATAGATATGTAATAAAATGTGTTATAAAATTCAATAAATGTGTAACAATAAATGTGTAATAAGATTGCAATGGTTGTGCAATAAATGTATAATAAATGTGTAATGATTGTATAATAAATGTGCAACGAATGTGCAATGAAAGTATAATAATTGTGTAATGAAATGTTTTATTACGAAGTCATACGGTTGACTGCTTAACGTAGGTTGTCTACATATTACAATCTGCCTTGACATAGGTTCTACTGTAAAAAAATGAGTACGTGATCTCGTTTTATGAAGACAGGCTGTCTAAATTATGACAGGCTGTATAAATTTATTAGGCATGTATCCAATTTTAATTGGCATTTCATATGCACGTGTATCAAATGATATGAAGTCAGCTGATACTTTTTATTGACTTTCAGCAGAATTATGCTGTAACAGCTTACACTGTATCACAGTAATAATTTATCAATTTAATGTAAATAGCATTCAAGTCAAGATATGAAAACAATATGTAAAATAGAACAGTGCCGGCATAAAAAGAACTTTGTAAATTGTATAGTTTTTCTAATACATTGATTAAATTCAAATCATAATTTAAAAGAAATTTAAAAATAAATCTTAACTGACTTCAAATTCATTACGCAGGAGCTACAATGTATCAAGTAGACCAAGTTTACAGGATGAACATTACAACGCAATTCATCCTGACGATGAAAATACCGAATCATACGAGTTTGACTATATGCCTGCCCCGATCGCTTCGAACCTACAGGAAGATGGTTATGACGTAACTAGGCAACCACCAAGACAGAGTGATGCTTGCTATGATTCGTCCCGAAGTTGCGCTGCATTTCCGGGAAATGCCGGATATAACACTGTGCGCAATGTCTCCTCTGCGAAAGGTCACATGACGGATCCTACACATATTTACGGAATGAATAATGAGCCAAATGTTTATAACAGTTAAGACAGAAATGTTTATTTACGTCTTGTTTTCTTGTGCAGCCATATTTACAATCATATTGTAATGCCCTGGCATTACTTACCGTGATTCCTAGAATTTTATCAAGTCTTATTCAGCATGTGTTTATTCATTGCATTTTGCAGCAAACACTGGTTACCCACACAAAATCTGACAGTTGTACCGCTTGTTTTATCGGTACAACATGTCATAGTTATGCGTGTACCAGGGAATTCTCCCTACCTTACGGTTCCACACAAGCGCTCCATATTCCCTTAAAATTGGACCTTTTACCATGCTTGAGCTGGTAATAGTAATTTATGTCCGATTGGGGATAGTTCTAAGCTTTAATTCCTATATTTCCATCAGCTGACATTGTTTAATTCCATGTAAAAAATCTCAATTTGTTGTTTATGTGTGGCCCTTCCAGTTGTATTATTGGAGACGGCCATATTGGAATATGCTATTTCCGGTGGTTGCTATGGACAACCAGTTATTTATAAATAACTGTCAACTTTAAAGTTGGTTTTAAGGCACCTTTTCTTTAACATGGCATTAATGTTATGAACTGCAGAAAACGCTCCTATCAGGTGTATATCATGAAATTTTATACATATGCTATTATATTTATGTAAATTTATAAGATACTACTGTTTAACAGTATTTGTGCATTTGCCCACAATTCTTGTGGTTAAACCACAATTGTGGAGCGTCTTGTGGGTCCGCATTTACTGTGGGCTGAGTGTGGTTTTTGTGGTGTCCACATCTGTGGCACCGCATTTAGTATAAATACCCATGCACTCGTGGTGTCGGGGACTTCAGCATTTCCTTTCACCGGTTAGGTTCATTTTTGTGATGCAAGCGCGATTGAATAATAAACTTATATTATATGGGGATTTTTCCGGTTAGGTTCATTTCACGTATTTTTCTCATTTTTTTTTAAAGGTAACTTAAAAGTAAAGATTAATTCCTTAATGGTTAAGCGCCTATAGTAGACAGTGTAGATATCTTTTTAAAAACGCTGGTAATTTAAATATTTATTTATTTTTAAAGTAATTATTCACAAGCGGTCTAGATTTAAGACTATAGGAACTGTATATTATATTTTAAGTTAAAGGCTTGTATTTAAACCTTGGGGATTTTAAATACACATATTGATTCATCTGCAGTTTACACTTGCATTCAAGGGTTGCGACAGGGTTACTTACTACTGTTGTTGTTGTTGCTAAATGGAATAGTAACATTCCTCATTAATTAAATTTATTAACTTTAAAAGGCTTTATTGTTTTATTTTGTCTTACATCGTCGTCCTTAGTCAAATTTAATAGTCCTTAGTTAGTCTGAAGTCGGAAATTTAACTCCTACCCTGCTATCCTGAAGTGATACGGAGGCTGCGTTAACCTGGAGGAGAACCCCTCTATGCATTAGATCCACAAGGGACCAGCTGACTCGAACTTATAGGAAGCTGGCGAGGAGATTTACGTAGGCCTGACTGACAATACCCTTAACATCGGATTGCAAAAATACTGTCACACAAACACACGCATACACGTCTACGCCCCTCACTCCCGGCGCGTAACAATATAAGCTTAAACATATACACACTATTTGAAAATGAAAAATAAGACTTGTTTTTAAGTAAACATATTACCAATACAATGAATAAAAACCTTATTTTAAAGATCTAAACATATGAATCCTGAATGTATTATGTTACATTGTGTAATGAGAGACATATTTTGACATATTTATACCGCATAAAATCAGTAGGATATTTTTTTCCTGTTTGTTATACGAGCTAAAAAAAAAAATTCATACAAATATGTTAGCCTTTCTGTCAAAGTATCATGACAGACTTTGGCAGAATATTTCAGTACCTGTTCATTGGACATACTATAATTATATTGTTTAGACAAGTCCAATATAACGATGCTCTTCTCATCATAAAGTCTCATAAAGAGTGTTTTTTCTAATAAAAATCAAACATAGGACAAACTAACAAATATGTTTTAGGTCTTCAGTACAATTCAAACATTTGAAACATGTTCTTCATTTACTTTATGACCTTGGTATCTACCAGTTTTTATCTTTAGTGGAGATATGTCACATCTGAACTTACCTAATGAACTTCTTTGAGCCAGTGTTTGTAAACGTGATTGCACATATGGCTAAATTGCAAGTTCCATTTTTTCTTAGTTTGTTACCTTTCTTTTATCTTTCCTACCTTGTGATGATTCAACAATTTCTAAATATTTCATTTCATCATCATTGAAAAGCAATTTCTGTAGATCGTCAAGAATATACTTTGGTTGAGTTTTACTGAAATACTGACCAGCTACAAGAGGCTCTTTTTCTAGTCTGAAAATCAGTATAGACAGCTTCCGACACCAAGTTTTTGTTACATTTTTCCTAGATAATGACCATTTATATATGTTTCTATTGAGTTGGTTATTATCTAAGCTTTTCAAACAAAACCATTGGCAAAGAACTGTTTTCAATTGGGGAATGTAGGGTGGTATCCATCCCATGACCCCTGTAACTGTGGTATTAGAAGTGTACCTACCCACACCGAGTAAGAAGCGGTATGCTCTGTTTTGGACAGCGTTAAGGTAAAGTCCCTGTAATGGTTCCGCTACGTCTTGGACCACTTAACCTCTACCAAGATAACCAAGGTACCCTAATGAAACATTATCTCCGTGAAAGGCAATTAGGTCCGAAATGTAGCAGAACCATTACAGGGACTTTACCTTAAAACATGACCCAAATGTCTGCCCCGTATCCGATTTTTCGGCGAAACCATTGTGTCATATAATTTCGTGTATATCTTAGATTGCTTTCCGCCTAATTGTTTGAATTTTGTTATAATAAAACATAATGACTTTGTTACTGACTGTGTTATGCATTTAGCAGTCAATGAAAATTCTGACATATTATAAGCCTATACACATAAATTGTTACTTCACGTGGTACATATAATCGTCTTCAGATGAATGAAATACTGTCGGTGGGACGTTATACCCAATAAACAAACAAACAAACCAGTGGTATTTCATCATACTTTATTTTATTCAGATTTTAAATTGCCTTTTGAAAAAGTGTTATATCAGTGTCTTTGTAGTTTTCTGTTGTAACATTAATATTATCAGTATGTATATCTCCTGAATATAGACGTTCAAAGTTATGTTTCCATTTGTTGAGTACAGTCGTTATTGTATATGTTTTATCTTCTTTGAAAACATACATTCACTCTCTCTCTCTCTGTGTTACCGATTGCTTTCCAAAAAGCGTGTTGTACATATTTCCAAGATCATATTACTATGCTTTTCCTCAGGGTATTGGTGCTGAAGTGGTTGTACTAAACGATCAAATTGTTTTCTAGTCTGAGTTAATTCATGTTTATACACAAGTTTTGTTGACCTGATTTAAATATGTGCATATGTTTACTCTCCTATAAAAACTTGTAGAGGATGAAGATTTCATGTATCTTGTTTGAATATCTATTTTGTCTGTCCAGGTCATGTCCTTTGACCAATTCAATAACTTGTTATATTGTTTGCTGTGATTGAATTAGAGCGATTGGTCATGCTCATATTTATACAGTAGAACCTCGTTAAATCGAAGTCCTTGGGACCAAGCTGAAAACATCGAAATAACGATTATTAAAAATCCGATGGAAATTTCAGTTTGTGAGCGTGCATGTCTGCGTTTTCATTACCGGTGCATATTGTGGAAATCGTTATGCCATTAAAACCACCTATTAGGTGTACGTATATACTATTTGCAAGTTATGAAAAGTAATGAAAATATATCATGATCTGCTTAGATGCTTCAGATAATACTCATTCTATCATGTCAAACAATGATTCATATTTTTACAGTCGGTCTGCCGCTTCATGTAGTGTCGCGTGCCGGTGACAAACGCGATGATATGGAATGTACTTAAGATCTGACACCTGGGTTTATCTGCTGGCACGTGCATATTATGCAACCTGTCAGGCATCGATTAGCATTAATCAACATTTCCGGTGGGACTCACGTATCCCAACCCAATCTCGAAAAAAGGTGTGAAAAACTTGCTTGAGCCATCACTCCAGGTGGTTCCGCAAAATTAACTTGGTTAACGACCCGGATACGAATGATAATAAGGACGATAATTAGTTCACGAAAATTTATGAAATTTGACTTCAAAAAAAAAATGAAAAATGTGTATGAATTGCGACCTCGGGACCGGGATTTTTTTCTTCGAAATAGCTAAAAAAAAATCGAAATAGCGAAATTTGGATTAAACATTTTATTTTTACTTAAAGTAAGAAGGGAAGAAATCGGGACCGAAAATAAACTTCGAAATGGCGAGGAATTCGGTTTAATGATGTTCGGTAGAGCGAGGTTCTACTGTATATGAATATTTTTCACATCCCTCTAATACTTGAATCTGTGTGGCTTACGTGTCTGTGTGGTTCGTGCTCCCAAGCTAATTTATACCATTGAGCGGTATTTTTGTTGCTATTGTTGATTTGTGTCTGTTTATACGTTATAGTGGACTTATTTTAATGTATATTATTCTTTCGAATATCAATTATGTTAGATATCCAGCCTACCCGATGTATGTGTTGTCATTATTTATTTAAACAGCAAACCTATACTACAATTGTTTAGAGCAAAGACTCAAAGCGTTCTTTTACTTCTCTGGTTATACAGAACAGAACAACAGAACAAACTTTTATTTAGACTTAAGCATAACAGCTCATCGTCATACATATATATAAATACGTATTATATATTGGCATGCATATATATCTCACATACATATATGTTTTTAGAAATACATTTATAATGAGAAGTATAATAAGTGTATATATTCATTTGAGATCATGCTTATACTTGCCGAACTGTGAAATGTTAATGTCAATTTGGAGGAACAGAAATAGTTAACATCAATAGTGGTCGTGGTGATCGTGAAGATTTTGTTGTCGTTAATGATGATGATGATGATGCTACTGCTGATTCTGATACTAATGCTATTGAAATAATAAATAATTTTCTGTTTTCTACATTCTTTCCATGCTTTCAATTACAACCAAGATCTCCGAAAGAAGCCAGGACGAGTTAAGTGTTTGATATGTAATCAAATATGCACATAAATAAAATAGTACACCGTTATAACAGTTTGTATGTGTAGGATCTGACATGAATTGTTATTTCTTAATGAGATCATGAAAATATAATTAAGCGACCCTCGTGTCTGATGCTTCTTATAATATGACATAGACTTAACAAACCGCTGAAAAAATTTTTTTAAATTACCAAAACTGTTTGTAATCTGAAACCAAGAAAATAGTTCCAAATAATTGCTTAAAATAACGAATTAAAGGCATACGTGCACAATGCGTTTTTTTTTCTATATTATATGTAGGATATTCTATTATATATTCTATAATAATCAATATTTTAGACATCATCTGAAGGAAATTCATTTTAATAGAAAACAATTTACATATTTTACGACACTCACAAAGTCACTAGGTGAAAACAGTGAGATCACAAAATTCAATATCGTGTGTATGGCCCATTAGCTGCAAGACAAACGTGTTCTTCATGCCCTACCCATGAGTACAAAAACCGACATTCAAATGACCGTCAGTCATTTTAAATCGTTACAGGAATTCAATACGCTCTTACGGTACGGTACAGCTTGTGACTAAGCATGGCGTCGAATATCTTTTTAAGAATATTTCTTGTTCTTGTCTTGCTAGCATACAGGACAAGTGACAAGATAACAATCTAGTATAATGCTGTACGTTATCAATTATGATAAGCGATGTTGTAAAAATATTCAATCCACGCTCAAACCTGTCTTAAGCGGCCAGTCAAGAGAACAAGAGGAAGTGGTCGCTAAACAGAGGTGGCCGCTAAATGAAGGTTAAACAAAAAGCAAAATGTTGGTTTGGTAGTATCAAAACTTACCGCTAAATAGAGGTTGATCGCTTAATACAGGTGACCGCTAATACAGGTTCGTCTGTATTGTCAAAATCATGGTATATAAATTATCATATACAGAATGTCAGTAACATACAGGTATACTTAATTATGTGGTTTCCATGAAGGTGAGATATACTGAACAAAAATTATAATCTTCCACTTAAGGCCATCATGGTATTAAGGTAATCCATCCATCATTAATTGATAATCATTATTATTCAAATTGCATTCTTTTAACAATGGTCCCCTTATAATCAAAACTATTTTAAATCGATAACCAATTTGTACGTTGATATGCGTTTCCTATTTAAACCCATAAGACTATAAAAAACATTTACTATTTTGCACCTGACCTATTATACCCGGGTACACTCAAAGCGTTTTCAATATGTCCTTCTTTTACAAATTTCGAAATAGGGAGGTCGGGGGCCGGGGGGAATCCGCCGAAGAAGTTTTATCAATTCATCAGTTCATTTACTTGAAGCAGCTCGTTCACAGATGGTCATTGACTAAGGATTTGATGCCTTATACATGTATAGGTTTGTATCACGTTTATCGATACCCATCTTTAGCCGCGAGGTCGCCAAACGCAACCATTAGTGATAGTTGGTTTCCACATCACGGGCAATACCGTCACAGACGGCATTGGAACTATATTTAGAGCTATAAAATCTATATTTAGATTTTCTATTTTCATTTGCCGTCACTAGGCTGATCATATTCACTCTTCGCGCATGCGCTAACTTCATAGGCTGAAGCTATGAAATCGCTCAACTGGTAAGGACACTAGGATGCGAAACGTGTATCGTTGTACCGCAATCGCCTGGGTCAGCAATACCATATTCTGCATATAACCGATTTCGCCGAAGGTGCATTTATGAAAATAGCGTTTTCCCGTATGATGTAACCTACACTTGTAGAATTTATTTGTCAGGAAACAAAGACTTCACCAGCATCTATGCAAGAGAATATATATTTTCTACCGATCTATACATATATATTTCTACCGATCATCTGTGAACAAGCTGATCAAAATGGAAGCCATGCTAATGCTGTTTTTCACAACTTATCTCGGTTTGGATTTTCTTCAATTTAGTTTAGAACACTCACTGAAATAAATGCCGCCATTATATTCATATATAGCGTAGGAATTTAATAACACACGCACAT
This sequence comes from Solen grandis, assembly GCA_021229015.1. Lineage (NCBI taxonomy): Eukaryota > Metazoa > Mollusca > Bivalvia > Adapedonta > Solenidae > Solen > Solen grandis. Next base: position 36,500,292 of record CM037795.1, on the reverse strand, counting down.
ACACACATACACACACACGGAGAGAAAATGGGGGAAAAAACAATGATATTACAACCGGTGGAAAACTAAAAGGCAACGTGACCCTTCAGGAAAATGGGTTGAATTCTTTAATACTATAGCAAATTGAACATTAATCTAAATGCCAATACGGAGGTAGTTACGTTAACACTTCAGATCACACGTGTTTCATCCTTGGTATGGCGTTTTGATGGCATGAGTTTATCATACGACATTATGCTTTAACAGCTGTTTTTTTGTTGTTCTATTTTTCGTATAATCATTTTGTATTTTCTTATATGTAACACGTTCTACTGACCGTTTACCATACGTTGCCATGCATGTCTGTATAATTCAAATAATGACACGCAAAAATGACGAATTGCTATTCATTTGAACCTGCATTAGCGGCCACCTGTATTAAGCGGCCAACCTCAATTTAGTGGTCCGTGTAAATATAACTGAACTGGCATTTTGTTATATTCAACCTGCATTTAGCGACCACCTTTTCTAAGCGGTCACATTCTAATGTTCCCTTGGCCGACCGCTTAAGATAGGTTATAGTTCTTATTCGGTTCTTTCTTTATAAAAGTCTTTGTTTAATATAGTGTCAACCCAATTGAAAGGACCAGCTAGTTTTGACTTATGAGACACCTCTTTGCTTTCACAAGTACCTCCCCGGTTTCCTCTTATATGTCAGGCACCAGGCAGGAAGAAAACCGGTAATCATTATTTAACTAGCTGGCGGCTCACCAACCGAACATATCTGAACGTTCTCCTGCCGGGGATTCGACCTCCCGCTCCCGAAGCGGATACCTTTACCACTAGGCCAAGGGATCGGTAATTTCTTCACTTTGACATTCAGACCATTGGGCAGAAATCACATTGCGTCAATACCAGGTGAGGGCCAAATGTTGTTCACTTCATCGTTTAATTGTGATGTGTATTTTTATTATCATACCAAAACAAATGTAAATGTTGCGTGTAATAAAATCTGTTCCGATCTGTATAAGATAACCGGTAATGACTTATGTTCAAAAGCGATGTCCTTCTTACCAGTATATTACCAGAAACAAACAGTGTACTTAGGAAGTATCAATTGAGAAATGGCTGAAAAATGCTATGCTATATGAATCTGTCTTCAGCGGTCAGTCAAGATAGGAAGAGAAAGTGATTGCTAAACAGAGGTGGCTGCTAAATGAAGGTGAAACATTGGCAAAATGCTAATTTGGTGATATCAAAACTGACAGCTAAATGCAGAATGACCGCTTAATAGAGATGACAGATTATACAGGTTGAACTGACGCAAGACGTAGTTGGACAAGTAGGTTGTCTGCTATGTGCTGTCAGGTTCTCTAAAAATGTTTATATAGAGCGGGGCCTCCGTGGCCGAGAGGGTAAAGTCGCTGACTTTAACACTCACTCAGCCTCTCACTGCGTGGGTTCGAAACCCATCAGGGTCATTCGGATTTGAGGAAGCCTTCCAGCTGCCTTGCGGTAGGTCGGTGGTTCTACCCGGATGCCTCCATGCATTCGGGATCTTCCTCCACCTGTAATAAGCTGGACGTCGCTATATGACTGAAATACTGTCGAAGCGACGGTAAACTCAAATAGTCAAGTCAAGTCAAATAGTCAAGTTTATATAGAGACTTTAGTGCAGTTGAGCTAAAGGTGATCATAGGTTGTTTCTGCTTGTGACAACGGAGTTTAGTCAAGCGCGCTGTTGTATAGATTTGCTTTATTATTTATATCAAATGAATACCTCCGCAATATATGAGAAGCGCCGAACATAAATTTTGTTCAATAAACTGAATTGAACCTGTTTCCCCCTGCTAAGCACAGTATTAATTAAACATAAATTGATTTTCACCGGAATGAAATTTGGCGTACTTTGTGCATTTCTGATAGGTGCTAATTACGTCTTAATAATGGGTTTATTTTAGCTATGTTGGCGACTGTAGTTCGATGTATCAAAGTAAATCCAATGTTATAATATTGATCGCCGTTTTACATGTTGCGGAACGTGTCACGTATTACCGCAAGCACCTGTTTCGGGGTTGCCGTATTCTATATCTAAACGGTTTCGCCGAAGTTGTATTTTACCCGCATTATGAGACTTACACTCGCTGAGTTGACAAAGATTTCACCAATAATAAGGGTGGGGGGGAGTAAAAGATTTCTTTTTTGATTTTTAAAGATCATCTGTGAAAGAGCTGCTTTATGTATAATCAAATACATCCATTACCCTTTACAATAGAGGTCGAATTATCGCCCTTTACTACAAATCATATAAAGACCTCGTAAGTAAAATGACGTATACAGCTTGGCTATGAAAATAGAAGTTCTAAATATAGGTTTTATAATTCTAAATATAGTTTTATAATTCTAAATATAGTTTTTATAATTCTAAATATAGGTTTTATAATTCTAAATATAGTTTCAATACCGTCTGTGACGGTATAGCCTATGATGGGAAATTTAATAAATATTTTAAAAAAATACATGTATCTGAAAATTTTATCGAAATCCATCCGATGTTTTTTTTATTAATTAGCATAAATCGAAGTAATATCCTTTTTAATACACCCCCACCTTTTAATTTCCTTTTTTTCTCTCAATGCATTATTACCAAACGTAGACCTTATCTTGTTAAGTTGATCAGTTAGACATTTTCACATTTTCATTATTACTAATTACTTGTACTTAGACTACAACCGTGTAAATATAAATGCTTTGTCTCAGACCGAACAGTTATATTATCTACTTTTGATATCGTATTATGTTTAGACATTGAAGCTACACAAGTATTGTCTAAGGGGATGACCGATAGTAATGCTGTAAGAAATTGTAGTCAGACCCTTTTGCCTAGTTTGGAAAAAGTTTCATTGTTGTAAAACTAACACTATCATATACGGCAATTAAATATGTTTAAAATAAACAAATTAAGTGATATCCTTAAAAAAATCTCATATTTTCTGATTTGCGGTAGTGTTGATGTTGATATAACAACAGTACGTGTATTTCCACACGCAGAGCCGGAATACTTTTGCTTTCATGAATTATAATTCATAGTTTACGTTTTCATTTTGTTTATTTGTTTACGTTTTCATAATCTTTAGATTTATCGAATTGTTATTCGCTTTTTTTACCACGTGGAGTACAGATGAAAGAAGTAGATAACATATCAATTTTATTACTTTGAATTACGTTGTTTTATTTTGAAACTTTCGAATTTTAAGACAAAGAGACAAAGAAATGCGCTTCTTAAATAAACCTATGATGGAAACCTCGTATACTCTCGCCGTGACCGCGAGAAGCGACGTCACATTGAATTTTTAAAGAGCCGTTATAAGTTAATAATGATATGTATTTTTGGAACATTTTTATATTTAAACAGCAGTTATATATTCATTCGGTATGTAGATGAGCTTTAAAAATGTGTAAAACAATGCAATTTCTTGGTAGAATATTATGGTAGCCAAAATAGAAACATGTCCTTGGGGATTTTAACTAAACTTCTTTATTTGTACTTCAAATGTGGTGCAGTAAGCTTTCCTATACTCAGGAATGATGTCAGTATAAATTGAATGTAAAATTACACACATGCCATAACTAAACTAAAGGCACAGTATGTTTCAGGGTTGAATAATTACTCTCTAACTTGCCGAAGAGCGCATCTCTTGGTTTTAAGTCTTTGTTTGAGGTTTAGTATCATACGTCATCAGCAGAGACAGTGTTCCCAATTAATGTACACCTTTTTATCTGCAGAATCACAAGGAGAATTAACTGTTCACGGGTGAAAGTTAGTACACCTTTCTCGAATGGTTTCTGAGATATTAAAAAGACAAGTTGATAGGGTTAATAATTTCGTCAAGTGCAGTTATGTCGCTTATAAAATAAAATATCCCCGCCGCTTTTGGTTCGAGTGCCGGCCCAAGACTGTTATTAAGGATTTCTTTAAATGTGAGTAGGGCACCTTTCAGCTGGCTTGTGGTAGGTTGGCGGTTCTTCAAAGTGTCCTTGTAGTCAACATGAGGTTGCAATTGGATTAAAATAATAGCTTAAAGGCGGTGAACTACAACAGCAATTCTTCTCAGAAAATTTTAATGCAAATGTAGCCTTCCTCCTTTAATACCATTTTCAAACTAAGTTTAAGGTACATATATACGGTAAATGCACTGAAAGTAAAGTCCCTGTAATGGTTCCGCTACGTCTTGGACCACTTAATCTCTACCAAGATAACCAAAAGTATCCTATGAAACATTAGGAAAATTTGGTTATCTCCGTGAAAGGCCATGAGATCCGAAATGTAGCGGAACCATTACAGGGGCTTTACCTTAAATCAAACAAACACAGCTGCACTTATTCCCGGTTAACTTCAAAACTTCTCACAAGATGATATACAATCTAATTGCCATGCGCTTCAAAAACCCATTTACTGCTATTTTAGGTATATTTCTTCATACATTTGATAAAGTAAATAATAATATCGGAGCGTGGATGGCGCATGGACCAAAGTCATAACACAGTCAAGACCACCTTTGATTATGGTCGACGTATACACACGGTAGATCATTATAATTAGATAAAGGTTCTAGAGAGATACAGAGGTGCGCCCGACGGTTCACTAAAGCAGTCCTGCATATGTGCGACTAGGTAACACCTTGACACCAGCACCTGGCATTTTTCTTCTATATTTTCATTTGTTTTTCATTTAAAATACTTTATTCGGGAGAAATGGTTTAATTTCTAAACTTTTTCGATTTCTGGCTGGATATTTACTGGATGAAATAAACAGAAATATTTTTTTAGATATGACGCAATTTTTGATGATGCCACCAAAGTTACGCCGTATTTTGGCTGTATTAATGTTTGGATTCCTCGGATACGGCGGTCTATCAATATGGCAAACAAACGTTATTGGTGGACAAGTTACGAAAACCACGTATACAGGTATCTTTATTTATTCCAACATTTTATTTTAATTAATGAAATAAACCGTAAATAGATGTAAGTGCATTAAGTAAGATTTCATTTCACTTACTTAAAAAGCAATCTTTACTATGATAGTACATTTATCTGTTTCCCGAAATATAATAAAAGATCTAATAATAATAATAATAATAATATCTATTTTTGTTATTGTTAAAACTCAAATCTGATTAACGATAAACTGTTGTTAAATAAGTACATCGTATACAGGCTATGTGGTAGATAAACGGAAATGTCATATAGAGTAAGATTTATTATTGCATTATAATTATATCAATAAAAGGTTTAAACTTACACATTGCAATTTTATATTCTTTACGACAGTTAACACACGATTGTACGCAAATGATAGGAATTTCATTCACGAAAAAAAAATGCATTTAAAGATGCATTGCAAGTTGTGAGAACTTTCGTAATGATATAAAATAACTTTAAAAAAGAAAAGGAGGCATAACGCCATTAGCATGTCCTTCAAAATAAGGTGCATATCAGGGTTCAGTAGCGATGTATCGTCGATATTTGCTGTCCGATTTCGTGTCTATACTCAGATTCATATATATCGATACATACTCCCATTGATAGCTCTTTTATTACAATAAGTAAAACAAATTTTAGTATAACTTGGTTATTGTTTAAAGTATGTTAGACATTCCGAAGAAATGATACTTCGATGCACAATGTCACTGGGAAGTAAATAAACAATTTAACGATGCATGTATATCGATGAATTATCGATGTTTGAGGTTCGATATGTCGATACGAAAAAAATAAATAAATAAAAACCTATCAATGACAGCCCTAGTGCATTTATATTTCTTTGACACGGAGCTAGATTTGATTGTCCGACTTGCCTACCAAAGGTTCCGTATTTGTTTCAATTGTTATGGTACGGAACTGGAAACTTTCCAGCCTGGAGCAGTAAGATTACTTGAGTATTGCAATCTTATAGAACAAAACAGAACAGAGCGTTTCATAATACAAAATGTAGCTGCATATGTATTGAACATTAAGTAATAAAGACACTCATATAATTTTATTTTATTGCTTTTGAGTGGATCCTGCGAAATAAATAACTAGATGTGGGTGTTCCTCGGAACACTTGTGTCGCCTGCATTTAAGCATGTTTGATGAAAGAATTGACTAGAAAATCGATCTTTTGACAAATTATTGATAAAGCATAATCTATTTTGTGAGGTACAAAATAACACCAAATCACACACCACACACACACACAATATATATATATATATTTATTTTATTATTTTTTTTTTTTTGGGGGGGGGGAATAAAATATTCAACAGTGCAATATGTAATAATTTTCCCGAGCACTTTCGACTATACAGTCTTCATCAGAGGAGTGTCAGAATGACTATGACTGTAAGAAAAATTATGACGTCATTAAGCACTTATGACGTTAATTATATATATGTTGCAAGTTTGTAGTCATCATTATCATTATTGAGTTATCATTCTTGTGTACTGCACTCAGACCAATGAGATCTATCTACTATAAATGTTTAAGGCAACACTTCAAATACTTTACAAGTTATGCACCACACAAGAATTAAATCCAAAAAAATAAACAAAGGGAAATAACTCCAAAAATACAACAGTTATCATTCTTGCACAATGCACTCCATGAGATCTTTCCACCTGTGAGGTTTCAAAGTAATACCTCAAATACTTTTCGTGTTATGCTCCAGACAAAAATGAAGTCTGAGTATCAACAAAGGGCAATAACTCAAGGAAAAAGAGAAACAGAATTGTTCACTGCACTCAGACCATTGAGATCTATGAAGTTTCAAGTCAACACCTCAAATACGTTTCGAGTTATGCCCCAGACAAAAATTAAGTCTGAAAATCAACAAAGGGAAATAACTCAGAAAATAAAACAGAGTTATCATTCTTATGCACTGCACTACAAATCCATGAGATCTTTCCATCTATGAAGTTTCAAAGCAATATCTCAAATACTTTTTATGTTATGCTCCTGACAAAAATAAAGACTGAGAATCAACAAAGGACAATAACTCAGGAGAAAGAAAGTGAGAGTTATCATTTATGTGAACTGCACTCCTCTTCAATGAGATCTATCTACCTATAAAGTTTTAAGTCATGACCTCAAATACTTTTTGAGTTATGCCCTGGACAAAAATTAAGACTGAAAATCAACAAAGGGCAATAACTCAGAAAATATGAAAGTCATGGTTATCATTCTTGTGCACTGCACTCCACCTCAATGTGATCTATCCATGTTTTAAGTTTCAAGGTTTATACCTCAAATATTTTTTGAGTTATGGTCCGGACAAAAATAAATCTCAGAATCAACAAAGGGTAATAACTCAGAAAATACGAAAGTCAGAGTTATCATTCTTGTGCACTGCAACTCCACCTCAATGTGAATTATCCATGTTTTAAGTTTCAAGGTGATACCTCAAATACTTTTTGAGTTATGGTCCGGACAAAAATAAAAATCTCAGAATCAACAAAGGGTAATAACTCAGAAAATACGAAAGTCAGAGTTATCATTCTTGTGCACTGCACTCCACCTCCAATGTGATCTATCCATGTTTTAAGTTTCAAGGTGATACCTCAAATACTTTTCGAGTTATGCTCCGGACAAGAAAGTGTGACGCCGACGACGCCGACGACACCGACGACGACGCCGACGCGACGACGACGACGGACAAAGTGATCCCTATGTGTCTGCCATGCTATGCAGGCGGACACAAAATGCATTGATCATTTCACGGTAAAATTACAAAACATGAAAATAATAGTTTGGGTTTTTAAGGAGGTGCAATGTTTTATATCATCTC
>CM037795.1:36442384-36492384 GCA_021229015.1 Solen grandis | reverse complement strand
TTAGAGAATTAATGTAGCATAAATAGAGAAATGGGGAACAGATCCCGCCTTGCCTTGTGCCGCACAGTACAGGGAACCAGTCAGAAGAATGACCTCTATATATAGCCCGACTATAGGTACTATTGTGTAATTCAACTATAGAGAGCCACAACTTACCAGTTATGCCCATGTTATTAAGCTTATGGAACAAACCATCATGCCAGATACAATCGAATGCCATACTTGTATCCAAAAAGCATGTAAACAGCTTACTTCTGTTTTCCTTACAGTAATTTACGCATTCTTTCATTAAGTAACTTGTCATAATTGTACCCATTCCCTTCTGGAAACCTCCTTGAAGCCCATGTATAGGAGTAATAATAGAATGTTGAAGTCTACTCAAGAGGACGCTCTCGTATAGTTTTAAAATACAGGACGACAAAGTTATTGGTCTGTAGCTTTTTGGATCATCCTTCCTTTTGTTGCCACCCTTATATATGGTAATAATTTGACCTTGCTTTAGGGCAGGGGGAATATAACAGAGATGATACATAGAATTAAACAATAAAACCAGCGTCATATGTAAGCGCTCGCCTCCATGTATAATATGTTCATAGTAGACTCCGTCACTTCCGCATATTTTACCAGAATTTAGGTTTTTTATACAAGCTTCTACTTCATTGAGGCTAATTTCATTTAAATGTTTATCTAAAAGGGCAGTATTTTTCATTTCGTTTACTTCTTTTGTTATTTTATCAAAGGATGATTGATCATAGATGTCAGAATCGTGAGACTTTCCCGAATAAATATCTCGAAAGTGATGACCCCAACATTGAGCTATATCATGAGGGTCTCTGACTACCGTACCATTGAATTTTAACTCACTACCCGCTTTGCGGCTATTTGATTTTGTTTTATTAAATAATCGCCAGAATAAACCATTGTCTAGGCATGCCGCTCGGTCTATATCGTCATTTGTTTTCTTAATAAACTCATTGACAGCTTGACGGTGAATGGCGCGAAACGCTCGTTTTGCGGATTTATATTCAAGGTATGTCACGTGGTCATTTCCTCGTGGACGACCACATTTCACCCATGCTTCGCGTTTTAATTTCATTTTATTATGGACAGAACGTAAGGTACTACTCCAATATGGTTTTAAATAGTGTCTATAACGAGACATTGGAAAACATTTATCCGAGGCTTGACTTATAGCGTTGACTAGCGATAAATATAGCCGATCTACCTCTTTCATATTTAAGACAATTTCATCGCTAAAATGAGGTAATATATCACAGTTTTGTGCAATATGCTGCTTGTAAGACTCGTATTGCGGCTGAGTGACATGTTTCCATTTAATTGGTTTGAATGTTGAATCATAGTTACCATGCCTTTCGGTTATCGTAGGCAGGAAAATTGTAAAAATAATTGGCCTGTGAGACGATACATTAATGCTATCATCATCTAATATAGTACATGACTTTAGCAAGTCAACCCATTCACACTGTAAGATAACGTGATCAATGAGAGATCGACATTTACCATCATAAGATACAAATGATGCTTCAGATCCAGTACAGATATTTAATGTATTAACCGCTACCAAATTATTATGAGACAAGAAATTATACATCTCTCTACTCCGTGTATTGTTGGGTTTAATAAAACTTTTACTTTGGAATAGTAATTGTACATATCTTGCAAAGAACACATGAAATTTCTGTAGTCATCTATACTATAGTTTGAACAAGGGGCATACACTTGAAAAATATAAATGAAATCATCATTCGATACTTGAATCTGTATGCCTACTAAACAGGTGCTATCTATATCAAGTATTGTAACATTACTGTCTATATTATGATGCCATAGTAACGCAACACCGCCTCTATCTCGACGGTACGTACCAGTCACTAATGACTGGGTTTTACCACATACACCATATCCTGTATAGTCTTTGTGAATACTATTAAGGAAGCTTATATTCTCATTACTTAGCCAGTGCTCTGAAATTCCAACAACAGATATACAGCTATTGGAAAGTAAACGGCTAAAATAATATGCACTCGACATGAGGCCTGTTGCGTTCCACGTGCATAAAGAAAAGTTCATCAGGAAACAAGGTAACAGACAAATAATACACAAAATATAAGGTGACACAGTATGCATGGACAATGAGTCAGTGTCTATTGGTGACAATTGCTACCGTTACCCCCACGTGATCGATACCTGTTACGACCCCGGTTGATCCATGGCTTACAGATAACGTCTGGCGGCCAGAAGTCGTCACGGGTCATGTCATCGGAATGGTCGGGCTCAGCATTAACACGTATAACTGCTGTTTCGCGATGTTTTGGCCTAAATATAGAAATGGCCGTTACCTTTATACCCCTTTCTCTCACATACGAGGCAATCATGTTCTCATTAATTGATTTGATAAATCCGCCCACATAGTAGCGTTTTGTGTATTTGTGCACATATTGGTTAAATTCGTCACCATAACTATTCGCTCGTGGTTGTTTATTTTGCGTCTCCCTTGGTTTCACAAAATCACTAATATTTTGCCCTGCGATGTTATTATTTGAGTAATCATGTCTCATTGTTGTTCTTACAGGTATCGGGTTCGAAGCCTGGGTAGCGATATACGAATGATTTGTATTATCGCGGATAAAACTGTCTCGCCTAGCTTGTGGACTAGACTGCAGCACCGCACTATAAAGAGGGTCTCTTGGCGACTGTTGTAGACGAATGAATCTCGCAGTGGAATCGTTACACCTATACAGCTTCCCGACGCGTTCACCCTCAGTAGCACCGTTATGTGCTGTATTGGAGGGGAGGGGAGGGCATGGTGGTGTCTGGGTTCCTTCCGTCATTGTATCGGGATCTGGGTCGTTCACAGTATCATTGGTGGGGCTTGCTGGTGGTGATATCACTGGGGATCGAAATTTACACTCTAATTTACTGATCCGTTTATCAAACTTTTTATTTTCGGACGATACATTTTGAGATAATTTCTGTATCTCCCGCTCTGTGTGATCAGATATGGATGAGAGTTCTTGGCGGATCAGTTTAATGTCATTCTTGGCACTTGTCGCACCATTACAGTGGTTGTCGAGTGCTCGAAAAGCGGCCTGAGAACTATCTTCGAGTTTATATTGTAAATCTCTGATGGCTGCATCAGTTTCCTGTCTGAAAGTGGCAGCATGCTCCTTAATAAGTTTTATTTCAGCCCGGAGATTTTCCTCAAAGGATTGCCTTTCTTGACGCATCAGTATGACGTCAGCTTGAAGTTGAGTTATAGTATGCGACAGTTTTACAAATTCAGAGCTTTGGCTGTCGGAAATTTTCCTCGGCGTAGAGGAGCTATATTTTAGACTTATTTTGGCCGAGTTTAATAAACATTTAAGATTTTCATAGGGGGCACCATCTAGAACAGTAACTAGAGCGTAAATATCATGTGCCAACTTGCAGGTCACAGTCTCACCTGATTGAGTTTGTTTGCGTTTTTTTAATTCGACTGATTGTTTATATGGGAAGTCATCACATGACTTTATTGTTTGGAATAACAGTTCTCTGAGACTTTCCAAGTTTTCCTGTGACGCATGTTGGTCAGTGAGCATTTCTGATATATAATGATCTTTGGTCAGCTGGTGAAACATGTATTGTAAGTGATTTAATCGGCCGTTTATTGGCACTTGGTCATTGAATACGTCACTCACATTTGTTAAGGTTTCCTTACTTAAAGATTCACGTGACCCACATAGCTCTTTCACGAGGGTTTGAGAGGTATCATGATCAGACTGGGAACAATAGCGGGTCTGCCCGGGGGGAGGTTGAGACTCAAAGTGGTCTTGGCTGTTTCCACTCATGATTGGTGAGCGAGGTTCACTCCATGTTGTAACTAACAGTTAATACAGCGATATAAACGACAAAGAGTTTTTCAAATAACGAATATATACGTTCTTTGTTTTATTACATGTCCATAAGATCTCATTCTCGATTGATTGGAATTTATATATAAGCCAATCAGATAAAGTGTTTCATAAGTCATTTCACGAGTGAGTTTTGTGTGCCATCTTTATAGACACGATGTTTACATGCTTTTGGTTGTCGTAAGAATAGGAATACGTGATAGTTACTATAGAACTTCGTTAAAACACTTTCAAGATCATGAAAATTATGATCTGATTGGCTGGAAAAAATTATCGAGAATAATCCTAATAGCATAGCGTCACTGAGGATGTGTACCTTAGTCAGATTGCATGTTCACAAATGCAGCGTATCTATGCTCTGCAAAATGCTGCCAATCTTGAAGAGTAATCATTATTAAAAACGGTAATATTTTTTCATTACGAAGCAATCCTTCCGGTTAAGGCGATCAGTTCCGGAAGTTAACGTGTATACTTCAGACAAATATCAGTCATTTCAGAGACAAGATGGTCATCCCATAGATCAATAACAGAGGACGAGTACACATATGAATAGTTATAAAACATCTTTAGAAGTCAAACCTGACTGACACTGTCTGAAAGTTATAAAAATTTTAACGAAGTATTAACTAAACAGTCAGTGCAGTTTCAGCAAAACTCTGCATTGCGTATGTCTGAAACAATTTCCGCTTTCAAAAAATCATATAAATATCATGCATATTTAAATCTATATCTATATAATATTTTATGACTTGGGGTCGGATTGTTCTTTTCATCAATAATAGTTTTTGAAAATCGAACCGCCAGAAGCCAAATTTAAAACACAGTAATCTGCTACATTTCTACTGAATAAATGAAGTGGTTTTGAGAAAATATGTCAAGTTTTTCGCAGCATTTATTTTGTGTACAAACAAATGGTAAGAAGACTCTTACAGGCAGGCTCCTGGTCCTGAAGGTGGCGGTCTTGTAGCCGATGGTGTAGCTGTCTGCTCCAGCTTTTACGCTCAAACCGAACGTGTGGTCGTGCCCGGGACCGGTGTCTGCCATCCGCGGATCCGGGACCTCAGCCTCGTACTGAACGAAGAGAGAGACATCATCGTCCGAATGGGGACTCCCCACTCGCTTCACTGTGCCCAGGTCGAACTGACATGCAAACGATTTACCCTGGAATAAATATCGTAAGAAATAAATAGAAACACTCGAAATAAATAAATAAATAAATAAATAAATAAATAAATAAACACTTATGATACTATTTACATAAACCATTTTATAAACTAATTGACAGCTTTAATATAACTGAATTAACCTGACGTGGTTATTATTTGATTTTGCTATCATCATCGTCGTCGTCGTCGTCGACTTCATCATCATCATCTGAAGCACATAAATATGCTCAATTTGTTTGTTTTTGTGTTGTTTTTGGTTGTGTTCACCAATCCCTAATAAAAGTTTCTTATACCAAAGACCTAGATTTAGGTCTTTGCTTATACTTACTGACTCACCAAAGTGTGTTAACGAACAATAAACACTCAGTTATGGTTACCGGTTCACGTACCGTTTTACTGGGTGTTTTCTTGAAGTCCAGGAGCGGTTCCAGGCTGCCTGAGATTGCCAGGTTCCTCCCCAGGCGGACGGTCCTGATCTTGGTGATGGCGAAGTCCGGCTCGTCCAGGGTGGGATAGATGACCACCGTCACGTTGTCGTACCTAGCGTCCGGGATCAAGACCGTGTTGTTGACCACAGTCTTCTCCCCGATGTAGATAGTGTTGCCCGGGGGTGAGAGGACGGCGTCAACAGACGGGGACAGGGCTCTCACAGCTGGGTACAATCAGGGTCAAGGGCAATGTTAATCATTGAGATCTTCAATAAGTTGATATTGAATAATTTGTTCAAGTGTTTACAATGTTATTATTTAAATATAATTAAGATTATCTATCCATTATTAACTAACATGACGCCAAAACGCCCCGAAATGAATATGCATATCGGTTTAATCAGTGAAAAGCTGTGCAATCCTCCGACAAACAAATGCACGTGAATCTTGCTTTCAATAGTTACCTTAGTTCAACAACCTCCGACAAACATTCGGGGCGTGGCTATACCTGTTTTGGCGTCATGTTATTTGTGATCATGGTCCATCAAGTGATCATTGGATTTTTATAGTAAATGCAAGCTTATATAGACTTTGAACAAAAAAGCCTATAACTCCGAGATGCTTGCATCTTCACTAAAGTATCTTAAGCATGTGAAGGACCATGATTATAATTAAATGATGGATGGATTACCTTAACTTCAGACTGGACCTTAATAAATTCAGTAACTTGTAACAGAATTAAGCAGAAGCTGGCTATTATTTCCGTTTTTCGGTCCATTTTGGTAAGAATTCGAGTTAAAGATTGTGTCAAAATCCTTATCAGTCTCACAGAATGAGAGAGTGCAATAATGCCACCTTAAAGTTTTAAACTCATCATCATCATCATCATCATCAAAAACACCAACATACTTGTTATTAATGTTTGTAAATTAATATATGGCTTGACAGGACATTGGATTGATAATTGTATTATCATTATTTTAAACTTTTCGAATTATTTAACTATTTAATTCCTTAAGATAAGAAGTGTTCCTACGGAAAGAAGTGTGACGTAAAAAAGTGTGACAATGCGTAAAAACGGTTAAATCACCGGGGAATAATGTAAAGTATCACAGTTACATTTGACCACGTGCAGGTAATCTTCGGCCAAGAAATGAAAAGTTGGCAAAGTGGGAATAGAAAAAGGTGTGAAGTTCACAAAGTGAGAACAAACCGACGAGACAAAGTCTGGTTGACAGACAGGCAACGGAAAAGTGGTGTGTCACTTTTGCAGGTCCTTTCATGTGTATTCGATCGATAAATATATGAATATGTAAAGGCGTTAACACTGATCTTTGTTTTCCATTAAAATCGTATCAATTATGTAGGGTTGAAAATGCTTCAGTGAGTGGCTTTGAAAATGAATAAATTGATAATGAAGTCGTGGGCCTATTCGCAGATCCAGAAGGGGGAGGGGGTCCGGGAATATGGATCCCCTCCCCTGGAAAATTTTGAAGAAAAAAAGAGAAGAGGAAAGAAGAAATGGAATCCTTTGGATCTTGGCCTAGTTTCGGAGAATTTCATATATTTTAGGGTTGGTTTGGTATTGAAATTTTCAAAGTTGGCAAACATATCCCTGGTCGGACCCCCACCCCACTCCTCCTTGAGATACATGACTGGATCCGCGCATGTGATTAATAAATTTTTGCATTCCAGTTTATCATAGAATGTGGTATTTGTTTTGTGAAAAAGACAATATACGGGATCAAAACGTGATTGTATATTAGGCCCCCTGTGACAATTTATAATGTCAGGATTTGTTGATTAATTGATTGGTTATTTATAGAAGAAAATAGGTAAAAATGATTATACAATGCATGGATAAGAAATGCATAATTTTATCTGTTGACTTTAGTGTAAAATTTTTATTTTATTCGATAATGTACATTTGACTAAATTCACTCCGAAATGAGACGTAAATCTACGAGCACACCTAATCTACAAGCTGGTGTAAAATTTCACATATTGTTCAAAAGTAAATAAAATACACTTGAAATGTTTACCCTGTCCATGATTGGTCAGTTTAAATTAGCGAATTATACCGGGTATTGCCGATCCTCTAATGAATGCTCTATAATTTCAAATTATTACTAATTTCACCTGAGGTTGTGTTACTCAATAAAACATAGTTATGTCATTTTTTCTTGAATTCAACTATTTCCGTGTTTAATAGTTTGATATGTCCATAAGTGTAAACTATATAATGTGTGATATAATTACAATCAATGTATACCATAATGCTATTCCAATGATATCGACGGGTACCATCTTTATCATAGCGTTTAAAACGTAATAGAAGATTTATAAATACGATTAACAAAGTTTAAATAAATGAAAGAGCAGACAAATGAGGAAAAAATCGTGTCCCTTACCTGATACTATGGTCCAAACGACGGTGACCGCCAGTGGCCAGGTACAGGTGAAACGTTCCATGGTCAGGGCGGAGTCAAGGGGACAGTCACTGGTTTGTATTTATCCGGGTACCGCCTGTGTCTGCCGGTATCAACCGTCTGTCCCGGGACTGGAGTCTGCAGCCGAGACCGCGTCACCATAGAAACCGTCATGGGCTGTCACACTCTTTTGAATTATTCAAAGCCGTCATCCGTACCTTGGGAATTCTATAGGTAACAATTCTGACGCAGCATATTGCCAGCAATATTTTGTATTTGCTTATCTATTGTTTGAATTATCGAGTTGCCTGGAATTGATTGCCGTGCTGGGTGTATGGCACCACAGGTCCCCGTACAGTCGTGGAGACCTGAACAACCCTTGGAGCAAACTGGCTCGCCATTCTTGCATGAAATGATAATGGACACGCATGAGACCGTTTTTTAAGTGGCAGCATTGATGAAAGCGACTCGAAGTGGCAAAATGGATCTGGCGTTTTATCAGTGTATATCATGTTTGTATACATTAATAA
This sequence comes from Solen grandis, assembly GCA_021229015.1. Lineage (NCBI taxonomy): Eukaryota > Metazoa > Mollusca > Bivalvia > Adapedonta > Solenidae > Solen > Solen grandis. The sequence goes on along the minus strand of CM037795.1, from coordinate 36,483,920 downwards.
TACATGAAGAAGGGCTCCATGGTTCAGATGCAATATTCCTTGACTACGGATCTGTATATCGGGGTGCATTCCCCACGGGACACAAGATAAAGTACTGATGCAATCCCGGTAACTGTCGATATTATTTAGCTATACATGTAGTTACAGAAACTTGATCCAAATAGATATTAATGTTAAATGTATTTATATGGCATGTACATATGCGTAATTTCTACAGAGCGAGAGATAGAGAGACACAGAGAGAGGCAGAGTCAGACAGACAGACAGACAGACAGAAAGGAATGGGGCATCTGTTTGGCGCACAACATCATGCTGAAGTTCCAGACAGGTTGGCCCACAAACCACTAGTCTACGGTGTGTTGTCGTATGTGAGAGAGTATAGTGATCGTCCGTCCAAACGGGTGGGATATCTCAGGGTTATCCGGTTTCCTCCTACAATAAGAGGAACCCGGAGAAAGCCCACCCGTTTGGACCACATACGCAGCCACCAGTACCATATAGGTTGTGATTATTTATTTTACATAGATTACGAAATAAGTTAAGTTAATCTTAAAGAAAAGAGCGCTTTGCACAAGCCTTTATCGATTGGGCTCATAGATTTTATCAGCACAATGATGTGTTCGCTTTTTTCCAACGGATTTCTCCTTCAGTACATAATGATAAGTAAACATGTCACGCGTTAATACCTTAAAGCAGCTAGCTGGTTTATTGATGGTCATTGTTCATGTAGCTTCGTGATTTAACGTCTTCAGCACTTCCGGTCAACGAAATCGAAAATTCAGCCTGTGAAATGAGCGTATGCGCGAAGAGTGAGTGAGATCAGTCATGTGACGGCAAATAAAAATAGGTTTTATCATTCTAAATATAGTTTTAATACCATTCGTAACGCTGCTACCTATGATGAAGAAACCACCTTTTTTTTACAAAAACGGAATGTTACATTGGGTGGCCATGCGTCTGTAGATGGGTATTGATATATATGTAATACATGAACACACAAAATCAAATTCTTAGTCAATGCCCGTCAATGAACGAGCTGCTTTCATAACACTTGCGAATTGGCAAAGAAGCCAGGCTCAAAAATGTGTAACACGGTACAATAAGCATCTGCTTACGTATTTAACCGGAATTGATTGCGTCTACAAACTATAGCATGCGACCTACACTTGACGAGTATATTTGTCAGGAAACAAATACTTAACTAACATAAATGAGGAAGAGTTAAAAGGAAAATAAAAACATTTAACCAATTCAACCGACCAAGTGTCTGTGAACGAGCTACTGTGAGGCTCATAACATTTGTTGCTACGATAGTTGCAGTTTTATACCAAACTGTTATTCAGTATAAGTTGTTTTTTATATTTTAAATTGAGCCGGAGTTTCTTAAACCACTGGTCGGAGACGCATTTTCTTATTTGAGCGTTAGGTTTGATTTCACAGTAAATAAGATGTCTTACTCCAGCTGATAAAAGGCTTTGCTCTCACCGACAGCTAGTATATCTGTTATTTAATTTAAACTTATTTCTTTTCACATCTAAAATCAAAACGCTCAATGAGCTGAGAGACGGCAGCCGGATTAACAGGAAAAAAAGCTGTGATTCTTAATTATTGATACAATAGAGGCAAAAGCCACATGACGCAAAACCCCGCAACTATAGGGTCATGAACCTGAATGTATGAACTTCAGAAGTAGGTCATCCCTAGGACCCAATTTATATACTCTCTTTACTAGCTGTTACTAAGTGTAGAACTTGACAATGTACTTGATGTTTTAGATACTTGAATGCTTGTTTCTATTTCAAAGTTAAGAAATGCTCTGGGAGAAATTTAACTCGCTTTCATGCAAAATTACGCGTGAACTATTTTAGGTAAATTACAGACATTCGAAGCGCTACTTTTTTTTTTCTTTTTACAAGAGTAGATATTCAAGTATGTAAAGTGGGTTGCTGTTCTGATTTATAAGTGTCACGGATATATCATTCACGTTTAAAACGGATGTTTACAGAGCAAAATAACACGTTTACAAACAACAGCACATGAATAGTGGTTACGGTTATGAATAAAAGGTCTGCGTAACATATTCCATTCGTATTCGTAAGTGCAGAATCGCATTACGTGGATCCGAACTAAGCGCGGAGAGGTACAGTCAAACTTGGCATTGAAAATATGCAAATTAGCAAGGTCAGCGATGCCTGGTAAGCGTTTCTAGCTACTAAAGACGACAAGTTGCCGTCTAAAAATGAAAGATTCTTGCCCCAAACAGGGTTTGAACCCACAACTTTCGGGTCCGCAGTTATGTTTCTACTTGACAACGTTCTGCCATTTCAATGAACACTATGTCTGTCTAGAACGGAAATAGTTGTATCACGCTGAATTATCACGGCGTATCCATATGACACGATATCCTTATCAATCACATACATTCTGTATTAATGCTGAGCGCATCTCACTTTTACGACTCGAGCCCGCGGCCTCCTACTCACGATGCGGACGTTCTAGCCAAAAGACCACAGGTAGTGGGAGGGTGGGGTGGGGTCAGGACCGATTGTTATCTGGTTTATCTCTAACCACATGATGGTTGTCAAGGAAACGACATCTTCGGCCATTATATAAAACAAAATCAGTATGTGAACATGACGCATAATATTATGTCCTTACATTGACAGCCCCTTAGACAACAGCGATTTGTATTAATCGCAATGTCCCATTGCAGAGATACTAAAATTGCTACATCGTCGGAAACCCCAAGATGACTTATTCCGTTTCGCTTCCTGACATCATGATATCGATCAATGGTACGTGAGCATCAGGCGATGAAATGGTACAGCTGTGTTCAAATTCTCCCACACAAGAACATTCCTATTCTCTGACTGTTCTTCATTTGACAGAGTCCATACCCTCTGATTCCTCTATAGCGTGTAGTCATGTGTAAACTTCACATGTGCTACAACTATACAACAAGATTGGTTTTACGCAAGCGTTAAATGGCTGCCGAAAGAAAGGTAAAAAGCAAATTAGTTAAATTCGATGGAAACTATAAAACAAAGAATGCAGTTTTTATCAAAAATTATACAGAGGGTGGACTGAAAATGAGTTATATATTTATATGTAATTCTATGGCGGCATATTTCTGCCGGCCACTTATCCCCTTTGCTATGTCGAAACTTTGTCACATACTCAGTTAATATCTGGCATGTAAAACACTTTCGTGTTATCCTCTAAGGTATCTTAAGAGGACAAAAATGCCCGTTAGTGCCCACTACTGCCAGCCATAAATTCACTAAAGATAATTGGGTATCTCGCCTTTTTTCAAGTTAGCCAGTTAAATTATGTGGATAACAAGCATATCTTCAAATAATTATCTTGAAGAAAAAAAACATGATCTTCAGTTAACACAAGAGCTGTCCGTAAGACAGCATGATCGATTATTCGCATGTTTTGTAAATAAAGATAAATATTGCATTTACGGCATATACAAGAGCAATATACATGTGCTCAAAGTTTTAAAGCAATATTAGTACAAAATGATTAATCAAGTAAGAAAAGGGGAATAATTATGTCAAAATCCAAGACAGAGTTATGTACTCTTGCCATGTACAATTAGGGGTGATGGTCATAAACAGGTATTCAAAGTTTCAAAGCAATACTCTCAAATAGTTAAGTGAAAAAATGGGGTGGTGAGAAAACCTTATCAAGATTCTAAATAAAAAGGGGGCATAACTATTTTAAAATTCATGACAGAGCCTGACCCCCAACAAAGGTTATGCAATTTCATGAATTATGAGGGACGTCCATGAACAGATCAAAGGTTATGCAATTTCATAATTATGAGGGACGTCCATGAAAAGATAATAGCAATGTTCAGCAAAACTTTTTAAAAAAATCCAAAATGGCAATAAATATGCAAAAGTATTTGGAAGAGTTTCTGTTCCTGTTTCTACTAGTTGGTCTGATGATGATCAAGCCATGTGTGAAGAAATTGGAGACATCTAAGGAGTAAATTGAGAGATAATTTCGATGTTAAACATACGTTTAACTTTTATTTTTCAGTCCAAAAAGGGCAATTAATGTGCAAAAATATTGGAGGAGTTACTATCCCTGTTTCCACTAGTTGGTTTGATGATGATCAAGGTATGTGTGAAGTTTGAGAGACATCCAATTAGTAAAACTGGAGATAATGGCAATGTTAAACATAAGTATATATTTTTCTAAGTCCAAAAAGGGCCATAATATGATAAAAAATATTTGAAAGAGTTACTGTCCCTATTTCTACTAGTTGGTCTGATGATGTTCAAGGCATGTGTGAAATTTGAGAGACATTTAATGAGTAAAACTGGAGATAATGGCAATGTTAAACAAAAGTTTTACATTTATTCTAAGTCCAAAAAAGGGTCATAAATATATTTTAAAAAAATGGAAGAGTTACTGTTCCTGATTCTATTGGCGGGTCTGATAATGATAAACACATGTGTACAGTTTGAGGAAATCCATTGAGTAATAGTGGAGATAATGGCAATCCTAAAGGAGGAAGGGGGTAACTTAATATGTGAAATTTTTCAGAAAATTTTCGACATAACTAATGGATAAGAGGCAGGCAGAAATATGCCACAATATAATTCTTTTCTTTTTTTTCTCACCAGCAGGTTACCACTGATTTTATATTTTTTCCTTTATCTTTAGTACAATGTTAAAGGAAACCTATGGTGGCATATTTCTGTCAGCCACTTATCCACTTAGCTATGTCGAAACTTTTCTGAAAAATTGTCACATATTCAGTTATTATCTGGCAAGTAGAATTTTTTCAAGCTATCCACTTAGGTATCTTAACAGGACTAAACTGTCTGTTAGTGCCCACTACTGCCAATCACATATTCACTGATGTTAACTGGATAGCATGCTTTTTTTTCCAGATTATTATGTGAACAATGCTTGTTATCCACATAATTTAACAGAACAGAACATTTATTTTATTGACTTGTAAAATTTACATCGTATGGTGGCATACTTCTGCCAGCCACTTATCCACTAAACTATGTTGAATCTTTTCTGAAAAATTGTCACATATTCAGTTAGTATCTGGCAAGTAGCAAATTTTCAAGTTAACTACTTAGGTATCTTAACAGGACTAAACTGTCTGTTAGTGCCCACTACTGCCAATCACATATTCACTTATTTTAACTGGATATCATGCCTTTTTCCAGATAATTATGTGAAAAAAATGCTTATTATCCACATAATTTAACTGACTAACTTGAAAAAAGGCGAGATACCCAGTTATCTTAAGTAAATAAATGGCTGGCAGTAGTAACTGAATATGTGACAATTTTTCAGAAAGTTTCGACATAGCTAAGTGGATAAGTGGCTGGCAGAAATATGCCACCATAAAATCGTCAAAATCAATACACGCACATTAAAATATAGTACTAGTTAAGCATAATACCCTATATAATATAGTTTCAATTAACTAACTTCAATAAAAGCGCGATATCTAATTATCAAGAGTGATTATATGACTGAGAGTGCAAAAAGTCACATTTTAGTGTTTTATGCAATTTTGGCCAACATTTCAATAAAGGCAGTTTCCGTTAATAAAAACTTGGTGGGAATACATTTTTTTTTCTTCACATTTTCAGACAGACATTGAATCTATACTTCATGTAAAAATGGACAACAAATTATGTAAAAACTTGGATTATAAAACATTATTTTTGTTATATTGTAAGGTCAAATGGGGATGGTCCCCGACTCCTGTTGACCTATTAAGGGGATACTCATATAGGGGCATTAGACATTGAAAAACTATATAAGACTTGACTGCTTAAGGCAGACCTGAAGAAATGTCAAGAAACAGTCAAAATACGAAATGGTCAGTCAGCTCAAACATAGGTAGCACAACGTGCAAGAAAATAAAATGGGAAACATATATGCGAAGCGCTGTCAAAAAATGATAATGACATATGTCGGTTCTTCTTCTCCTTTTTTTAAATCTATTAGCTCATTTTTAACAGGCCTTAATTTCGATATCTTAATTTGTCTTCGTTTATTTCATAACATCTCGTCACTCTTTACGGGTATTGATGATTTTGCATTTAGATTTCCTTTTATATCAGAGTGCGTATTCATTGCCAATTTTCAAATTATGTCAATGCATATGTCTGCGGTGTTTGCACTGATTGGACCATAGAACATCACTTCCGCTCCAGAGTCCACTTATGGTGCATGTCCAATAGTATCATGTACATGCAATTTGAAAAGTAACCTACAAGCATCGTTAATTTTCATTGAAGCATGCGTATGTACACATTTCACCAATAGCTCATTTCTTTAGAGGTATAATTCACTGATTTAAATCGACCAATCATTGACTGGGGAAAATCTAAATTCCCATTGAACAATGTGTGGAATTTTACACTAGCATGTAGATTAGATGTTCGGGAAGTGCTCGTCAATTAAGCAGGTTAATATCTCATTTAGGAGTGCAATGGTCAATAAGGGCCCCATAAATAATGGTGTTGTGTTCGTGACTGCGGATGGTTCTTCACAGGTGCAAAGTACTGGTCCAACACAGGAACTGCAGAGATGGATTAGTATAAGATTTTCCAATCAGCGTAAAATGAAACTAGTTTTAAACTGAACGATCAATATATAATGTTTATTCCGGTATATACTGAATGATACACACGTTGAGATCAATTGTACCTGAATATTCACGTTCAAAATGCTGCTGTGTATTGGATAAATTGTGAAAATCAAGATGATTTAAATTGACTTAACCAATCTGAATAAATTGACGGCCCTAAAGTAGTTTTATATTCCCCGGCTTATAAATCGAGGGGTGATGGTGAAACTAGGCTAATCGCTTATATACTTATATGCACTCTGCCGAGTTTCGCTCTAACCCCTCGAAATGCATTTCACAAGTTTTCAACTGGAACGTTTTATTTCATGAATGCAAAATCTACATAAAAATAGGGTCTTTATATGGCCATGAGAGGACGATCTCAAAAAGGAAATATAAGTGTCACACATTTGTAATACTTTTTAAGCTGATCGCAGGGGATTTCAAACCCAGTAAATTCTTACATTCATTTCCGCCCGGTAGATGAGTAATTCTATAGAAACTCAAGTCGTGAGGGAAGATGCTATATTAGCCCATTACACATAATTCATAGTTTATATATTCATTCAATGCTTTAAGAATGAAAAATACATACCGGTGCCACTTTATGAACTTACCCCGTGACGAAAGGTCTTTATGTGTGCCCACATTCTTGGTCTTGTTTAGGGTTTAAGTTAGTGTTTAAAAGGTAACTGTAGGAATTAATTGGGTAACTGTAAGGGAAGGCGAGTATGAAACATTTTCCGAAATTATAAGTATGCGAAAAAAAATCCTTGGTAAACTGCGTTTCTTGGCAACCTTTATATAAAGTCACACCGGTATAAAAATGAATGAAATAAAGAACCCTATAGGAAAGCATGAAATCGAATATTTATTGTTGTTTTATTACTTCTATTGTTTTATCGTACGGTCGTATCTTATTCTAGCCGCAATCATGGAAAATAAATCGTCCATTTTGCAAATAAATAAGATATAACACATGTTGACAGTTTCAATATTTCTAATTGTCAGATATATGAGTAGTCATCACATAGTCTACCTCACTAGACCAAGTTCTTGTCGACCCGTTTGATATGCATTTGAATTCTGCCAATCAGAAAATGCTACACTTATACATGTCACTGTTTTAGTCTCACAAGGTGAGAAAAATATGCAACCTGACCGGGACTCGAACCCGGGACCTTTCGCTAACAGGGCGAATGCTCTACCGACTGAACTAGCCGGCCGCTTACATATGATTCTCCCCTATTGCGAGTTATCGGTACTGTGACATAGTTGAACCTGTATTAGCGGCCACCTGTATTAAGAGGTCAATCTGTATTTATCCTTTATTGAATGTTACCAAACTATATCATTTTAAAAGCTTCATTTTGGAGCAATGTTAAACATACACAACAACTCTTTTATGAAATTTCGCTCGCAGAGCTTTATCAAAAATCACGAAGAAGTACAACAGCGCTACAAATGCATTTTGACCTAAAACAATATGGCAATATAAACATACAAAGGAAATGACGTTGACGTCATATATTGTTGCCCCAAAACTTTTACAGAAAATAAATACATTTAGCAATTGATTATATGAGCATTATTCGAGGGACATAGACATATAGATACATACATGCATGGACATTCATACACATATACATGCATGCACATGGCCTTGCATGTAAACACATACGCATACCTATTTATCCTATCATCAGACTCACATCGTGGTATAAACTGCCTATCGAATAAACTTAGCTTTATACTTATATACTCTGACGTCATCGGAACTACTTTCTTGAGTTCAAATGTGTTTTGTGTATTGGGCTCAACCGTGTAAGATATTATTCTTTTTAAATATATTTTTTCTTGTCGAGTATTTGAAAGTTGAAAATGCTTTACGCATATGCTTAATAAAAAGTTTCGAAAAGTTCGTGAATTGTTATAACCGTTTTTTAAATCCTGGGACTACTTAGGTGTGTACGCAGAACGGTTTGTTTGCTTGCACACGCGGAAGAATACTAAAGGGCAGATAGTTGGGAGAATCCAGATTTTTTTCTTTTATTTTCGTGTCTAATTTAAAATTATCAGATTATTAGTTAGAATGATAGGATAAATAGAATACTAGGTTAGTGTTGGATAAAGATAAGTTTATCCTGCTCGGCAAAGAAAATATAAACCGCTCGCCAAGGCTCGCGGTTTAGATTTTCTTGGCCTCGCAGGATAAACTTATCTTTATCCAACACTAACCTAGTATTCTCTATGTATACACATAATCATTTTAATTAAAAACAATTTTGGCGCAATATTAACATACACAGAAAATGATGTCATGACGTTGTCGTTATATATTATTGCGCCAAAATTGCAAAGGAATACAGGATACATGACTATATGACTACCCCAATCTCCACGTAGTTATCTCTCCTTTGTGAGCGTGCAAGGAGATCACTGTGTGGAGTTTGTGACCACCCATGTATTATTTGAGAAAAAACGCTTATATACATTCACAAATTTGTAGGAACGCCCATGTTAAGTGACTAACCATGCATTATTTAAGGAATATACTACTAGATACATTCATAAATCTGTATGCATACCCATGTTAAATGACTAACTATGCATTATTTGAGGAACATACTCCTACAGATGTTCGTAAATATGTGTATCATTCATTATGACGTCAAGTCAGGAAAATATTTTTTATAATCAAACAAAATGGCCGCCGATTTTTTCAATGACGACGTTGACGGACTATATTGACGTCGTTAAAGTGTCGATGCAGGAATGTGATGCGATGGAACTCTTACTGTTGATGCTTTTATATGGAAATAACAGTGAATTATGTATAGGTTAGTTCATAGTTGCCTTCAATTACACGATATAGTCACGAGGGCGGAGCCCGAGTGACTATGTCGTGTAGTTGAAGGCAACTATGAACTAAGCTATTTAGCACATGGTATTTTCCGTCCACTAGCGACAGAACGTCACAAAAGTGTGAGTTATGTGGTTGCATAGTCCACACTTATTGATTTTTTACAAAAGTGTGGACTACGCGTTATAGTTCACGGTGACTATGAACAAATACTGGCACCTGATTGGACGAGAGGAAAATGCCATGTGCTAATAGTAGTCCACACTTTTGTAAAAAATCAATAAGTGTGGACTATGCAACCACATAACTCACATTTTTGTGACGTTTTGTCGCTAGTGGAGGAAAATACCATGTGCTAAATAGTTGCCTTCAACTACACGACATAGTCACTCGGGCTCCGCCCTCGTGACTATATCGTGTAGTTGAAGGCAACTATGAACTAACCTATACATAATTTCACTGTTTTGAACTGTTTTTATAAACTGTATAAACTGATCGGAGCGTCAGTTTTGCCGGGCTTTTACGGAAAAAATGACGCCATAAAAACGTCACGCACGTGATGTTATCCGCCAATTTTGACGTCTCTTGTGAATAAAAAGCTTATTTATGGCCATTAAAACATTAAATAAAAATGTTTGTTTTGGTAAAAGATCGATGTATAATTTCATTCATGAACATAAAAAGATGCATTTTCACTCGTGGCTTCGCCGCTCGTGAAAATATCCTTTTTTATGTTCACTCAGTGAAATAACTAATCGATCTTACACCAAAACAAGCAATTATCCTCTACGGTATGTAATGTATCTATTATACATTTTAATATCATGTATACATACATGTATATATATACAAAATATCAACTTCCTTTTAGAGCTTTGATAAATAATGATAATATGTAGAGAGAGTCAACCAAGTGGATTCGGAATCGGACCAAGGATAAATTGTATCCGGTCGTTTTGGTGGAGATATAATCCCTCACTTTCCCGTCAAGTTCACCAAGCAACTAGAGACAGACATTTGACACGGATAAAAAAACAAGACAGAAGACGCCATAGATAACAAGTAATAATTGTAACAGTGAACTGTTAATAAGTCTCCCAAATGAAGTTTCTCCTTAGACAATCATACATGAATGGTTTTTGTGAAATAAGGTCATAAGTAAAATTAAGGGGGTGGGGCCAGACCCCGTGGTGACACATGTGAACATCAAAGAAGTACCGTTCAATTCATCTGATCATGAGGAACAAGAACAAGTGAGGACCTCAATGTTTTTTTAAATAAAGGTCAGAAACAAAACTGATGAGGTGGGGCCAGACCCCTTTTGTGACCCCCGGTGACACTAAAGAAGTACAATTCAATCTGCCTCCACATGAGGAACAAGAAAATATATGGTTCAGGGGTGGGGATCTGAACATTTTTTAAGTTATAAGATAATAAGTAAAATTGAGGGTTGGGGCCGACCCCTAAATGACCTCAGGACACCAAAGTGGTACTATTGAAGTATTCAGTTCTTCTCATTATGAGGAACAAAATATATATGATTCAGGGTTGGAAATTTGAAATATTTAACCAAAATACAATTCTTATGCAAAAAAACACCTTTGAGGGGATGGGGCCTGACCCCAAGGGACCCCCCATTTGCAAAGATCGGGGGGGGGGCACCACTACTCATTGAGGACTATACGTGTGCGACGTTTTGTAAAGATAGGTCGAGCGGCCTCCGAGATATTGCCTGTAAAATGTAACCTGGGGAGAAAGAAGAATAATAATAAGAAGAAGAAACGGAGTAAAAACATTAAGTCTCCAAACTTTGTTTGGGAGAACTAATTATGCTCAACGTTTCTTTGATTAAGAAGCAGGAGATCTGCCACAGTTAGTTGACAAATGGCGGTGTTTCAGCTAAATCGCATGTAATTAAAAGCTTGACTTTTGGTACAAACCATGGTCACGTGGTGACTCGGTGTTGCAGTGATTCATGCATAGCCAATCCACTGCGCCAGAGTTTGGACCTCACCCAGTGATCAGAAATTGAAGAAGACGGACAATATGGTCCTGAAGTCTTTCACCTGAGAAAAACTGCCTTCATTGCCTGTACAAAATACTAAATTATAGCAGTTGTACTGAATACATTATCCACGAGATCATTTCAATTCCACAAACCAAACAGTAACTGTGGTCAAAATTTGAAGTCAAACTTTACTGAGAGATTGTGGCTTTAAACATCATCGATGAAAAAACAGTGAAAACTGGCATTTTTATTAATTAAAGGGTCACAATTCCTTACCTAAATTTTCGATATCAGCCATAGTCGAACTTGGCCTAGAGAGTATGGCTATTAACATTATTATATAGTTTGATAATGATTGCTTAAGATTTGAAGATGCTAGAGTGCAAACAAAGTTAATCTGGCAAATTTTAAAATCAAAAGGGGCATATCTCCTGACCTACTTGGCCAATGTCAGCCAAAATAAAACTTGGCCTAGATTGTGGATATAGACATTGCGTAAAGTTTTAAAATGACTGCTTAAGAACTGGATATGCAAGAGTGCAAACAAAGTGAAATCTGGCAATTTTTAATATTAAAAGGGCCATAACTCCTGTCCAAAGTGGCTGATATCTGCCATAATCTAAACTGGCAAAGAGATTATGGTTATAAACATTTTCTTGAAGTTTGAAGATAATAACTTAAGAAGTGAAGATTCTAGAATGCAAACAAAGTGAAATCTGGCTTTTTTTCATATTTAAAGGGCCATATTCCTAACTAACCGACATCAGCCATGAAAGATTATGGCTATAAACACTGTCATAAGGGTTGAAGATGATTGCTTAAGAAATGAAGATACTAGCGTGCAAACGAAGTAAAATCTGGCATTTTTTAATATTAAAAGGGGCATAGCTCCTTACTTTATTGGCCAATATGAGCCATAATCAAACATAATCAAACTTGGCCAAGAAATTATGGATATAAACATTGTCATAAAGTTTGAAGATGATTGCTCAAGAAATGAAGATGCTAGAGTGCAAACTTATTGTGGGCGACAGACGGACGGACGTTTTTATGATCTATAAGTACATCCTGTTAAATACGGAGTGAGGCCCATATTATTGGAATAAAAAAGACAGTCGGACCGACGCCAGGATAATTGCCTAGATTAAACACCCTGTGACCATCAGGGTCCCATGCGACACGTGAACATATTTGGAGGTTTAAACCAATCAGGAAATCATCGAAATAAATACCAGCGAAAAACAAGAAATACCTTTAAACAAGAGGGCCATCATGGAACTGAATTGCTCACCTGAAAAATATTGCCTTCATTGCTTTTTATAAAACAGTCATACTGAATACAACATCTATACAGAAGTACAGTAAAATATTCGTAATTCCACACAAAAACTGTACCCGTGGTCAAAATTCTGATGGTCATAGCTATAAATCAAGTGTCCACGAGGCGGAGCCAGTTTTGACTTGAACAAACTTGATAGATGTCTATATAACCATGTTAAACATAAAATATCTAAACTGCAGACAAGATTTTTCTAGATTTTCATATATAGGCCTATGTAAAATAATGTGACCCCTGGGGCGGGACCAATATTGACCCCAGGGTCATGATGTGAACAAACTTGGTAAAGGTTCATAAGACAATGCCACACACCAAATATTTAAGCTCTATGCCTTTTGGTTTCAGAAAGAAGATTTTTAAAGATTTCACTTTGAAAATCTATTTTTAGCTCCGGTGACCTAGACATGCACCAGACCAGAACCATTTGAACAACTTTGGTGGAACACTAAAGGCAATTTTCATCAAATTTGGCCCAGTGGTTTAGGAGATGTCATTTCAAGAAATTGTTGACACCGGCGGCACGGACGGACGCCGACAAAAGGCGATCACAATAGCTCACCATGAGCACGTTGTGCTTAGGTGACCTAAAAAAGTATTCGGCGTAGCTAAATAATTGTCAATTGTAATATGTTAAACAGAATAAAACTACTATGAAGTTGGAAATGTTAGGAAAAATGTTTATAAATACCAAGATTATGGGAGGTATTGTGAAGACTATATAACAAATTGATTTAACTTACATGTACTAACTAAAAAAGCTAATCTACCAACTTTCATTAAATATTTTGCACATGCTGATTTTTTTAAAGTACAATTCATTTTTAACCTAGCAAAACCGAAAGATCATAAATCGCGTATATTCGATTATTATTTCCAGATTCGCACAATAAACTGCACAACTCCTCTGCAGCAGTTACAGAGTCCACTTTTACAAATTGGGGGAAATGAAAAGTGGCCGAGTCCACTTTTACAAATTAGGGGAAATTGTGGTCTAAAAAAATAGACATATGCCTGCTTCTTATTCAGTTGTTTTAAATCATATTGCAAAAGCAGCATCCCTAAATTGATAAGAAAGAGTTAAATTTTCATTACTGTGTTTATGTTAAAATCGAAAAAGAAATCTGTTAGATCATAACCTTGAAACTCCCATTTTAAGTTGGAATACCCTAAATATTTTAAAAATAGATTATACAGCGAATGATAGGCTAGCAATGTATTTACTATGGCTTCATTTGATTGGTTCAAGAAGTAGGTCAAAGTCAATTTTATACAGCTACGCCGAAGAAAAGATTTCAACTGAGCTAGGGTTAGGGTTATCTGCCATGGACTTATTTTCTTAAATTAACTATTTTTCAAAAGGTAAATAACAGCTGATAAACACAAACATGTATAAAACTTTTATTTCTGAATGTTTAGTTACAGTTACAACACAATAAACAACCAACAATAGAAACACTAACTCAAATACGATGTTGCTGCTAATACACTAGTAATACATGTAATAATTAGGAATGATGATCAAACCTAGAATAATATAAATAAGAAAAAACACACCAAAAACTAAACAGCAAACTGAACACAAGTTACATTGAGATTCTCAAACATAAACTAAACCAAACACATGAGTAAAACCTTTACCTCATTAACCCTCATGAATATTCATGTACAAATTAACAATTTGATAGAAATCAATTGGCTAAACACTAAATGGTATATGAAACAATGGAGTTTTCTTTATACATCATTAAATTGTGATCATGGTCCATAAGTGATCATGGGAATTTTATAGTAAATGTAAGCCTTTCTAGACTTAGAGCAGAAGAGCCTTTAATGGCTGCTTGCATCTTCACTGAAGTCTTTTTAAGCATTTAAAGGACCACAATCATAATCCAAAGGTGGATTGGATTACCTTAGTATCTTATAAGCAAACCTTGAGGGCCCTGATTGGACAGCACCTGAAATGAGTCTGATCTAGGTCTGTTTTGCTTACCAATGCATAAAATGTCTTCATGAAGTAAGGTTTAAGATATCTAAATATATCAAAATTCAAATACAAATACTCACATGGCAACCACGTCAAACAATCTGAGATTCTATAATCTAAATTTTTGAATGTATCAAGTGTCACACAGTGAAGTGTCACTGTGTGTGACCTTGACCTATATTATTATAACAAGGTCATTGTGTGTCACATTGACCCAAATTCTTCTAGCAAGACTGAATCAGGTGTCACTGTGTGTGTTACCTTGACCTAAATCATTATAACAAGGTCATTGTGTGTCACATTGTCCCAATTTCTTATAACAAGGGTGTATCAAGTGTCACTTTGTGTGACCTTGACCTTAAGCAAAAACCACAGGTGTAATATAGGAATTTTATAAGGTGTTACTGTTCATGACACAAGACTTAAATTATTCTCTATCAACTTTTCACCACATGAAAGCTTTCAACGAAATGAAACACATGACTAGAATAAATCTAATCAATCTGAAATCAGCTTGCAGGCTAATCAGTTTCAAACATCCATGAAAAACATGTAATACTATTGATTAACCTGTCCAGACTAAAGAATCTGGATTTACATCTATTTTGAGATGATAGAAACTTCTACTGTATTGTAGAAAAGGGCTATGCGGGTGCATGCATTTATGAATAATACAACTGAATATCTATGAGTATTTAATTAGCTTATTTAGGAGTACTTTGCTTTCTCAGGAAAAAATCTGTATAACAACTGAGTATTGTATATTTTAATACATAATGCATACATGACTCAATTATAGTCCGGACAAAGGAAGCTGACCTTTGTCCACCACCTGCAGCCTGTCAATCCAGATTTCCCATCTCAGTGGATAACATAGAAAGACTGGAAGATTCTATGAAAGCAAACTGGATACAACAATCAGACAGGCCAAAAGGTAAAACTGCAAACCACCACCTCTCATTTGAAACAAGTTAAGTCTAAAAACAAGAGCTGTTCATAAGACAGCACACTTGACTAATTTGAAATGCTTGTTGGTTAACCAAAATTAACGTCTGTTGTAATTCTTGCCCTTTACATGCACATGGTAAAAAAAATCTACCTTAACAGACCCCCCCTGAACATGTATATGAAGTTACTTTGATATAAGCTTGGTAGAAACTTTAACCAAGCTGCAACATCAACGCAGATGCATGGGTGATTGCAATAGCTCTTATTTTCTTCAAATAGTTGAGCTAAAGATGTTGCAAGTCCTTCATTTTGCATAACAACTGGTAAAAAAGTGATGTAACTGTTTCATTAGATGAACAAAAACAAGGTCTGCCAAACCTCATTTAATTTCTGCCAAAGAGTTTAAAATATTCAGAAAAAGATGCCCATAAACTTTTTATTCTATTGAACATGTATCATCAAAAACCTATGCATAACTAATTCTGCAGCTCTCCAACAGACAGTTGTGGGTATCAGACAGTGTTTTTCACAACATAATACAACAGAAGATTCCATACCACACCATATCAGCTGTTTTTGTTTAACCCTTTCCCTCATAGAGGAAACCATGAAAAGACCTATGCGAACAACATTAAACCAGATCAGCCTGCGAGTAACTCACAGGCTGATCAGGTTTTATGTTGTTCGCTGCTCCTCAGTGGTCTGGAAATGAGGACTTTATAATTAAATTTGGTAAGGTTAACTGTGGTTTTCTGCAGATCAGGCTTTATGTGGTACCTATTGAGTGCGTCAAAATGAGTCTATATGAGGGAAAGGGTTAACACATATTGATATAACAGACGAATGTAAGGAAAAATATGTAGGCTAGATAATTAATTCTGGATAATAAGTTATGTGATAAATCAAATAAACATATTTGGAACCAACTTCTTGAATTGCTAAATAGTTTAAACTTATTCATATATGGTCAGGTGGGAAACAAGTTCTTACTACTTGAACTATTACTCATCCCTCTCAACAGTTCCTGCATTGAACTAGTACTTTGCAACTCAAAAGGTCATGAAAAATCCTTGCACTAACGAGGTTCAAATCCACAACATTTGGAACATAGTCAGGTCCATTACAATGCTAAATGTTGAAAACCATTATGGCATACGATGAAATAAGGACAAAATATAAAAGTCAAGCTGATGATCACCTACAAATCTTATCCCTTAAAAACAGACATGGCAGAGAAGGACCTCATATCAAAAACAAAAGAATGTAAGTCAAACATAAAAGCAGGTCAGCCGGCATATCACTTGACTTGTATGGGTTATTTCCTTTATAGTAATATAATAAATCTCTCTCTCTCTCTCTCTCTCTCTCAGAGTATAACTGAATAAGAACATACAAAGTTATTTGAACAACCTCACCTTCTTTACATAAAAACATTTGATATGGATTTAACTACACCAGTGAATGACACTTTTATCATTTTAATTCCCATGTGTAAATAATCTGAGATTAATGTTAAAAAAAATTATATAAAATCTGATATGGAAATGAATATACATTTGTACATGTAAATGTACACAGCTACAATACTGATACATATTCTGACTGGTGTGTTTTATTATGCATACTGATCTGATCTGTAATCTCTTTTCAGTTATCAGACATGAGTCTGAGTATTTGTACATATGAGTATAAAGAGAAAACTATGATGTTCAATCAATTAAACAAGAGGGCCATAGAGGCCCTGAATTGTTCACCTGAGTATTATGGGTGTGTACCTGTTCACAGTAGGTATTGAAGACCGGTATCTGATGTTTCATTTTCTGAAAAGCATTTGATTCTTTCAGTGAAAAAGCCCTTCCTTCCTTGATGTTTATTTGTGGATTAAAAACTTTCAAGAGTACTTATAACCCTTGTTAAATATGTATGTGTAAATTATCAGACCCGGATTCCGGGCTACTCCACTTGTCAATACTCTTCACTGGTAGAGGAATGTGATCTGTAAAATCAGCAAAATACCAAAAAGCAAAGTATGGGTGTATTTTGAAAGTGCAGAATGCAGGCTCTGTAAAACTTGGGTGCAGAACAAAGGTGGCAATACTAGTAACCTTGCTGCATACCTTAGAAGGAAACACAAGATTTAAAAGTACACTTCATCCTTCAGTAGTAGTTTCAGTGTCATTTCTTATTACAGTCAAAGATCAAAAAATATCATTTGATATATCAAATACTGATCATTCTGTATCCTTTATTGAATAGATTACTTTGAGTATACTACTGAGTATAGGGTTACCAAGGAACATCTGTACTAAAACATTTTGAAATCTGGCCCGTAGTTTTAAAGAAGTTTTTTAAAGTTTTCATGATTTATTTCTTTCCATTGCCATGGCAATCAGTTCTACATAAATCAAGTTTATTTTAGCAACTTTTGTGAAGGTTCACCCAAGGATCATCCCTGCCAAGTTTAATCAAATTCTATCTAATGGTTTCTGAGGAGATGTTGTTTAAAGATCTCACTATATACATATAAGGCAAATTAGTCCCGCCCCCGGTGGCCATTTTTTTTTTTACATATCGGAATATTTTTAACAATTTTGGTAGAGGGTTACCCAAGGAAACACCTATACTATAACATTTTGAAATCTGGCCAGTAGTTTTGAAACAGATGATTTTTTCTTTTCTTTTTATTGCCATGGCAACCAGAGTTCTACATGGATAAAGTTGATTTTAGCAACTTTTATCAAATTTTGTCCAGTGGTTTCAGAGGAGATAAAGCAAATTGTTGACAATGGACAACGACGAATGCAGGGTGATCCTAATAGCTCAGGTGAGCTAAAAATGAGAATTTCATACATATGAGTATATTGAGAAACCTAAACCTTCTATCAGTTTGACAATGAGTATTTTGTACACATGTTAAAAAAAAAAAAAAAAAAAACTTTGATATTCCATTAATTTTACAATGAGTATTTTGTACACATGTGTTCAAAGAAAACTTTTATCAGTTTTAACAATGAATAATTTTTAAAAAAATTATAAAACCTTCAACATTAGCCATGAACATTATGAATGGCTTCGTCAAGTAACATTCAGCAAAAATTGAACAACACAATGCAATGGCTCACATATGGTTACAATAACATAATAATTCCTCCAACATCTCATATATTTCTAAAATAATACAGTATATTCCAAATACATGTAGATTATAATAACTAAGGTTACAATTATGGAGAAACAGAAAAACAGAAGCTTCCTTACAGCTAGTCTTTTACTTGATAAAATCAATATACATGTATATGTACTGACTATATATTCTTGTTAATAATGACAGGTGGGGAAGTAATGGAAAGTCTAATCAACACAGAAGTGTTCTCTGGAACACATGTGTCATCTGCTGAAACATGATGGAAAAAGTGTGATGGACAGACAGATGGACGGACAGACAGATGATGGAAAAGTGATCCCTATGTGTCACCTCTGCTTACAAGCTCTCTCTCTCTTATGAAATGACTCACACTTTCTTTCATAAAACAGTTTCTAACCATTTTATCTATAAAAGTATATCCCTATTCTCAGCACAGTATATATCACTGTTTTAGCTAAGTACATTTACTATCTTAGTATAATGAACTTACTTTCCAATCATAGTAAAATAATCTTACTATTTCAATCTAAGAATTATAATTTTATTATTCCTACATTATTGGAGATAATTGAGTATTGTTCAAATAAAGAAAAATAAATAAAAAATGCTTTATACTTTCTGTATCAACTTGTTCATGAACAAGAGGGCTATGATGGCCCTGAATCACTCACCTGATTATAAATAAGAAACATATGTTACATTTTCATATTGACTTACCTTTTGACCCCACATGACTAACTTTGAACTTGTCGAAGATTTTATGGAAACAGACATTCTGACCAAGTTTCATGAAGATTTGGCCAAAAGTATAGCCTCTAGAGTGTTAACAAGATATTTCTAAGATATGACCTTGTGACCTACGGTACTTTTTGACCCCACATGACCCAAATTTGAACTTGTCCAAGATTTTATGAAAACAAACATTCTTACCAAGTTTCATGAAGATTGGGTTAAAAATATGGCCTCTAAGAGGGTTAACAAGTTTTTTTTCTGAAATTTGACCTCATGACCTACTTTTTGACCCCACATGACCCAAATTCGAACTTGTCCAAGAGTTTTATCGAGAAAAAAATTCTGACCAAGTTTCATGAAGATTGGGCCAAAAATGTGGCCTCTAGAGTGTTTACAAGGTTTTTATAAGATTTTGACCTCATGACCACTTTTTGACCCCTCATGACCAATTTTGAATTTGTCCAAGATTTTATGGAGACAAACATTCTGATCAAGTTTCATGAAGATTGGGCTAAAAATATGGCCTCTAGAGTGTTAACAAGCCAAATTGTTGACGTCGCACGATGCACGCCGGACAAAGGGCAATCACAAAAGTTCACCTTGAGCATGTTGTGCTCAGGTGAGCTAAAAATTAATTACTTTTATCCTTACCATGTGTAGACAGGAGATAGACAGGTTATTTCCAAACTTAACACCCCCATAGACATGATTTCACCAGAGGATCTGCAGTACCCAGTATAATTTGCTGATTTAATTGACCAATCAATGACTGGGAAAAAAAAATCTAAAATGTATGTTTCTTTCCCACTGAATAATGTATGGAATTATACACAAGCATGTACATTAGGTTTTTCAGGAAGTGCTTGTTGATTTACGTAGGTTTACAGTTTTTGTCTCTTTTCAAAGTGAAATGGTCTATTGGAATGTAAGGAAGTAAAAATCTCTTTGTTGTGGTAGGGATTCATAACATATACTAGGCTCATCAAGATTAAGAGACATTGCTCATATCAAAAACTCAAACTGAGGATGTCTTGGTATTCAAGAGCTCAAAACCCCTATTGCTTAATAAAGACTGTTGGAATGTTGAGACATATGTATTACAAGTTATGTAATATGTGATATTTACATACATATACATTGTTTTTTCACAGAAACATCATGAGACAATGTACTTGAACTCTCACAACCTTTCTCTGA
Organism: Solen grandis; assembly: GCA_021229015.1. Taxonomy (NCBI): domain Eukaryota; kingdom Metazoa; phylum Mollusca; class Bivalvia; order Adapedonta; family Solenidae; genus Solen; species Solen grandis. The sequence continues at coordinate 36,463,085 of CM037795.1, read as the reverse complement.
ATACACACCAACAACAATGACACCATACTACTTGTCTTAAAAATCTGATATAGATCACTACCTGAAAAACCACCTGCTTGTTTATTTCTTGTAAATCATCACCATAAATAGTGAATGTGATAAAATACTTCCCTCACACTGTTTGGTCAAACTTGATCAACAAACCTCCAATATGAGTTTTCTATTTTCAGTAACAGAGACCTTGACCCTGTGCCAAGCCATCTAAAATATAAGCCCAGGCTATATTTGGTTACAAGAGTAACTTGCAAATTTTACTGGAGCTATCATCACCAGTAAATAAGGTCAGAAAGTTATGTGGAGAGCAACAAACTATTGAAAAAAAAAATCTAACAAATCTCCCTTAGCTACAGGTACACATACACACAGGAGACTTTCAGCATACTGATTACATGAACAGTAATAGGTTAGCTGAAGATACCATAATGCCACAGGAAATAAAAACCTTCACTACTTACCAAATCTATCACTGCAGGTGACTGATACCCCAACAAAACTACTCAGTCCAAGTTCACACCATATAAAAACCTAGATCAAGATCTTGGTCTAAATGTGAGCAAGTAAGCTTTTTAAATTTCATGTTCTGGGCATGGTCACCTACTTTATCCCTAGTCATCAGGCTACTAGATTCCAACAATTGATTATAGCAACCCACATTATGGCACCATGGAATAGCACTGCCTTCTCAGGTACCAATTAACAACTAAGTGAAGTTATACAATACAGGGTTGATTGATTGCTCATGCAATTTAGCAGTGTCCTTGGTTAAACTCGAACCTGGGACCTCAAGCATGTGTCCTATCACTAGGCAATTGCTCCCCACTATCAATGTGCTACAAATTACAGGGATTACTTATCGTGAGAGAGCCATATCTTTTACTCTGCATTCATTTTGTGTTGTAACTGTCTTTGCAAGGAGGAAAAGAGATGTGTTTATACAAAAAAAGGCATTGTACTGTTTATGGTAGATGAAAATCTTCCAAGATAATGGCAATTTGCGGGTAAAATTTTAGTCCTATGTGAATAATTAGCCCTTGTAATGTAAAGTCCACCAAGAATTGGTCATATCAGATCCCTATGATTGGTAGCCCTCCTGAATATATTGAAAATTAAGCCAAGCTTCCTTATAAAAAAAAAGGCCATGATAATATTTCAGTGTGAGACAAAAAACAGAAACATTACTAAAATTAAAGTGCTCTAACTATTGAAAACCTTTAAGGAGAGAAGATATTACTGAAGCATATTTGTTCAAAGTTAGATATATGTAGCCGTTTCTTTTCCAAATAGAAAAACAGGGCTCTTAAACATAACTGTAAAACTGTGCAGGGTATATTAACCCTTTCCCTCATAGAGGAAACCATGAAAAGACCTATGCGAACAGCATAAAACCATACTCGCAGGTTGATCAGGTTTTATGCTGTTCGCTGCTCCTCAGTGGTCTGGAAATGAGGATTTTGTAATTAAATTTGGTAAGGTATAACTGTGGTTTTCTGCAGATCAGGCTTTATGTGATACCTATTGAGTGCGTCAAAATGAGTATATATGAGGGAAAGGGTTAAGCAAGACTGACAACAGATCATAATACATGTATTGCTGACATAAGACCATAATGTATGTGTGGCTGACAACAGATCATAATGTATGTGTGAATGACAATCGACCATAGTGTATGTGTGGCTGACAACAGTTCCTAATGTATGTGTGGATGACAACAGACCATACTGTATGTGTGGCTGACAACAAATTATAATGTATGTGTGGCTGACGACAGACCATACTGTATGTGTGGCTTAAAACAAATTATAATGTATGTGTGGCTTACAACATACCAGTCTGAACATGCACTATTACAAATAATCATATACTATCATAAATAATTGCAATGGATATGCTATCTTTCATCATGATAGCTGAAACTAATAGATGTTAGCACTTCATGTTGCGCAGTGACTTTGATCTGCAGTATTTTCTTTTAAAAACTGTAAAGGAAGCACATTAAGAAATCATAAAACCATATGGCTAGTATTTATATTTAGGAGCATATAAATGTAATGTGACATATCTCCATGGTGTTTCACAGTGACATATGAGAAACATCATATGCACATATACACTATGTGGAAACAACCACAAACATCTGTTAAAACAAGAGGGCCATCATGGCCCTTGAACGCTCACCTGAGTATCATCAGCTTATTCCTTTCCCTCATAGAGGAAACCATGAAAAGACCTAAGCGAACAACATAAAACCAGATCAGCCTGCAAGTAACTCGCAGGCTGATCAGGTTTTATGCTGTTTGCTGCTCCTCAATGGTCTGGAAATGAGGACTTTATAATTAAATTTGGTAAGGTTTAACTGTGGTTTTCTGCAGACCAGGCTTTATGTGGTACCTATTGAGTGCGTCAAAATGAGTCTATATGAGGGAAAGGGTTAATTAAACAATTCAACCTTGATTAAAATTTCAGATACAATTTCAAAGTTTCTATAAAGACTGAATAAGAAAACAAGCCAACAATCTGCAATGCTCATTTTTATAAGAACCTCATAATGACATTACAGGACCAAGGGCTGATCATAGGTTCAAAACAAAATTGAATTCTTTGCATTGGTTTATGAAGAGAAGATATATTATGTCAATTATTGCATAAATTACTTCACAACATGAGTATTGCACACTCTTATCTCAACTGAGCAGTCTATACATGTATATCTAAATGTTTGTATCTTATGGCCTGGTTAAATTTAACAAAAAAAAAAAACAAAAAAACTCAACACAGCTGGTTTAGCTATAATTACAATTCATAAATTTACGATTTATTCAAAGAAACTTATATCATATATGAATTTAATCAAATACTTTGAAACAATTCCCATAATATTTACAACAACTATTCAACAATAGGGCTATGAAGGCCCTGGAATCACTCACCAGAGAACCAGGTATTAGTGGAAGGAAAAGAAACAGCAAATATCATTATTATGGAAAATTGGCTCTGCACCCTGCTAGCCATATTTTTATACGGATCCAAATGATTTTAAGGTCGGTCCCAACAACTTCGAACAATCGAGATTCAACTGTATATATATATAAGGAAAACAGGTTTTGCCACCTGACAGCCATATTTTTCAGCCGATCCAATAATTTCAACGATCTTTGTAGAGAGTGACCCAAGGAACATCTGTGCCAAAAAACTTTGAAATCAAGCCAGTATTTATGGACAAGAAGAATTTTCAAATTTGTACTACATACATTATTATAAGGAAAACGAGCTCTGCCCCTGGAGGCCATGTTTTTCAATCAATCCAAATAATTTGAACAATCTTGGTAGAGAGTGACCAAAGGAACATCTGTGCAAATATATTTTAAAATCAGTCAATACTTTTGGAGGAGAAGATTTTTAAAGTTTTCAATTTTTTCCCCTTTCAGTTGCCATGGCAACCAGATTTTGGCAATGAATTTAATTCTTTGAACAACTTTAGAAGTTTTATGAAAATTTGCCTGGTAGTTTAGGAGAACATGTTGTTTATGTTGGCTGATTTCAAAGTATTTTTTTTTTTTTGCAGGGGCCTTATTTTTCAAGGAATCAACTTTATTTTAGGAATTATGGGACATGACTATCAGGTGACCATTTGTGCCAATGGAAATTAAATTCTTACCATTGTGGAGATTATTTTTTAAGTTTTTTTTAAATAAAATTTCTGCATAGATCGAGTTTATATTAGTAATTTTTGTGGAGGTTCACCCAAGGATAATTCATGGCAAGTTTCATCAATTTTGCCCAGTGGATTCAGAGAAGATGTCTTTTAAAGCAAATTGTAGGCGACGGATGGAGGGAGGTCCCAATAGCTCACCTTGAGCACAAGGTGCTCAAGGTGAGCTAAAGAATAAAAATTTAAACAAGCAGGCTGATTATATGTCTGAATTTTTACAACCAATGAACCAAATACCTTCACTCAGCTGAGGTAGCTCCTCAAACTTACTCTATGGGGGTAGGAAAGTATTCATGACCAATACCGCAGAATACTTTCATTGAGTCAAAACCATTACAGATAACTGATGAAATCATCTCTTCAACAGTTCATCAATGCATACTTCTTACACCTGAATAAGTAGAGATCACCTTTACCCCTTCAAAACCTTGCCATTAATGTCCACAATTACAGGGGAGTCCGGCAGTGTCTTCAAACTGTCAGGCCAAGCCAACAGTAGCGGGTTTGAGGGTTTCACCTTCTTACTGCTACTGTAGTGAAGACCAGCTTCCTTCCAGTTGGCTGTCAAGCCTTGGTGGTCTGGGTGTAAACAGATAACATATGGAGTTAAGCTATGGTGGTCTGTGTGTAAACAGATAACATATGGAGTTAAGCTATGGTGGTCTGTGTGTAAACAGATAACATATGGAGTTAAGCTATGGTGGTCTGTGGAGTTAAGCCTCGATTGTATGTGTGTAGTGGGCTTTGTGTGTAAACAGGTAAGATATATAGGGAAGCTAAGCTATGCTGGTCTGTGTGTATACAGGTAACATACGGAATCAATCATGTTGGTCTGTGTATACAGGTAACAGGGAGTCAAGCCATGGAAGTCTATATAGATTTTGCCATTTATAACCAAACTGATATTAGATTTGAATCAAAGATTTCAATCAAATTTTCAAACATTTTCAAACCTCACCTTTAAAGTGCGGGTAGAGTGACAGCTCTTGGTTCTTCCAGGCATAGTAGATATACCACATTGTCCACATACCATTACTTTTCCCTTGAGACTTAAAGGTCTTGTACCAACTGCTGGCTACATTTCCAGGGACCAGGGGCTCAAACTCTTGATCTCTGTATGTTTCACTGAACCATTGCAGGTACGAGATCCAGTTCTGAGTGCAGGGTGAATATCCCCAGGAACCCACCACTGGATACAAATACACGGGATCAGCGGTGGGAACCGTCATTATCTGTCCATTCCCATGTTTAATGCTGATACCCTGTAAGGCATAACCATTGATAGTTTGGTTAGTATCATACTTGGCATGTACAGCCTTCAGATACCTGTAGAAGTATGGAGACACAGTTAAGTCATCCTCCAGTATTACTGCGATCTCAGGACTGCCTAACTGTGGTTTCCAGGTCTTCATCCACTGGCCATATATACCCACATGTCTTGGATGTACATTCACATTATACATTCCATGCTCAAATATGAACTCCTTTGCAGTACTTAACGTCTTATTATCCACGCTTCTGTCTTTTGACCGGTCAATCCAAACTTCCAGTTTAACTGTATCATTCCCATACTCTGCTTTATTAAGTGAGTCTAGCAATCGTTTCACTGATGTTGCCCTATTGTAAGTAATGACAATAATTCTCAGGTCAAACTGGCGACTAGAATATTCTAATGTCTGGTTCAAGTCACTGTTGTCAACAATCTTTATACCCCCTCCATCTTGAATCTGTTTGTAAGACAACTGTTCTATGATAAAGCCATGAACAAAAATCAGAAGCAAGCTTGTGGAGATCAGCAGTAACCATAACCATAGTCTTCCAGCAAAAGGACATTTACTGAATCTTGACATGGCTCTCATGCGGCAAGTCCAACATAAAGTTGTCTTTCTCATCCAACCAAAAATTCTTCACATCCTGGTCTAGCTGCTCTTGTCTCAGTCTCCCATTACAACTTCCTTATCACTTCAAAAAATAATCACAGTATAGAAGAGATACACACATATTGTCAAGAGGAAAGTTTGCATGTTAATACCAGGAATTTTATTAATTCTACCACGCCTGTGTCGTTCTTCTTTTTTATATTCCCTCACTCTGTCAAATCCTTTCTACACAACCCATTGACAGCCCACCTACAAAGGAAAATATTGATTAATTACATGATACATATGAGACAGAGCAAGCTTCAGATACCCTCCACTCTTGCTTGAAATTAAACATTTCTTCTGTCCCTGATCACATAAGAGCTAATGCAGAAATTACATATGCCACCAGTAAACAAATAGATCATATTCCTTGACCACATTTGCTATACCTCATTGCCTTTGAAGCCTATATAGCAAAACCTATTCACACAAAGAATAGATGAGTTTTTCACCTCAAAAGTACATATACATGTATGTCCTGAGGTCATTTGGGCAAAAAGTCTATATGAGTAAAAGACATATAGAATGCTGCCTCCTGCATTAATTAATAGGTATCCTGGGTTTTCCCTTGATGATTTCAAATGGGAGACAAATGACCTTTAAAAGATAAAGAGACAAATTGTGGAATACTTGGGAGTCATCTACACAATTTGAGGGTCAAAATTGGCAAATTTTAAATGGGCTATTATTATATTAACAAGAAGAATTATATCACACTCATTCACGTCATCCTAACACCGGGTAAACCTGTTCTAAAACCATCCTTGTACATGTATTTAGAGTATAAAGAAAGGGGGCCATTAGCAGTGCCATTTTCATCAAAATTTGGTATGTTAATTGCAGCTGGGAATTGAACTCACAATCTCTTGCTTATGGAATATTGCTGACTATTCACTCAATCAGCCTATGTAATACAGTAAAACCTTGCTACATATTGAGACCATGATCGGTTCCAGAGAAAAGTGGTCTTAATAGCATGGTGGTCTTAATAGCATGGTGGTCTTAATAGCGTGGTGGTCTTAATAGCGTGGTGGTCTTAATAGCGTGGTGGTCTTAATAGCGTGGTGGTCTTAATAGTGGTGTGGTCTTTAAAGCGTGGTGGTCTTAATAGCGTGGTGGTCTTAATAGTGTTGTGGTCTTAAAAGCGTGGTGGTCTTAATAGCATTGTGGTCATGGATGGATGGATGGATGGACAAGCTCTCCACAACTTCATTGTGGTATGAGTAGTATCACACTTGTCTACAGATATTGATTTTAAATGGAGATTGATTTCCCATTTAAACCAAGCAAACAAATTTTATGATGATGTCTTTTAAATTCTACACTAAAACATGTACAAATTATCTCCAAATTACATTAAAAATACATGGGCAAATGAGCAACAAAGCAATAAAACTTGAATAAACATGTCTTGCAAATACCAGTGTATGTCAAATGCACAGCTATATTGCATAAATTATGAGCTCCCTTTGTTCATGTTACATGTATAAAGGCACGTTTTAACAAAATGATAACCCGAAGATAAACTAAACTGGCAACAGGTTTGAATAAACAGGTGTAAAAGCTACATAACACAATGATCATGAATTCAGGCATACATTGTTATCAGACAACTCTCAGTATTTCATGTTCGCCATTTCAGCTTTGTCGTTATAAGTCACCAAAGTCTGTTGAGGGAAAACAGATAAACAGCCAAATACAGTTTAGATTAACATGCCTAATGCTGTCGTCACAAATCACTAAATGCCGCCGACCGACATTGTAAATGCCAGTTTTCACTAAATATCGGCCGGTGGCAGGACTGCGACAGTTACGATCGGCCGGCGGCAGTCGGCATTTTAGACGTTGCCAGCAAGCAGCTGAGATTTTAAGAAAAAGTTAAATTTCTGGCGACGTCATGGCGATTTTTTCTATTTTTGCAAATCGGCAGATGGCAGGGCGCACAAATTTTTGTTCGCGCGGTGGCAGGCAAGTGGCAGGCGGGGCGCAGGGCGATTTTTCCTCCACGATCGAGACTTCAAGAGTCTACAAAAATCGGCCGGTGACTGCTAGAAACTAACTGCCACTCTCCAGCACCCGGCCTGCCACCGACATGCCACCGCCCGATTTCAATATATCGGCCGGTGGCAGTGCGGAGGCTGGGAGGCGGCAGTCAATGTCGGTAGGTGGCAGGACTGCGATCTGCCGATTTCAGACTACCAGACGTTAGTTTGCCCTTTACCTTATTAACACTGACCTTCGACTGCATATTGTGATGTTACAACTTTTACAACTATGAGAAATCAAGACCACAAGGTATGATTTATATATCAACCGAAAATCGGCCTGCCACAGTCAGATTATCGGGCGGGCTCAGAGCGGTGGCAGCTAGATCGCTCAATCGCCGGCCGGCGGCAGTTGTAAATGGGCTGTCCCCCGCCAGGTAGCAGGGCGGTGGCAGTTTAATTCTAGCTGCCGCTGCCCTGCCACCTAACTGCCACTTGCCGGATATTTTGGGGTGTCACGTTTCCCGCGAGCCTTTGAAACCAACTGCGGCATTTTTTTGGCAGTTATATGTGACTGCTCTCAGCGATGTGTAAAAAATCGACCGGCGGCAGCCAACATCACGACTCTGTCGATGTCTAAAATCGGCCGGCAGAATTTAGCAATTGAGACGCTAGCATAACTATATCTAGGGCTGTAGATTGCAAGACACATGGCGATCCGATTCGAATTGCAAATCGGGACATACAAATCACGAATTGATCCACGAATTAGTTTATGTTTTATGTTAAAAACTTGTATATGTGCCATTTGGTTCCATTGTATATGATTTTGATTTAGTTCTGTAGATTTACATTAAAACTTGCAAAAAAAGCATATAAATGGTCACATGCTGAGGCTGAGTTTAAAAAGTCTTACTCAAAAATAAGTCTTTGATTTATTTTTGTAATATATATTTATTCTTTATTCATTTATGAGTCAAGATCTGCAGCACAATTGGAATGTCAACTGTAACGAAAGCAGCGCTGAGGTTATTCATGTTGTCACTTGCATGTATCTAACATATCACTGCATTTTGATCATTGCAGTCTTTTCTCTGTGGTTTTTGCGATATGCACTTTGATATGAAGGAAGAACGTTTCATTTTTAGTTTCGATATCTTCAACAATTTGCTGTTGGGTAGTCTTTGCAAGTACATTGGAAAAAATTAAAACGTTTGTGAGAGGTCTGTAATTTTGAAGCTCTATGGGATAGCAAAGGCCGAATCACAGCAATCATCCATTCCTATGGAAATGTACCGAATGTCAGTGTTTATAGTGCAATAAACAGACATAACCTGTCCTTCTGCACGTGACAATCATCATTTTATGTCCATTTTGCCCGCTTCTGAGCCAGTTTAGCGAATCAGATCATGCATTGTCTATCTCCAACATTCTAACAAACATGACTCAAACTGGCCTCCATACCAAAGTGATATTTGGTCGTATACAAGTGATAAACATACACAATACTGGTACATTCAATCACTTCATCCTGGCAGCTGGTTAACAGGTCAGGAATTACCCTAATCAGTACCTTATTTAGCTATTCCGTGATCTGGATCAAACCAACGACCTCCTGCTTTAAAGGTGGACGCTCTTACTACAGCGAACAGTCACCAGTATATTAATTTCCTACGCAATTAATGATTATGTGTATGTACTATGTACATAATAAAGGCTACTTCAAATATATATATGAGATAACTAATAATTGACGGTACGATTACCGCCTCATAATGAGCGTTACTATCGTTCAGCAATGGAAATGTGCACATGACTACGTTGGTATTCAGAGAGATAGAGAGAGAGAGAGAGAGAGAGAGAGAGAGAGAGAGAGGGAGAGAACAATTGTTATCTTAAGAGTTCGTATTAGGAATGGTGCATAAGGTTAAAATTCAACTAACACTTTCAAGAAATTAAATATCAAGAGCAGGAAGTTTTACTTTTGAAATAAATGAATTTCATGAGAACTCATCAAGTAACTGATATAAAGACAATAGGTAAAAGACAATAGGAAAAGAATGTAACATTTACTAATGAAAGTAGCGATACAATCAACTGAGCTATTGTTCTGAATGGATGAATATGTTAAATGGTCGTGAATGCAAAATCTGCAAGGGGATTTAACCCTTTCCCTCATATAGACTCATTTTGACGCACTCAATAGGTACCACATAAAGCCTGATCTGCAGAAAACCACAGTTAAACCTTACCAAATTTAATTATAAAGTCCTCATTTCCAGACCACTGAGGAGCAGCGAACAGCATAAAACTTGATCAGGTTTTATGTTGTTCGCATAGGTATTTTCATGGTTTCCTCTATGAGGGAAAGGGTTAAGAGTGTTTACCGGTATGCAGATTTGCACAAAATAGGTAATAGGACATCATTTATTAAATTCGAATGCAGTAAGCAGCAAATACATTTATAAACACAATGCCAACACTTAAGATACATGTCTTTGCCGTAGATATATCGGTGGCAGAGACAGGTTGATGATCCCCATTTTGAGAGCAACCGTTTGTCGAGGGGTTGTCTATAAATGTGTAAAAGGCATATATAAACAATATAAAACAAGACAAATATCTAACTACATGATTTCCAATGTGAAGTTTTAATACTTCGACGAGTAGAACAATCTGAGGAAAATTTTAACACCTTTCAAAACAGAAATCCTCAAACACGCAAAGAAAATAACACATTCTCTCTCTCTCTCTCTCTAAAATTCACATTTTTAAGTTATTGTAACTTTAAACGATAAGTTCATTTTTTTCATCACCTTAATCAAGTATTCCTTGAGTTAGTCTACGGCGATTTCAAGTTTGAAATATTCATAAGCTGCCTTAGGGAGCTGATTACCTAATCGAGTCAACGGAATCATAACTGAATAAGTAATTCAGATCGCCGTAACTTTAAATTGTGCCTCCATTTTTGATAAGGCGCGAAAAAAAGATTTTGACACAACTAAAACTGGGCCAAAGGCTAACAGATAAACCCACATACCCCATTCCTCCCACCACCCCAAAACAACCAGATTCAATGCTTGTGAGCAGTACTTGGTAATAGCTATTTCATTTAATATGGAAATAAAGGGATACAAATAAAAGGCATATAGATGCATGTATATGCATTATACATGTATGTAATTATAAATACATGTATACAAATACCCCTAAACTGTTTCAATATGAGGAAAGCAAATCAAGATTCAAGGCTGCGGGCTATAGTAAGTCAGGAAATATTTTATTAGTTTTTGCATAAAGTCTGAAGCAGTCTTAACCCTTTCCCTCATATAGACTCATTTTGACGCCCTCAATAGGTATCACATAAAGCCTGATCTGCAGAAAACCACAGTTAAACCTTACCAAATTTATTTACAAAATCCTCATTTCCAGACCACTGAGGAGCAGCGAACAGCATAAAACCTGATCAGCCTGCGAGTTACTCGCAGGCTGATCTGGTTTTATGCTGTTCGCATAGGTCTTTTCATGGTGTCCTCTATGAGGGAAAGGGTTAAGGGGGACATATTTGCAATACAATTTAATTAAAAGGACAATATTTCCTGTAAAAGTTGATAAATCGTAATGAGAAACTCCTGTAATCGTTGATTAATCGTAATTAATAACAAGAAACACTTCAAATGACGCGGAACCAAGTTTGCAGGTGTCGCCCCAGGGAAGCAAAACTAGTAATAGTGACTTTGACATTGACCCTACTGATCTTAAAATCAATCACAATTTTCCTCTTTCCATAAGGTATCTCTCTGATTATCATACCTCACTCCTAAAACTCCTACACAAACCAGATTTGTTTACTATATATTCTATAAAGGTAAATAATTCAAATATGCATAACTACTGTAATCGTTGATGAATCATAATGAAAATTGCAGGAGCATAGTAGGAAGTATCCTGTCCTGTGAAGTTTCATCAAAATTCACAATAAAATTGTGTCTACAGACGAAAAAACAGACGGTCAGTGGGACAACCCACTGAGCGCCAAGCAAAGGATCTATACCAATACCGTTTTTAACGACTTTAATACATCACGGTCGGGTATCGAACCCACGACCTCCTGATTCCACAGTAATAATTGATTAGTGACTAATATTGTCTTCATCTGAAACATGGTGTATGATCTTCTAATTAAATTAATTTTAAGAGAAGCTGATTTCTTAATCTTATCTTTGAAATGTTGCTTTAATTTATTGAGCTAAAAGTTTAAGACGTTATTGTTATGAGTCATGTTAATATAATAAAGATATTTGAACATGCGAAACTAATCTACCATAGCTTTATATGACGGCATTGTTTACTTCCAGTTTAAACATAACCGTAACTCAGACATATATCAATGGGACAGAACTTCACAAACAAAATCATAGAGTAGTCATGCGAAAAGAAGATGATTGCGAATATAGCATGCACGAATATTTGTTCCCGGTTCACACACACAGGTCCGCGAATATCCAAGTACTCAGATACTCGTTACAGCCCTAGCTATATCCAATATTTTCATCAACATTCGAAGCAATAAGCATAAATATGACATCACTACATATCATTTAAACACTATGTAAAATAAAATACTAAATATAAAAACAAGATACGTTCGAAAACACAATGACCCGCCCCGTTAATGAGTTATGCTCCCGACAGGAATTGAAACAAGAGGGCCAAGATCAGCCATAATAGACTTACTCTGAAACTCGGCAAATGTGGGTTTTCCTCAGCTAATCTGGGGGTACAAAAAAACTTTTACAGTTACAACATTGTGGTGTTGCAACAATTCTATTGTGAACGGTAGAGCACCGTGAAGTTATAACCGTAAAAGTTTGTTTGTACCCCCAGATTTTATAATAAAATGGGCATAACTCCTGATGTAATTGGCTGTTCTCAGCCAAAATCAAACCTGATCAAGAGATTATGGTCATTAACATTATCATAAAGTCTGAAGATGATTGCTTATAAAATGAAGACAATAGAGTGTAAACAAAGTGAAATCTTGCATTTTTTTATATTAGAAGGGACATAACTCCTGACCTAATTAATCAATTTCAGCCATAATCAAACTAATTAGAGAAATTATGTTCATAAACATTGTCATAAAGTTTGAAGATGAAGGCTTAAGAGATGAAGATGCTCAAGTATAAACATTAAAATTGTTGACATGCACGGGATCACAAAAGCTTTGCTTAGGTGAGCTAAAAAGGGGAGATAATTAAAAACTTGACCAGGAAGAGTTGTGGTTCTTGGTCACTGCACTTCTCCAAGTGGCATTGACTATTCATACCGGTATATGAAGTTTCAAGTTAATACCTTGTATCAGGTGAGCTAAAAAGGGGAGATAATTAAAAACTTGACCATGAAGAGTTAAGGTTCTTGGTCACTGCACTTCTCCAAGTGGCATTGACTATTCATACCGGTATATGAAGTTTCAAGTAAATACCTTGTATAGATTTCAATAATGGCCAATGTGAAAGTTGCTGACAAACAAACAAACAGACAGGCCAGTCCCAGTCATAAATCTCAAAGGCATAATAAAATATCTTTGTCATTTTTTCTTTAAATTTCTTTATTATGAATTCAGTGGTATCTGAACAATTGTTGTAGATTCCAATATCACACAAATAAACTTAAGTTTAAAACAGGACTACAAATATTGAATTTGTTCATACTTCATACTGTTTTCATAATAAAATGATGTGCAATACTCAAGATGTGGAGTTGTGGACAATGGTCCAATATAATGCTGCTTTGCAGCATCTAATTTTAAGGTATTCAATCCATCATTAAATTGTGATCATGGTCCATCAAGTGATTGTGGGAATTTTATGCAAAATTATGCAAGCCTTTACAGGCTTAGAGCAAGGAGCCCATTACTCAAAGTCAATGGATGCTTGAATCTGCACTAAAGTCATTTTCAGCATTTTAAGGAAGTTAATTATTTTTAAATTAATGATGGGTGGATTTCATAAAACCCAAAATATGGAGTAAGTGGTTCAAATGAGCAGAAGCCAAATGTTCAAGTACTACTCAGGAATGGTATTAAAGAGGTGCAGCTAAATTTCTTAATTGGCCTTGTCCTTTCTTCATTTAGTTATGGTGAAAACCAACTACTTAATTATTTATATGCAGTTTCCATAGTTCTGCACTTAGCCCAAATAAATGAATAAAAAAACAGACATGCAAAAAAGAAATAAATTTGTAATACAAAATAGTGTTAATGTTGCTAAAAATTTGGAAATTCTACACATTTGTTATTGATACCAATACAATCATAGTCTTTCCCATTCTTGAAAAATTGTTTTAAATGATATTAAATTATGCAAATTACTTTCATTTTCAGAACAGTCAGTATATAGTTTATCTTATTATCAACTTATTTATTTCATTTTACATCAAATGGAAAAAAAAGTTTTTATAACTTTTACTAAATCACTGCTCTCTTATTTGGACAAGTACTTCGCATCTGTGAAAATCCTTTTCTTTCCAGAGTCTATGGGTATAATTGAATATCTGTAAAAATATCTGATTTATTTATGTTAACCCTTTCCCTCATATAGACTCCTTTTGACGCACTCAATAGGTACCACATAAAGCCTGATCTGCAGAAAACCACAGTTAAACCTTACCAAATTTAATTGCAAAATCCTCATTTCCAGACCGCTGAGGAGCAGCGAACAGCATAAAACCTAATCAGCCTGCGAGTTACTCGCAGGCTGATCTGGTTTTATGTTGTTCGCATAGGTCTTTTCATGGTTAGGGAAAGGGTTAACACAGTGTGAGTGCACAGCTTAACTTACCAATTTTTAGAAATGACAAGAGTCCCTCAATTAAGAATGTTGATATGAGTGGATCATATCAACTTTAAGCAGAGACATTACTGGGTATTTACTAGGACATATGTAATGTTGTGCAAACTTTGAGATTCTGAGATTACAAATGACATTATTCATCATTTTCTTTAAATCACTGGGTTATAATATAATTTTATATGTCAAATTTAACTGAGTAATTCTGCAAATAAGCAGCCAATCTGAAAAACACCGTCTGTGAGTGAAAATAGGCTGTCCCAACTTTATTTATTTTCCAAATTTATTATTAATATCTTTTACTTACAAAATTTCTTATCAAAAGAAACTCCTACCATGTGTTATTGATTGCATGCTATGAATAGGCATTGCATATCTACCAATTCACAAATTTCCCACTGAAAAGGAAGAGCTATTTGTCTGAATACAAACAACAAAATCGATGAAGTTTTTTTTCTATTACTTCATGATGTCATCTATATATGGTTTTTTTTCCCCTATATTTTGTTTCAATTTCAATGAGTGATATTTCAAAGTCTAACTCTTCAACAATGTACACAGAAATGTTCATATTTCTTTGTTCATATTTCTTTACAATTCTGTAAGAAACGTACATGACAGTAATGATAAAGTGGTAGAAAATGTAATTTTTTTATGTTAATAATATTAATTTTAATACAGACAAGTAACTGGTGTTGTATGCAACACATAAAGTCCCCTACCGGCTCCACCTTGACTCAATATGGTAATCAATCCCATTTTTTGCCATATTTTCACTATTTCCGTTACCATAGCAACCACAATTTTAGTCAAAGAACAAAAATAAAATGAAGTGCATAATCTACACATTGCCATCTAGTCATATACCAAGTTTCATAAAGTTTGCTTGCTT
This sequence comes from Solen grandis, assembly GCA_021229015.1. Lineage (NCBI taxonomy): Eukaryota > Metazoa > Mollusca > Bivalvia > Adapedonta > Solenidae > Solen > Solen grandis. Next base: position 36,447,705 of record CM037795.1, on the reverse strand, counting down.
AGTTATCGCGGGAACCAATTTTTTGCCATATTTTCACTATTTCCGTTACCATAGCAACCACAATTTTAGTCAAAGAACAAAAATAAAATGAAGTGCATAATCTACACATTGCCATCTAGTCATATACCAAGTTTCATCAAGTTAGCTTGCTTAGTTATCGCGGGATCCCATTTTTGCCATATTTTCACTATTTCCGTTACCATAGCAACAACAATTTTAGTCGAAGAACAAAAATAAAATGAAGTGCATAATCTACACATGCCATCTATCATACAAGTTCATCAATTTACTTCTAGTTATCGGATCCATTTTTGCATATTTCACTATTCCGTTACATAGCAACAACAATTTAGCGAAGAAATTAGTCTATACCAGTTCATCATAGCTGTTATTATTAAGTTATCGCGGGATCCAGATTTGAGCGGACAGACGGACGGACGGACGGAGGGCAAACCTATAGTCCCCTCCGGTGTAAACACCGGTAGGGGACTAATAATTATTCATTTTTGTTGTAATGATATCCCTTTTCAATGAAACAGCAGCAAAAAAGTAAGTGGCAATGCGGCATTGGCCTAAGAAAAACCTTAGAAAAAAGGCATGTCAAAACAGAATTTATGCTGCCCAGATTTCATGTTTTGTCTGTATATAAAGAGAGTACTATTAAACTATTTGGAAGTCATTTACACAATTGTAGGGTCAAAATGGGCAATTTTGTGCACCAGGGAAAATGTAGGCATATATTTACAGCAGCAGCATGACATTGCGTATCAATGAATAACGTGATAAATTGATAATTTTGAGAAATTTTTATCATTAACCCTTACCCTGCTGGAACTGTAAGTGCTAACCTTTGCCACCAATAAAGAGGCAAGCCAGCCAGCACATCCGTGCAGGCTGGCCTGGCTCTTTACTGTTAGCTGAAAAACTACAAGTTTTCATTTTGTTATCCCTAACATTGATAATGGACAGTTCCTAAAAAGATGCCAGCTAAGTCCATTTGAGAAATTCAGCAGGTTAAGGGTTAAAATAGTAAACTTTTAGTGTCACACAAAATTTGGTGTAGTACTAATGGTTGTTTGCTGTTCAAATCTGGGTACTGTAGTGCACAAAAACAAAAAATTTTCCATACCAGTTTAGTTACCACGAAGACACCGCCCCATAAGGATCGTTTTCTTCTATTAGCATTGTTTTCTTATCATACTTGTGTCGCAGATTTATTCAAACTGTAAAATCATTTATTTTCGTTGACATTAAATTTTGTTGAATCTGTGAATAAATCAATTTTGTTGTACATATATTCATGGAACCATGTTCTAGAAAACAAGAGGTCTATGAAATAAACAGTTTTTCGTGGGGATAAATATTTGTGGATAAAGTCATACATTTTAGGCAAATTAGCCCCGCCCCTGGCGGCCATGCTTTTTTCACAGAATGAAACAATTTTAGCAATCTTGGTAGAGGGTTACCCAAGGAACATCTGTACTAAAACATTTTGAAATCTGGCCGGTAGTTTTAAAGGTGATGATTTTTAAAGTTTTCATATTTTTTTCTTTCTGTTGCCATGGCAACCAGAGTTCTACATGGATCAAGTTTATTTTAGCAACTTTTGTGAAGGTTCACCCAAGTATAAGCCCTGCCAAGTCTGTCCAGTGGTTTCAGAGGAGATGTTGTTTAAAGGCTTAAGCAAATTGTTGATGACGGACAAAGCACGACGACGAACGCAGGGTGATCCTAACAGCTCACCATGAGCTCAGATGAGCTAAAAATCAATGGCTTGACTGGGACTCGAACCCAGGGCCTAAGAAATACTGTTCCTTCACTCTACCAACTGAGCTATCAAAACACATGTCATTAAGCCTATTGATTTATCACCAAATACCTGTTCCCGGCTACATATACCCCCTCCAAATTTAGAATTTGTACCCAATTCTTAGAGACAAAGAAATTGTGAAACATTATTGAGGTGCCGAAGCAGTAGCCATATCAAGCAGTAGGTTATATATGTTGGGCACCAAATGTAACAGGTGGTAAAACAATAGCTGTTATAAGACAGCCTGCTAGACTATTCTAATGCTTGTCAATATAGAAATATATTGCAGTAAAGACAAAATAAGAATCACTGTATTATAAGAAAGTAACATGTATTCAAAGTTAAAGGGCAATATCCCTAATATAACAACTGAATAGAAAAAAAAACTCAAATGTTCATTTCTTACATAGTTAGATATGCATATTGAAATATAAATTAACCATGTCTTGGTATAACTTATATAACATATGCAATACATCCATTATATTCTTTAATCACCATTTCTTACATGATGCACACAATACATTCTAAAAAATGTTAATAATATTTATATTTTTATCATATTTTTGCAGTTGTCTAGAGATTTTAGGGTCTTTTTCTTACCAGCTTATTAATTTGTATAACAAAGTTATGTAAAAAATGATGATTTACATGAGCCCCACTTTCGTTAGACTTTTAAGTAAACAAATATTCTGACCAAGTTTCATGAAGATTGGGCCAAAAATGTGGCCTCTAGAGTGTTAACAATGTTTTTCTAAGATTTGACCTCAAGACCTACTTTTTGACCCCAATACCCAAAGTCAAACTTGTCCAAGATTTTATCAAACATTTTGACAAAGTTTCATGAAGATTGGGCCAAAAATGTGGCCTCCAGAGTGTTAACAATGTTTTTCTAAGATTTGACCTCATGACCTACTTTTTGACCCCATATATCCCAAAGTCAAACCTGTCCAAGATTTTATGGAAACAAATATTCTGACCAAGTTTCATGAAGATTGGGCCAAAAATGTGGCCTCTAGAGTGTTAACAAGGTTTTTCTAAGATCTGACCTCGTGACCAACTTTTTGACCCCACATGTTCCAAATTCCAACTTTTTCAAGATTTTATGGAGAAAAACATTCTGACAAAGTTTCATGAAGATTGGGCCAAAAATGTGGCCTCAAGAGTGTTAACAAGGTTTTTCTAAGATTTGACCTCATGACCTACTTTTTGACCCCAAATGACCCAATTTCAAACTTGTCGAGACAAACATTGAGTACCACAAGGACTTCAAACGGAAATGAAACAAACAAAAAAAAGTTAATAAATTGGTGTTTTTTCTCATCTAATACATGTGCACATAATCACATTAACTTTAAAGTCTTAATTGCATTGTTAATCACCTTTAACATCATCACTTTTTTTTTAACTCTGAGACTGCACTTTCTCACACCTTTATTATTCATATCATTAAACCAAATCTAATCAATAACATCAAAAAGGGTGCCTTTAGATTAAAATAAAAACAGAAACACATTCATGAAATTAAAACATAAAATAACAATGAATCTTTAATTAAGCACACTTTGCACTTACCAAATTTAACATAATTATTATTTTTTAACAATTTAGTTAATTCAGTAAAGACAACTTACCATAATTCAAACTAATTAAATAATTTAGGATAACATAAAGAAATTAAATCAAATGCTTACGGTAAATAAAATAACAGAGGGGGGGGAGAAAGAACCTGTTCTATCTCAAATACCTGATGTTTCACCCCCAACTTGGGGGTGAAACGACTGGGAGTGTATTCATAATCAAACCTACACTATTTTAAGAATAGATTTTAGCATTAGTGAAAATGGTATAAAATGGGTACTGTTTTATTAAATAAATGTTTTATTCCATTTCTCAAACATTTTCAATAAAAAAAAAAAAAAAATAAAAAAAAAGTTTGAAAGCAGGAATCAATTGATTGTGCAAATTATCCATGGTTTCCCTGTAAAATAACGCCACACTCAAGGTGATATATTCATTTAAGGCGTAATAAAAAAAAGTTACTTGTTTCCACTTACCCGACCGACCCTATTTTTTTGTACAGACCCTAGACTTTTTTCATACTTTTCAGTTGGAAAACGCTGTTTTTCGTCAATTTCTCTAAAAAAAAAAATACGTTAAAAATGGAAAGAAAAGTTAAAATTAAAAAAGGTTTAGCCGACCTACTGACCCTATTTTTTCGTAGATGTTAGTGGAAACAAACATATTTTTTTTCGCCTTCGCCTTCGTAGCCCGAGAATACCAATATGGCGAACACTACAAGGTCCCGAAATATTGCATAGCATAGAGCACTTATTAAGCCATATATCAATGTACATGAAATGAACTACACATCTTTATCTCATCTTCAAGTTCAATCAGATCAATGAGTTTTACAGATAGTACCTGTTTTGAGGTGGGAGACTTCTTCATTAATAAAATGTTTGTTTATCGCATCCTTCCTTCTGATCCATGAGAACAACATTTTCGTAATAATTGTTTTTATTATAGAAATTAGCCAACTTGGCATTTGTCCGTTTATGGTTATTTTCACACTATATTTTTGATGAAATATATTTTTATTTCATATTTTATTGAATATATGAAAAAAATAATCTTGCAATACGATATATGAAAAATATATTGTTTATTTTTCTATGATCACGCATGTGTGTATTCTATCTTCACCGCACAGCTGATTTCCGGTGTAAACAAATTTTCGGAAAATCCTGAAAACTGTACCAAATGGGTTTTTTTTTTCTCTCAAATCACGTCCCCAGAGCTACCAGCATTTAAGAATACAAATATCAATTTAATTTCTTTATTTATACATCTGCATAAAGCTCAATGTCGCTTCGTAAGTTGTAGTTTATAAGTAAAGTGTATTTGTCCGATCATTTTCAGGTATATTATTTGTCTCATTGGATTCGTGCTGTTGTTGTTTTTGAAAGAAAGGTAACCAGTCAAAACGTACTCAAGTTAAAACGGACCCTTTCCCATTCATAATACTAATAGTCGAAACGGTGCCAGGTATGGTAAAAACGGACCCCTGTAAAATATATTGTATATTTTAAGGATGATAAGTGCTTTGAAGTTAATATAAATCTGTAAATGAATAAAACTGTTTTAATGAGATTGAATTAGTGATACAAAGAGATTAAATTAGTGATACAAACATCTACTGTGGGATGTTTCATGATAAATAAAGGATCAATAGATTAATCCTTTGAAGAATTCATAAATTTATAGATAAATGAAACTCTTTAAATTAAATGCAGTGTTGTGCCAAGCTCAGATTTTCCTGGGGACACCAGTGTCCCCCAGACTAATTTTTTGGGGGACATTTGATAATTTTGGGGGACATAAACTAATGTTAACAAAACATGCATAATTTACCCCAGAATTGTCAATACTCATACAGTACAACGCCGCTATATAGCAGTTCTTGGGGCCCAAGCCCAAATACCGCGTTCTATTGGTCTGCGTAGTAGGT
>CM037795.1:36392284-36442284 GCA_021229015.1 Solen grandis | reverse complement strand
AAATCTAAATTCGCTTATGTTATCACTCTTAATATACCCATGGCCATTTTGAAAATAAAACTGTAAACTATTGAAGGGAAATAACAGCAGCGGAAAAGTTTTAGAGTTACCACACAGACTTCCGTCCTAATTTCGTACATGACAGCACAAAGCTACCACTTACGTAAAACCGGATCAGCAGGTGAGATATTTACAATTTGATCTGACAGGTCTCGGTGGTCGTTTGGTCAGAACTTGTCCCGGCTGCAATATGCTTAAGTCACCAAAACAGCATTGGTACATCGCCATTTCTTGGAACTTAGCAAATAAAGGTATTCTTAGTGTCATTAATCCGGACTATTTAACAGTAGCAACTACACGTGCCATTTATTAAAGTTGTGAGACGATACGGTGACAAGGAGGTGTCTTAGTTATTTTTATTATCATTATTATTGTTGTTGTTGTTGTTGTTTTATCGCAAATAACACTATCATAGGAAACGAACTAAAACCTATCCTGAGGCAATGAGAAATTTTCTTATGGGAACGAGGTAATTATCTTGAGAGAACGATATACTAAGCTTTGAGGACATGATATCATCTTGGAACGACATAATTGGCCAATAATAATCGGTTATCATTGTGTACTATTTTTGCGGCATTTGTATTTTTGATGGAGAATATAATTTCAAAAAAAAAAAAAGAAGAAAAGAAAACGAGAAAAATACGAGAGCACGATTTATAGTAATTATCTATGTCCGATAGTAATTGGTAGATTAAGTCGTTCCCTTGAGATTAGTTTGTCGTATTAAACACGTCCCCACAATGTATTTTCTAATTTCAAACAAGATCGCTTCTCGTTCAAACCAAGATCGTTTAACAAGATAGTTCCTAGTTCCAAACAAGATAGTTTTTTGTTTTTCGTTCCAAAAAAATAAGTTTTTCGTTCCTACAAAGTTCCTCGTTCCTACAAGATAGTTCCTCGTTCCTATAAGATAGTTCCTCGTTCCTACAAGATAGTTCCTCGTTCTTATAAGATAGTTCCTCGGTTCTACAAGATAGTTCCTCGTTCCTATAAGATAGTTCCTCGTTCCTACAAGATAGTTTCTTGTTCCCACAAGACAGTTTCTTCTCGTTCCAACAATATTGTTTCTCGTTCCTACAGGATAGTTTCTCGTTCCAAACATGATAGTTATTCGTTCTCGTTCCCACAAGACAGTTTCTTCTCGCTCCAACAATTAGGTTGCTCGTTGCAACAAGAAAGTTGCACTATATCTCATTTCGACAAGATAGTTTCTCGTTTCTTTAAGTTATTTTCTATTCCCTCAATATAGTGTTACGTTATAAATGAAGGGGCCGTGGTTCAGAGGTAACATATCCGACTCCGGACCCAAAGGCTGTTTATTCGAACTCCGTTCGGACATGGATTTTTCATGACATTGCCAGGCGCAAAATACTGATCCAACCCAGAAACCGTCGAGAAAATTTAATATAAGTTGTTAAGAACAAGGGTCCCAGTCGGAGTAAGATAAATTAGTTTAAACTAAAGTCAGTATGTCAGACTTTGGTTTAAGATAAATAAATAAATAGACGAACATTTAAAAGAAAAACGTATACAAATCAATAGTCAATAACATTTCAAAGTGGTGTAGATGACCTTTCGTGGTGGAAATCTTTTATCAGAGCAATAATCTCTCACGTAGATTGTAGCTGTTATTTTAAAGATTTACCTTTCTGTGCACGGTTCCATTTCAAGTACTTCCCTATATCCCTATCAGGTATACTTCTTTTCATAATGTCCACATATCGGTTGTCACATACCTGTAAAAATAATGGACAGACGACATAGTTACATTTGGTGATTTTTAAGTAGTTTCAAGACGGGTCATTTTAAAACAATCCCCGGTTTATTTATAAATAGAAAATCGCCAAGTAATCAATCTAATCAATATATTGTTTGTAAGTATTTGAAAACATGGGCAATTTATAATGGACGGAGAATGGAACTATGGTTTACAATGAATAAGGTAATTATATTTTTTTTATTTAGCAGCGTTTCTACATACACTTCCATCAATCAACTCTTTACTTCAATTTAAAGAAGGTTCAACATTTCATAATACATGTAGTTCTAAATAGTTTTATTTTGACTAACATATCTTTGCGAAAGATCCAGAATACACCCATATACTATCGTTTTCGATGTGCATGAGCGCTCGCCTCTGTTTACAAGTAATTCTCGTGCTTTTGTTGTTGTTGTTGTTTTTTGTTGTTGTTGTTGTTGTTGCTTTTCTACCATTGGAGCGACCATGTTTGGGTTGATTTTGTGGTCAATGATGGTAGTTGATTACTTCGCAGACATTGAATATCAAACCATGGGGTCCAAAATTCGAAAAATTCGTTATCGGAAAAAGGCATGCACGAACATATCATTGTTATTTAAAATATGCTATTTTTAACCAGATTTTTCAAAGAAAAAATCTGGTTATTAGATTGGCGAATGTCTTTGTACGGGCGGGCGGCGTCAAACTTTCGTTTCCGGATAATAACTTTAGTCATACATGAAATATCAATACCAAACTTTTTGTACAGGGAGCTTATATGAAGAGCTTGCTTGGTATTGTATTTCAAGTCAGCCGGGTTAAGGTAAAGGTCACTATGACTTAAAATAGAAAAGTATCCGGATGATAACTTGAGTCAGAGATGACATATCTATACCAAACTTTATGTACAGCTAGCTTATATTAAGGGAATGCTTGGTATTGCATTTGAAGTCAGATGGGTCAAGGTCACTGTGTCTAAAATAAGAAAATACAGGGAAAACATTATAACTGGAGTCAGAGAAAACATATACGAATGTTTCCGCAAAATAATAAATATTCAAATGAAAATAGTAATTTCAGACCATCGAGCTCACAATGTTCGATATCGTTTTTTATGTGACCCATACAACAATGTTTCGCCGTTGTGTCACGGTACCAAAAACGTCACAAATTCAACATTTGGACGGTTAAAATAGTTTGTTCAAAGAAAATGATAGTTATACTACACGATGATTATTTATCTGTATGGTTTGCATTGATCCTATATGGGACTTTTACAGTGATGTATAATACTTTTTAGCATCTAGAATTACTGGTAGTCTTTAAAATACAAAATGATTTAAAAAATCATATAAAAAATAAATAAAATAAAATATTGATGATATCCCTAGATTTTATATTTAAATACGATATGAATATTTAAACATGCGAAATCATGACAATTTCTATGTATGCCTTTTCGAAAAAAATAATTATGACTAAATTTTCAACATTTTTACACAAAGCATAAGATAAACAAGAAATCAACAAATCGTCATAATGCTTTTTACATCATATTTTTATGTCTTTTAGAAGACCTATGACCTAACCTGTTAGTCCGGATGGGAAGCGGCGTGTCTAGCCGAGAGCGTGACGTCATGGAGACGTCACCGTACCCCAGACAGGATACCCAACAACCCTACATGTATCAGTGCGCTGGCCAGAACACCAATCGGAACCGGAAGTCGGACAACAATTTCCGGTATTTATATTCCAGAGTACAACAACAGGATTCGATATCCGGACAAAATCAAAATATTAGCCGGGATGCCAAAAGTCGGCAGGGTGATCGGTTAGAAACCCCTGTATAACGTGGGGTATAGTGATCCAGCGAGATGATCATACTGCCGATAACTCGGATCAGACTGAGAGGACGTCGGCTGCAGCCGAGGACGTTTAAAAGAGTCAGTCTTGTCGCCATATATAATGCTCAGGCATTTGTCAAAAATGTGTTCATTTATGCTGCGGAGACGTTATTCTTAGCTACACAACAGAAACAACTTAGCCTTCTACACATATTGGATTTTTGCTATTTTATGTATATACTCGTACCTACATGTATATTAAATCTTTATAAATTGCGACTATTTTGAGATATGTCCTTCTTCAAATCCCCAATATCAATACATGCTAAGGTCGTTTTACAGGTGGTCATTGACTTCGAATCTGATTTAACCCTTTCCCTCATATAGACTCATTTTGACGCACTCAATAGGTACCACATAAAGCCTGATCTGCAGAAAACCACAGTTAAACCTTACCAAATTTAATTATAAAGTCCTCATTTCCAGACCACTGAGGAGCAGCGAACAGCATAAAACCTGATCAGCCTGCGAGTTACTCGCAGGCTGATCTGGTTTTATGCTGTTCGCATAGGTCTTTTCATGGTGTCCTCTATGAGGGAAAGGGTTAAAATAACCAATGTGTAATACCTCTAGCAATACCTATCTACAGACTTATGGTTACCCAATGATTGTAAAAAAAACAACATAACTAATTAAAATAATAAAATTTATATTTTTAGTTTTAACACCTATATTTACTGCTTTTTCCGTGAGCAGTAACATGACTGACTATATTTCCTCTTCGCGCATGGGATCACTTCACATGCTGAATTTTTTAATAACACCAGGGTCGTGTGTGTGTGTGTGTGTGTGTGTGTGTGTGTGTGTGTGTGACACCTACGGTTCTATACCCGGAATGTTGCTGACGCCATCTTACAGAATGCATCACGTGGTACACAAGATATTCAATCAGCCGTGCGTTCAGTTACCGTTAAAAGTCCCAAAACATTAGCTTTTGCATCCCTGCTTTATCGCAGTGTATAGAGAACAAGCAGGGAACCAAATCCATAACAGTTGCGAGCGTTATCATCACCTAACTTGCCAAACTTGGGTAACGAAAATTACATTTTACCCCGTGAAATTTGGCCTTCACCTACCAAAACATGGACTTCACCAATATTAACGAGGGAGAGTAGAAAATTCCTTTTTTATTTCTGCCTATCAACTGTGAACGAGCTTAAATATTAATAAAAAAAGAAATAAAATATATTTTAAAAAGTGGGGGGGGATTCGGCGAGCTAAATAATTGTAAATTGTAACTCATAATACAGATTAAAACTTTTATAAAGTTGGAAACCTTAGCAAAAATGTTTATAGATACCAAGATTATGGAAGTATTGTAAAGATTATATAAAAAAAAAAAAACGGATTTAATTTACAACCTAAACAAAACAAATCTACCAACTTCCATTAAATAATATGCACTTGCTGGTTTTTTAAAAGTAAAGGCATTTCATAGGTAACCAAGCGAAAACGAAAGATCATAAATCGCGTATATCCGATTAGCGTGGCCGAGAGGGTAAATTCGCTGACTTTAACACTCACTCAGCCCCTCACCGCGTGGGTTCGAATCCCGGCAGGGTCATTCGGATTTTCATGTGAGGAAACCTTCCAGGAATCATGGCTTGCGGTAGGTCGGGGGTTTTAATTGGACGCCTCCGTGCATTCGGAGTCTTCCTCCACCTGTAAATAGCTGGACGTCGCTATATGGTTTGCGGTAGGTCGGTGGTTCTACCCGGATGCTTCCGTGTTCGGGGTCTTCCTCCACCTGTAATTAGCTGGACGTTGCTATATGATTGAAATACTGTCGAAGCGACGGTAAACTCAAATATTCAAGCCAGGTCAATCTCTAAAACAAGCATGGTGACACCCTGCTTTTAAATCATATATCTTTTAGTGAAAGTCTAAAGTACTTATATGTTAATTTTTAGAAAAATTTGTCTGTTAAAAAAAAACACGCTCAAACGCCTTAAATTTCCATTACTGTATTACCTTTTATGTCTAAACTGAAAAAAAGAATCTTGTTACATCAAGTAGAAAGATATATACATCTTAAACTAAAATTTTAAATTGGAATATCCTAAATATCCTAAATAAAAGTCATTAATAGCATTGCATTTACTCTGGCTTCATTTGCATTCCAACATTTGATTGGTTGAAGGTGTGGGTCCAAATCAATTTTATACAGCTGCGCCGTAAAAAAAAAGGTTTCCACTTATCCAAACTGCACCTTTTAGTTCGATCCAAACGTGAAACAACATTGATTATAACGCAGTTTTCTTAGCAACATGCCTATCTGAGAACATATGTTCCCCATGTTTTTTACTTTTCATCGGTATGTTGATACAGCTGAGTTTTACATTTTGGGTGAACTCTTGTAAAGGGACTGGGTAATTTGTACAGGAATTGAATATTCATGTGTGTGTGTGTGTGTGTGTGTGTGTGTGTGTGTGTGTGATTATTATTTATAGGGATTACGTTTATTTGCAAAGTTGAATATCTTTCAAGAATCGCACTCTTCTATCATGTAAATTAACAGTTAATGATGTATGTCACACTTTAGAATGTACCCTAAATTTGTGGCCAATCAGAAGATCTGAAAATGCAAATTTATCAGCAATTTATTTCCTCATTAGCACACCTTTCTATTTTACCATGTATCAAGTTCAGGGTGACTTCTAAGTCGTAGTGGGGCCTGCGTGGCCGAGAGGGTAAAGTCGCTGACTTTAACACTCACTCAGCCCCTCACCGGGTGGGTTCGAACCCCGGCAGGGTCCTTCGGATTTGCATGTTAGCCGCCTTCCAGCTGGCTTGCGGTAGATCGGTGGTTCTACTCGGATGTCTCCGTGCATTCAGGGTCTTCCTCCACCTGTAATAAGCTGGACGTCGCTATATGACTGAAATATTGTCGAAGCGACGGTAAACTCATATAGTCAAATAGTCAGTCTAAGTCGTCGTAAAGTATTTTCCACAAATTAAGGGGACTTCTAAGTCGGATAGATTCTCATGCGCTCGCTATATTCGCTTTGGCCTTCTATTGTCTGTAAAATGTCTCAATGGCATCCGTGCACAAGGCAGTTATTTTCTATATAGACAAAGAAGGAAAATTAAAACTAGCTATGATAATTTTCTAAAACTATCATATAGAATTACATTCAAAACTAATTTATGTGGAAAAAATGGGTTACCCCATTATACTTTTTCAGTTATCTGCCCACGAAAGTGATTTTTTGCTCTTTTATTTCATTTTCAAGGGCAGGTAACTTAATTTAAGCCTATCGATACCTTATTTTATTTGAATTTATTGTTTGTTGTTTCATTTCCAGTCATTGTGCAAAGTTTAATACAATAATGTTCGATAGATTTTTCACTATGTTTTTGCAAATAAACATACTGCATTTTTCTTGAAAAAAAATTATATACTTTCATTTTTGCGACTATAATATAAAATCTGTTACAAAGAATCCCTAGAACTTTTACACAGTGACAGAAAAAACGACACGAAACATCAAGTTAAAATTAAATTGAGTGTTGCTAGCCCATAATATTGAGTTATCTGCCCTTGCAAATGACTGAAAAGAGAAAAAACTCACTTTCAGGGGCAGATAACTCAAAAAGTAGAATAGTGACCCCCATTTTTCCCCATAGATTTGTTTCTAGTGTAATTTTCTATAATATTGCAAAGTTATTATTATGGCTAGTTTTAATTTTTCCTTCTATGTCTTTATAGAAAATAACTGCATTGTGCCAAAGGTATCCGGTACGTTGATTTGACCGAAAATCTGCCATGTTAAAAAAAAAGAAAACATCTTATATATAATAAGAAGATGAGTAACTTTTCCATTGAAACATTATGTCGTTTCAATTGCCGTATTTCCTTTGTTTATTGATAGATTTTCATAAAATTGGTCTTATTTTGTGTGGAAGGGATGAATAAAGACATACATAAAGACATGTTAGGTCAAAAACTTTATGAAAATCCACCAAATTTCAAAGGAGTTACGTGTTTCCCAATAACCGAAAGAGAAATAATTTTGAAAAAAAAATATACATGTATATCAAAGACATGTACTAGAGTATGTTTTGACGGAGATTTTTACTTCGTAGACTTGTTCAAAAGGGTGTGCGAAAAAGTATGAGTTACCATGCTTGATTTTGCACGAAGTCTTTATTTTCGATCCGTAGTATTTGGCCTTTATCAAAAAATAACTTTAAGTTACTCTCCTATTAAACAATCACACAGAGGTATAATAAAAAGTTGAAATCCAGTATGTTTACATGTTTATCAGATACAACAGCAATACAACAAGTGTATTATTTTGTCATATCACAAATTTTAGAAATGTAAAATTATAAGAAAATGCTTTTTTATTTTCAAACATTTTTTATTCTGCTGAAAAACATATAGCGGAGAGATATGGTAATTTTTTCTGCACTGACAGATATAAGTATATTCTCAAAAAAAAAAATAAAATGAAAAGATACCTCACCATACATGATCCGGAGATATTTCATTTTATTTATTTCACCTTTTCGGTAAAAATAGACATTTTTATGAATTTCATAAAAATAGTGATACGCACAGCTGCGTTCATTTTCTTAATTTTATCGAATTTTTTACCTTTCAAAAATAATCAAGCACAATGGCAAAGATGAAATGATGTTGACTAGCAAGTGGAGTAGTTGTCTTTTTTTTTTAAGGTAATCCATCTATCATTAAATTGTGATCATGACAATGATGAGAATTTCACAGTAAATCCAAGGCTTTAAAGACCTTGAGCAAAGAGCCGATTATTTAACGTCAGTGGATGTTGCATCTACACTGAATCTTTTTAAGCATTTTAAGGACCATGATTAAAATGATGGATGGATTACCTTCATTACCATATGGCAACACACAACCTTTTTTCAATCACATTTTCTTTTCAGGTATTGAAACATACGCTCAAGAAATGACATACTTAAATACAATGTACATGTATTTAGAAGAAGTCACGATGAATTAATTACGGACACAATAATTTCTATTAAACTTCAAATAATTCCCTTTGATAATTATGAGACAGTGTTCTTTTGACTGTGGTTTGAAAGTGTGTCATATGAAATAATAGGCACAACAGAAAAACAGACTTAATTTATGAACATGCGTCGTATATATGCGCCGTGCAAGTAAATATCAAATACGAGATTGTTCTTCGAGGGAAACATTTGACATTGTTTGTCAATAAATGTATATGTTATTTATCATTGCATTCTTAACCATAAGTACATCATGTATACCTGATGAACAAAAAAGGCCAAATTGAAGCCACAGTGTGCAGTTCATTTGCTATAATATGTGAAATTACAAATGAAATTATTATTATTATTATTATTACTATTATTATTATTATTATTATTATTATTATTATTATCTTTTTGTATAAATAATGTATCACTGCTGCTCACATCTTAGGGTAAAATATTTATTGTGTACATGTTTGTTCTACATGACCATGGATCAGCTAAAACCACATAACTGGACGGAATTTGTACACTGTCTTTTAAATTTTGTTGTTGTTGTTGTTGTTCATATTTTGTTAGAAAAAGCTGACACTGTAGATAATGCTGTCTCCGAAGAACAATGGTTATCGACAGGTCTGTCCCATTTTTCTTTTCTTTTTTCTTTTTAAGTTTGTTGATTTGTGCGCATGTGTGCAGTATTACATGTCCCATATCGTCCCGTTAAACTGACATCAGGGCAGCTAGCACCGGAAACACATGATACATTTTCATAAATAAATATCAAGCAAGAGACCACCAGTGTCAATTTTACGATTATCGTTGTGTCTCGCCCGGAGACGTCATAAGAAGGCCAGACCAGTCCAATCGTGAGGGTACAAGTTTCTGTTTGAAATTGCACACAGGCGTCCTGAACAGGAAGTTTTATTTCTTACTTGTGGATAGACGACCTCCCCTCTGGAAGAATACCCCACCCACCAACCAAACATGTCGGCTGCCCCAGTCGTGATCACGTGATCGAATGACGTCAGTAACGCCAGCTGAATTTCCTTTGGCGGCAAGGTCATCTGAATAAAGTTTTTCAAATCCACGATGGTTCTGTTCTTGTAATTCGAAATTCCTTTCATCACATATTGATCACTTGAGTACACAAGAAATTGGACAGGATTAAAACGAGCATCAAAATAGTCCATAGCAAATTTAATGAATCGAATCACCAAGACATGAAAAAATTCTCCATATGTGTCTTTTAGGTTGGTTGAGTTGGCTACATATATGACAACATTCACAGATTTTGAAGTTAAACCCATGATTTCCTTGATCTTTTCTGCCTTTTCTCGAGTAGCATTATTGAAAGACAATTCCCTCATCAGTAGATATTTAAAATCATCAAAGTACCTAACAGACAACATGCCACTTCCGTTTTCGAACTTAAAATGCTTAGCAGCATTAATGTTTGTGAAATTATTCGAATATGAACAGCAGGTTGGCAGTTCCATTTTTGTAAAAGTTTCACATACCTTTAAATCTTTCACAATTTTAGCAGATGATAATTTAAAATAATTTGCGATTTTACTCTTTTTATGAACAAGATAATACCGGTCTTCTTTGATAGAGAGGCCGATTGTGAAGGCGTATGAAAACATGTCTTTTTCAAAGTTTCCGGTGTTTTCTACGCACAGGAAGTACTTCCGGCTCGGCTGCATGTACCGCTGAACGAAGAAGTTGAAGCTTTGCTGGAGGTCCGTAAACACGATGAACATCAGCATGACGCAGCAGACTACGAGGACAACAGAGCGCCAAAAGCACGTGCTGGACACGTCTGCAACATACATGCCATGTCATGATTATTTATATGCATAAACAGACTGTTGTGTAAATCATAATTGCTATAGTGGTGATAGTGAAGAAGAAAACCGAGTCCATAATGAACACCGCATTGTTTGTTGGATTTAACGACCCACCGACAGTATTTCAGTCATTTGGAGACTATTGTCTACTTGAGACAGATATAGTGCTGCCACACTGCAGTATCACGCCGTAAACATGTGGCATGATACCACACTCAGTCACATGATCCTGACTCCGTGAACTACCTTGTATAAATACTGAGCGCTAAGCAAGGGCTTTTTTACAAGTACCATTTGAACGACCTAAATACATATATGTCGCGGTCGGGGATCAAAACCCACGATATCCCTCTCCCACAGGAGCGTATTGGCTGATGATGCTATATACGAGGCCCTCGTAGATATACAGATGTACAGTTCCTGACATATGATTCCTTTCTTCAAGAATATATGTACCCACTCTTGATTTCTATTTTCTTAAATCGAAGTAGAACATTGTATTAAAATTAAATCTTTTTAATGTCTGAAGTTGAGCTGTTTACTTTTGTAGTAATTTTCAATAAAATAATACATTACACAGTCACAGAATATATGCTCTGTGATAGATTTTTTATTTAATTAGTGTGTGTGTGTGTGTGTGTGTGTGTGTGTGTGTGTGTTTTCTTTCTTTTTAACATGTGTTTTGTTATACATTCTTCAAAATCCGTTTACATTATGTTATTATTAAATGCATCAATTGCGTCAGAAATTTTTTTGAAACTATAGTATAAACAGCCTGGTTGTAGTCTAAGGTCGTTCATTTCTTATTTGCTGACCACTTGCAACAGAAAATACGGGGAAAAATAAAGGAATGCATTCTTAAAAGGACTACATCTCCGCTTATCAGTTTACAATTACAGTTTACAATTTATTTCAATTGACAATCTATGGCCCATGCATATGGACAGCATATCAAATTACACATGAGCTATTATTTTTTGTATAAAGGCAGATTATTCCTGCTTTGAACAATAATTACTTGTAAGTGCATGCGCATAAGTCAGAACACGATATCTATATCTATATCTTGTTGACAATGATAATTCGAGCACATGCTTATCATTTTCTTATTAATACAATTACTCACGAAATAGAGGCGTGCTTAAGTAAGCAACCAGGCCAAGGTCGTATGGTATCTAGACTAATAACAAAACTCTTTCAGATTACAGTACATCTATAGTCAATAATTTTCGTCGGGTCGCATTTTTCGTAAATGATTTATCCGGGAATATTAACCCCCAGAAATTTTTCAATTTCAGTAGACCCAATGCCCTCATGAATCCTCGAATAACCGTACCAACGTAATTGCCTTTCATTACAAATAACACGAAATTTGGTGTCCACGAAAAATTCTGATAAACTCTTTATCAGGAATGACAATGCACGGCAGATAATTCTTCCACAGTGCGCTTTTCAGACTCGCTATATAAATTTGCAAATATTGTAACAAAAAACACTTTTTGATCTATGAGTATGTGTAAAAGATATATTTGAAAATGTATATGCAAGATTGTACCAAATATTTCTTTCTTCTAGGTTCTGTTTCTGTATTATATTTGTAATTATTTAGCCAAGTTTAAATAACTTGTTCACACAATACATAATTTTATAACCTTAATATAGGGATTTACTGGTAGTAGGCATACTTTCAGTCTTTTGTGTGTGTGTGTGTGTGTGTGTGTGTGTGTGTGTGTGTGTGTGTTTTGTTGTTGTTGTTGTTGTTGTTGTTGTTTTTACTCGGCACCAAAATAAATATCATAACTAAATGTTGGGTGGGAGGGGGCCTCAACATCATGCACCAATCATGTAAGATACTTTATATACTGTTATCGTCACAATTATCACATACCACCTTTTCGAAGATAAAATGATATTAAAGTGTTTTCGAGAGCGTGTGACCTGGTTTCGGCCTCTTTACAAGTGCACCAACAGATTACAAAATGTTTAAAACAGATAAAGCTATCAGACCAGATTTAAAATAAAAACTGCACAAAAAAATCTAGACAATTTTTTAGACTTCTACTTCATATCATGCGTTTTATTTTTTGTTGCTGCTGCCGTTTGTATTGTATTATCTGTCAAATACGAAAACACACAAAAAAGTAAAACTGTAAATTTATCGACGCCGAATATCTGTTTAAAGGTTATCTTTTTAGTAACATGGGCAATGAGGACAGTTACATAATTCCATATCAGTCAATTTTATTTACATAATTTTTATTCGTATACATGTATTTCAAATCACTCGGTAGGCGGTCAAGATTAGACTTGTATGTAAATCTTGAAAAAAAAATCACAAAGGGATCGGCAATACTCGGTATAATTCGATTTAAACTAGCCAATCATTGACTGGGAAGGATCTCAAGTGAATATTTATATATCATTGAACAATGTGTGGAATTTTACACCAGCATGTATATTAGGTGTTCGAGGAGTGGTCGTTGATTTACGTAGATTTACGTCTTATTTCGGAGTGAAATGATCTATCAGATGGTCTGTCAGATAACAATATAGATTTCAGTTGCACGTTACACATAATTATAGTTTGCACCCACCATAGATTATGAATACAGGTGTGATTCGACATCACACGTGTGGTATAAGAGTATGGGTCCGACATCACACGTGTGGTATAAGAGTATGGGTCTGACATCACACGTGTGGTATAAGAGTATGGGTCTGACATCACACGTGTGGTATAAGAGTATGGGTCCGACATCACACGTGTGGTATAAGAGTATGGGTCTGACATCACACGTGTGGTATAAGGGTATGGGTCCGACATCACAGTGTGGTATAAGAGTATGGGTTCGACATCACACGTGTGGTATAAGAGTATGGGTCTGACATTAAAAGTTCAAGTCCTGCGGAATAAAATCTGACCCTAGGCTAATAGCCAAGGTTCGCATTCCACCAACAATACTTTGTGCTAAGTCACAATCTAAATGTTTTATGGCGCAAGAACACATTATATCTCTCTGGTCTTAGGAACTATTTAAATAAATGACTCGTGTTATATAAACATAACAACTAACCTTTCTGACTAGCAGTATTTGACATGAGTCCCGGTGGACGAGTGGTTAGAGCGTCCGTCACAAAATCGAGAGGTCGTGTGTTCGATCCCCGGACGCGACTTCTAAAGTCGTATATAATGGTACTTTAATAGCTCCCTTGTCTGACACTCAGTATATATATAAGGTAGTTCCAGGATATGTTGTCCTGGAGCCTGGATATTGTAACTTCTTGTGGTATCATGCTACATGTCTACGGCATTATACTGCAGTGTGGCAGCACTGTATCTTTTTCATGTAGACATGGTCTCAACATAACTAAAATATTGTCGGTGGTACGCTAAATAAAAAAATTAAAAAAAAATTATGTAAATTGACTTGTTGAGTAAACATACAGAGTAGCCTTATGGTCATGAGATGAAAAAAATATTGAAGCATTTTGGTATGGAAACAAAAAAATATAGAATGAGTCCCTATGTGTCCCTTAATATTGCAGTATTACTAAACACTAAGTGAGATTGCTGTATATCAATAGGAACTTATGGAACCCAATTTTGCAACTGTAAATGCTATCGATTTATTCCATATAGCAGAAGTGTTTTGGTTCCAGACCGTAATTCCGTTAAGGTATTAAAGGCTATAAAAACGTTTTCTTAACTGCCATCTGAATTTTAATCAGTAACACCATTCATCCATTCACAAAGAGTTTCATTTATTCGCCATTGCGGATATCAGTGTGTGGCCATTATTCATAGCTCGACCACACTCACTCTATATGAAATACAAATTTTCCGATACGTATCTGGTTTTCTTTCTCGTTTTGGGTAAATATGGATCTATGATATTTTTAGAAGTGTTTCGGATAGGATATCTATAGAATGCAATGGTTGAATAGTCGGGTATTGGATCAACGTCAAATAGAAGAAAAACATGATATTAGATTGAATCCGGTGCGTGTTTAGATTTGTTCTAACAATGTGTGTACGTTTAAATAATCAATACCTATTTCTGGTTTGTTAAAATGTTAGTGTTTCAAATGTAAATTTAAGTCAAACGAATAAAAGCTTATCATAGACGGAAGGCATATTTTACGGATAATTGACGAACTATGATTGAAAGATCTATATAGACAGACCTTACACTCAGTAATTGTTTACATAAAGAAATCCTATAGTTGTCTTAACACCGAATTCAAAAGTAAATGGAATGCTATTGTGATATTGTATATTGTCCGTTGGACAGAGAAAACCATTGTTTGCCCACTTTGAAATATAACTATTGATTTATGGTATTTTGTTTGGTGGCAAGATAATTGTACAAAACACAGTTTTCTACCGATAGTTACAAGGAATAAACAACAATTATATGTATGGCCAGTTGATAGAACCATGTCCTTACATGTTGGTTTGTTTGCTCCTGTTGAGCGTCTCACAGACAACATTTTATTTTGTCTAAGTTAGACAGGTATTGTTCTACTTCACCGCGATACCATACCGTACACAAGTGATATGATTCCACACATTTCTTACATTATCCTGACACAGGGTAAACTAGTCCTGAAATCCTTACCCAAGTCGTTGTTGAAGAAGATAGATAATGGTGTTTATTATCCTTTATTCCACTGGTTATTTAAACAAATGCTTTTAAACAACTGAAATATATGAATAATACATATTTACCGTTTTACTCAATTCCAGAGTATGAATAACAAAAATGATACAAAATCTGACAAGACAAATATTGGTGGTATATTTCCAGGACTTTACAGAAATGTGAAGAAAAAACAGGAGTGAAAAAGAAAATTGAAAGAAAGGAGGGTGCCCAGAAGAAGTTTGGAAGGGCTTCATGATAAACTGATGGAGGAATACATGTTTGAGATGGCAGCTCGAGCTGTGCCCGTGTCGATCTTGACTCACCTTTGGCCCTGTGTTTAACCTTCATTGTTAACTATCCACTTCAATTGTACAGCATCACAAACATCCTCCGTACCGTACACTTCCGAACAACCCTGATATTTTACCGTTCTGGCCCTGGCTTCACCCGTCTACAGGACATAAACACACTATCGACACCCGGACCGAGGCAGTACGCACCGCCGGTTATCGGTAGTACGGTGTTTGAACACGACAAATCTCGATGTACTTGTATATCGGGAGACACACCTTTCATGTCGTATTGGTTGCCTGATCGGGATCACGCCATTGCAACATTGAACTTGTGTCAATTAATATAACAGTGTTGAAATATCATAACGAGTCATTTTATAGATTAATCGTTTTGAAATGAGTGGCTTGCAAGGAAACGGCAGAGAAGAAGTCTACATTTATTATTTATTAATAAATTAATTAATTAATTAATTAATTAATTAATTAATTTATTAATTTATTTATTTATTTGCTTTTTTATTCCTTCTACTTACGACGGACCGTCCCGGTGGCCGGGTGGGGTGTGTGTGTGTGGGGGGGGGGGGGGGCTGGAGGTCGTGGGTTCGATCCCCGGCGGCGACATATCAAAGTCGTTCTTGTTTGGCGCTCAGTATAAAAGGGTAGTTCCAGGACTGGTTGGCCCGGCATGATAATGTGACATGCCATATGTCTACGATGTGATACTGCAGTGTGGCAGCACTATGTCTATCTCAAGTAGACATCGTCTCCAAATTTAGAAGTGAAATACTGTCGGTGGGACGTTAAACCCGATTAATAAACAAACAACCTAACTTACAACGGAGATAGTATGATCGTATTTTATTTCACGTATGAGCATAGAAATTATGTTTTCACAAATGGCAAAGCTTAGGAGGCCATGTGTACATTTTTATTGGACTGAATGAATACTTTAAAATGGTATAAACTGCATTGCTTTCAGTGGGGATCGAACTTTTGTCCATAAATAAGTTTGCAAATTTTGAATTCTGTTCCTAGAATGCAGCATTTTGAAATAATGGGTCGAAACGGGACGGAGTTCGACCGGAAAACGCGTGTGGTGTCAATCTTAGGAAACGCATTTGTTGTCTTCCGGCTGGATTGCGGTAGGTCGATGGTTCTTCTAGAGTGCTTCTTGTGCCAATCAATATAAACCGTGTATATATAATATAAATAGTGTACATCTGAATAGTAATATTTTTTTCTTCGATCTCGAAGGTGGCACGTTAATCATTCTGAGTTTATCATATTTTTATTTTTATTTTTCAAATTTATATAAAGGAATGATTCAGCTTAAAAAATATATGTTCATAAACTGGTAAAGTGTATATTTAGAAATTGGGAAAATACCATCATATCTTAACTGATATTTTTTAAGATTTAACATTGTTTCTCAAACGGACTTTAAGGATAAAAGTGCTATATATGTCGAGACAACTGTCGCGGACCCAATTCTTAACTTGTGCAGTTACCTCCCTTGTGATGTTACGCATTACCCACAGGTACACGGTGCTTCTTTAGCGTTGCAATATGCCTGGAATACTTTCGGGTGGAAATTCCGACTGATCCTGCGTCGAATTTGAACCCACACTGGTTAGGGACTACGTGAAAGCGTATGCATTATTATAAAAAGTGGTATTTTAAAAAAGATAAATAGTGTATATGAATGTCAGTAATATTCCTTTCTTCCATCTCAGAGCTGGCACGGTAATTCGGTCTGAGCTTTACTCTACCGTTTAATGGTACACTGAACAACTTTTCAATTAATCACATAGCATTTTGCGTATTTCTGATAAAGCAAGCACACAAAATCTCATTTGAAAACATATCACTGAGTACAAAATTTGCCAATATATAGATATCATGATTTATAGCAAGAGAATACTACGGGTTGTTTAGGACACTCGAAAGTCACAAAATTTACCGTAAATCTACATGCTAAGGCAGTCGACTGTCACCGCATGTGCCCAAAGTCCTCGTGCAATCACCAATGGCATTGTACCTAAAGTTGACCAACAGTTTTATAAAATGACTCCATGATTCTCAGATTGAAAATGGAATGAGTAATATTACTATTTTCAATATCCAAATCACTGGTTTCCAGATTAAAGAAAATGACAGACTTGAAAGCCGTTTCTCGGTTCTTGGGTTCCTTGTTTGTTTCTTTGTTGGGTTTAACGTCCCACTGACAGTATTTCAGTCCTTTGGAGACGATGGCTACTTGAGGCAGATATGGTGCTGCCACACTACAGTATCACATGTTGCATGATACCACACCCAGTTACATTATTCAGAAACCGGGCCAACCAACCCTGCAACTACCCTTTACATACTGAGCGCCAAGCAAGGGAGCTATAACAGTACCATTTTTTATGACTTTGGTATGTCGCGGCCTGGGATCGAACTCACGACCTCCCGCTCTGAGGCTGACGCTCTAACCACTCGGCCACCGGGGACGGTTTGTGTACCTTGTTATATCGCAGTTGAAAGGTATATTCAGGGGTGGTAGGTAATGCGATACTTTCTTTCTTTAAAACTATGTGTCTGTGTTTGAAAATGAACAAGAAAATATGAGAGGTTGTCTTGCAGTCTTGGTCACTTCAAATCTGCCAGTGTTGAAAATGAGAAAAAGGCTCTGAATTATTTCATCAGATGGTTAAAATAAAAACAAACCAGGATGAGCTGTCTCCAGAAAATAGCTCATTAAAAGTAAGCCAGTCATGTCTGACCAGTCAGATGAAATGGTCACATCTGAAAACGTAAAACTTAAATCAGAAATAGGAAATTTTAAGGACTGTTCCGCAGAACTGAAGGAAAATTCAATACTGCAATCAAAGCAAATCGGTACACTCCTCAATTCCCAACGTTCTGCAGAAACTGAAAATGAAAAGTTACACAATAGAGAGTCATTGAATTAGGGTATCTGTTGAAATTGATCTTAAAAGGATGACCCAAACATGCTAAAAGCTTTTGACAAAAATGTTAATGCAGCGCTTTGGTTTGCAGAAAAGTATGGATTGGGAAAAACAAAATACTCAAATATTACGTTCGCTGATAAAGAAAATGTAAGGAGCATTTTGCTCATACTTGATAAGTTTTGAATTAGTGAAGGTTCCTACCATGAAATTTCAATAGTGTCTGATGATTTGCCTTCACTGTGTACATTAAAGCGGGAAAGGCTCAAGATTAATTCACAGTTTCACATTCTTTGGTGTCCAGGGAATACACCATGAGTTTATGTTTGCCTTAAAACTGACTTTGAAAATCACATT
This sequence comes from Solen grandis, assembly GCA_021229015.1. Taxonomy (NCBI): domain Eukaryota; kingdom Metazoa; phylum Mollusca; class Bivalvia; order Adapedonta; family Solenidae; genus Solen; species Solen grandis. Next base: position 36,423,505 of record CM037795.1, on the reverse strand, counting down.
AGGTCAAACAAGTTGCAGGACGGCAGGGGACATTGATAAAGTTAGCAGGATCTCAAATTGTGTGATTATGTCTGCAGCTTTTATTGATTGATACCCAAGACTGTATTTCTGAAATGTCATTAAAAGCCCTGGCGATTATCAAATTTTCAGAAACTTATGATAATTTGCAAGTTACATGTGAGCATGTCTTTCGTGATTTGAGATAGATAGCAAATTATACCCACATTCTATTAAAGTGGGTGGTGATTTGAAATTTGTCCAACTTTGCTTGGGGTTAGGTGGTTCAACATCAACTCATGCCTGTCCATGATGTCATGTAAAAAAACCCAGATAGGGTTGATTTGACAAAAGCAATGAGTCATTATGAGTCCTCTGACCTTAAGAGAACATGTGAGTCACTCGCACAAATCATCCTGTACGAAAATTTGGTAGCAAACACCCGCCTTTCAATTTCATTGAGCCTGACAATGTCATGTTAGATGAGCTTCATCTACTTCTCAGATCTAGAATCAGTGATGTTTTGCTGGCCAATGTTATTGATGACTACAAACAACTTGACTCAAACTTGAGGTTCTAGGAGAAAAACCCAGCCATTTTACTGCGTTGATATAAAAGATTACAAAAAAATATAGCATTTCTTTTTGTAAATGGACGGACAAGGCAACGTCCAAATGAAACTAGACTTCTTTAACAGGTCACGACTATAAAAAGTTGTTGAAACTTCTGCCTGACATATGTTTTGTTATTAACACCGATACACAAGACGATGTCGTTTACCTTTTGAGACAGTTTTGCAACATTCATAGTCACACATGGTCAAATTGACAAAATTGAGATCTTCCACACTGTTTACAAATGGATGGCCACGTTTCAGGGATTGGCCGCAAAAGGTAGGCTAGGGTACAGCCGAGTGATAGTATGTATGCATGCTTTACTCTACCATGCCCCTTTCATGATAGCAAAACATGGTTCATAATTTCAGTGACCAAGGTGTAGAGAAGTTGAATGATGTGTTAAAATCAATACACCAAATTTCTTCAAATAAACAGAACCAGGCCTATAATGACATGGTAGTCAGAAAGAGAAGGAGTATTTGGCCTTGTAACAGAGACAAAAACGCCCATATCAAAAAGAAGTTTTTGAGTAGAAAAAAAGGTTTAATAAGCAACTACTTTCTAGTGAAATTACAGAGGCACACGCAGCCTATATGAAGCGTACAAAAGAAATTCAGAAACCATTGGCCGCAATGTAATCTCTCGGCGTTGTCACTCGTTTTAAAAAAAATCGAGAAAAACTTTTAGAACTATTAAAATGATTACCAGTAACACATCGCCGCCACAGTCATTCAGTTATTAATACACTTATGTATTAGGCCTAAAAAAAATTGTTTGTTTAGGGTAACATCTCCAAAAAAGCTAGGTAGGGTAGGTAGGCTTTTTTTTTTTTTTTTTTTTTTTTTTTTTTTTTTTTTTTTACAAACACAAAATCTTGTTACAAATCATTAATAGATTTTTGGGAAGTTAAAGTGCACAAAATTAAAAAGAATTGTAACAGTAAGTTTAAACTAAACATATTTACTTTGAAATCATCTGTTTTACATGTACATTTTGAAATTATTTTTTCACTTGTTTACTGAGAATTTATTTAAAGGCAGTTTCAAAATAAATATATAAAACTACATAGTTGTCCAATTTTATTGTAGTTTATTTTGTAAGAAACAAAATGTTGCAGATGATATTTTGCTGATGATAAATAGAGGATATTACATGAGTGGTCATTCTATATGGAATTTAATAAATGAGTTTTCAAAATATTGATAAAAACAAGCCTTGAAAGCTGGGCTGGTGTGACTTACACTGAAATATCTCAAGCTGAGAACATGCTCATTCTCAAAACTTCAAATTTGGATTTCTCATCTAATTTTATTATTGACACAGGGAGTTTTCAGGCAGTCAAAGTTTCAGTGCAGTAGCAATAAAATAAGAGATTTCTTTATAAAAGATAAAATTTTAAGTTTGATCACGATCTTCGCTCGAGAAGTTAAGCGAAAGCCTGCCCAGAAATTGTTTAATACTAGTTGCATAGTCCAAATGGCACCTGTACTGTCTCTCTACTTTCGTAAATGTTGTTTGTGCATTTACCGCACGAAAACATCTCAGGTCTGCTGCATGGGGACATTTTTTTTCGATATATATGTTTAACAGGATTGACATTTTGTGCCAGCATTACGCAGTCTGCGTGATCATTATCACCTAAGCGCTTTACAGCTATGAATGACAGAATCGTGAGTAAAATAAGCGTCTACGATCGGCGTAGTATAAACGCGGACTAATACTACGCCGTCGCGGATCGGCAAGTTCGGATTTTTTTTTTTTTTTTTTTTTTTTTTTTTTTGAAAACTGAAGAAAAAAAATAGGGTCGGCACCTTTTTGCTAGGTAGGGTCGGGTTACCCGAAACAAACAAATTTTTTTTAGGTCTTACTGTTAAACAGTAAAATACTTCAATAAGGAAGCAATCCAAAAACCCGTTTGTATTGCTTTCCTGCAATAAGCAGCCACCTGTATCTAAGCCCATTTCATACTTTGGTATTCACGATAGGATATGGTAATCGACATGTTAGACAGGCTTATATATTGCGATATATAAAATTACTTCAAATGGGTATAAGGCAGTGATAAAGTCACCTGATAAGCTGTATGTAGTATGGGATAGGTTTTTAAATTTGACCATTGAGCCGCATAATCGAAGATGGGAGCAACCACCATTATTATTGAAAATTAAAACTTAAACTATGTAATATGTTTGAAATAAAACTTTATGAATAAATTACTTGTATTAACTGATGTGAAAAAAGAAATAAGATTCAAAATACGCACTTCTTCTATCGTTATTTATAAAGAAAAAGAAATCGACACATTTAATGGATAACTTCTCCCTATACTCTTAACACTCGGCTTTTAAAACTTGCAGCAGCCCGAACTTCACAACAGCAGATTTTTACTATATAGACAAAGAAGGAAAATAAAAATTAGAGAACATATATTTTCATTTTGGCATGATTATAGAGAATCACTCTAGAGACAAATTAATGGAATAAAAAATGGAAGTCTCTACGCTACTTTTTGAGTTATCTGCCCTAAATGTCGAGACAACTGTCGCGGACCTAATTCTTAACTTATGCAGTTACCTCCCTTGGTATATTCATCTGTACATATAGTACTGTCTTAATGAACGACTACCCGCACGTACAAGATATATATAATAAGTAGAATTTTATAAACACACACTGAGCTGCAAACAAAAAAAGCATGCATGCACGATGTTCAAGGGAAAGTTCACGTGATTTCTGTCCGACTTGAGACGGCTACATTTTCATCTGCCCGTTATGCACGAGGATATTGTGCCTGCACCTAAAGTGAAGATACTGGTTGAAAGATCGAAGAAATGCCCTCTATGTTAGAGATGTTAACTAATCAAAACGTTCACTTTCAACGTTCATTTTAATTTATTATATTGACAAAATTATCTTGGCGTGGCTTAGGTGGATTTGGTCATGACTGGACAGAGAGAAAGCGTATAGTGACATTTTGTCAAGCGAAAGAATGTGCGATTTTGGCCGTTTTATGCACAATATTTCAAACATATCTTTCATGAATAGCACTGCATTACCTGTACAAAATGTTTTAACGGTTCGCTATATTATTGACAATAAGTGATCTGTAACAAATTTCATGGGGTGGATGTTAGGATTGGTTGTGTTTAACGTCCCATCAACACTATTGTAGTCATCAGAGAACTACAAAAGGCAGCATATTACTGCCTCACTGCGGTATCAAGCCTTAGCCAAGTGGTATGTAACCACACCCAGTCACATTATTATGTCAATGAACCAAATAGTCCTGGAATTAAATTTTGGTGAGCGCCAAGGGAGGGAAACATACCAGTACGATTTTAACGAATTTGATACATACATGTAGTTTAGGTCTATCATTACCAAAATAAAGAAATGTATTGTTTTGCGTGTATCATTGCTCAAATAAAAAAAGTGTATTGTTTAGTGTGATTTATTCCAACAATATTCTAGCTGAACTTCTGCTCAATAAACGTTCCTTGTCATCAATTTGCAAATCATGTGTGTGTGCGTGCGTAGGTGCGGTGCGTGCGTGCGTGCGTGCGTGCGTGTGTGTGTGTGTGTGTGTGTCAGGCGAGAGTTTCCTCAATAATTTGATCACTGAAAATGATGTGCGGTCGATTTTCAAAGGAACGATCAAGTAATGATATTGTATTTTTATCATTATTTATAAAACAAGAAACTGTAAACTAACTTCAGTCATGTATACTATCTGTCTTAATTCGGTATCATTCCTAGTATAAGCAACTCAAAAAGTTGTTCCATAAAAAAAGACTTTTTGTTAATTCTATCGTCGTTTATGTTAAAAAAACTCAATCATTGGATTAGATCGAAGAACAAGACGTCCCTACTCGTTAATGCCCAGTTAAGTTTTAAACGGGCCTTGGAGTGCAGACGTGTCGTCTGAAAACATCATAACTGCAATAACAAGGAAACACAGGGATAATCAATTCAAGGTTTCACCTTCATTTATTTTTTTTAATTTGCAAGACAATAATATAATAATAACTAATTAAACAACAAATATATGAATACTTTTTAATATATATCATATACAATACTTACAACTTTTAGCAACTACATGTACATGTATTTAATCTAAGATAAATACATTTTCTGTTTTATTTAAGGAATAATATCATTTTCGAATCACACACTTTTGAAAAAAAGATTCACTATAAGTGTTTTTTCACCGTATTTGGGCACAGAAATATTTTGCCTAAACACTCCAACCCTTGGTAAAATATAAAAAAAATATGAAATTAACATGAATATAGCCAGCAGTTGAACATTGTGTGAAAATATTAACAGAGATAAAACAACAAATAAATATATAGATGCTACAGATAATCAATCGGTTTTGATATGTGTTGACATGTGTATTTTCAGGTCATATGGTTGAGAAAAGGTCTTCTTACACACTGAGCATGCACTGAGTCGGTCACGTGAGTGCGTTCGTCTGACATGGCTGTCGTGTGCTGCGTGGGAGGCGAATGCTTTCCCGCAATGTTTACACTGAAATAAATATTTTAATATCATAAAATAATTAAAAAATAAAATAATAATGGATCCTATATATGTAGAAGAAAAAAGGAGAATCAGAATAAGATGTCCTTTTTAGAGAAACTCGTAACAATTCTATATAAGATAATGATATTAAACTAACTTCAAAGGCAAAATAATTGTTACCGCTAGCAACTGTAAATACTAGTAAAAATTCCCTTAATATTCTGTTAGGAACTAGCATTTTGATCTGTGGAAGGTTAAAACTTCCCCTGCTACCAGCAATATTCTAAACTTGAAATTTTATCTGTGACAGAAAAGAAATGATATAGGAAAAATACATTTGTAAAAAAAAAAAATTTATTCTAAGTTGATTAACAAACAAGAGTTTCACAAGTTTTATAAATCCCTATTGAAACTTCAAAGGTTGGATCAGTGTTATGCGCCCCCAGCGGGTATCGCACCCCACAATCTTCGGAACCATAGTTAAACACTACAACCGGTATAAGCAGGCCAGAATTAAGCACCAATAAAGTTGCACGTAAGCCTGACCTTGAACGGTTTTTCCCCGGAGTGTTGTCGAATGTGTGTTCTTAAGATACTGGACGCCGTGAACGCCTTGTTGCAGTACACACACTTGTACGGACGTTCCCCACTGTGAACCTGGCGAACATACGGACAGATGGTCAGAAATGGGTCAATCTGAAATGATCAGTCATTTAATAATAGCAAAACAGTCTTATAGCTAATAACCTATGTCCGCGTATCCTTATACTTCGGTTATATCTATTTCATATTAATATGATTTTCTTTGAAATAATTAGTTTAGATAACATTACATTAACCAGAATATTTGTATTACTACACATATACTTTATTCATAATTATTTCATTTACCTGTTTGGTCGTTTAGTCAGAAGTTTATGTGTAAATTTGTTAACAAGATATATTGCCCATACCCTCATGTGTTTGTTGAGGCTTGACGACTGACTGAAACTTTTGTTGCAGACGATACATTTGTGGGGCCTATGTTTCTCATGCACGTGCAGTATGTGGATCCGTAGCCGGTCCCTCTTCTCGAACGATCTGCAGCAGTAACATGATCCGTATGAGCAATTTAGGAATATCAGCACTTAATTTACATTCTAAAATATACAAATTATTCCGTATCTTTATGCATGCATTGCAGGTATACAACGTAGTTAAATGATAACTAATTTAAAGCTTCAAGGAGTCCCAAGAGTGCTCGGGTTGACGCAACTCTAGTTCAAACTCGTGTTCTCTAAGGTCGATTGCGCAAAGTATTGATTTCCAAGATAAACCAATGATTGATTCAACAGTATAGTCTTTAAAAACGTGATTAGTTGATATATTTGCATAAACATCTATTAATTCAATTAACTAAACTTGATCGTAAATTTTAGAGAATTGCGTCATGAACGCCATGACGTCACTGACCTGCTACAGAGGTGACATGGGTACTTCCGGTCCCCCTGGTCCACACAACGCGTGTACTTGAGATGCTTGTCACGGTAGTACTTGTAGGCGAACACCTTGCCACACCTGTCGCAATGATAACCCTCGGAGGCTGGAACACGGGGTTAGAGAAGTAGCGCAAGTTAGCATACAATTATATTGTCTTGCTTGGTAAACAAATAATAATTATTGATTATCAACTTAATGGTGTTTCTTTCTTTTTCTTAAGATTTTAGCACGAAGACTCTAAATGCCCCGTGGCTAAGAGCATGCCCAATCAATATTGAAGCTTGCTTAGAAAAAGTCAGAGCTTCATAATCCCCTGTCCATAAGCCATACCCCTGTGTGCCACTGTTATATAGATTTCGCAAACTTTTATGGACAGTACGGTATTCTTTCACACTATTTGAATTAACTTGTACCGTTTATTCGTAAAACTTTCAAGATATCATGAAACATCAGTCCGATAGTACTAGGATAAAAACATGGTTATTTACAAGAAAACGGTCCCTACCATCAGCCTCCTCCTGGCCGTTGTTTTCCGTCATCTCTTTTAGCGCCACCGGCACCCCCATGAACTGGAGGTAGGAGTCCCCGTACCAGACGAGCAGCTCACTGTCGTTAGGGATGTCCTTACACGCCTCATAATACACGTCCCCTTCGATCTGGTTGGGCAGAATTGGGATTAATAATTAAGTATATACATGTACACGTGTACGTAATAATTGGGAACAACTAATCCCACTCGATTGACACTGGGTAAACCAGCACCTAACGAAAAAGTCTGAATTTATTGATCTTTAACAATTCGAATTAAAAAGACCATCGCGGTCCAGTGGTGGCGTATATGACTGCGGATCCGAAAGGTGTGGGTTTGAAACCCCCTGAGGACAAGAAAATGCCATGCCTCCCCCCCCACCCCCCAGTTGTATTGCACATAACAATCTCCCTAAGGTTCTGACCGACAATTTGGTACATGTAACGTTACCGAAAGTGTCCGACAAAATGATTTACTACATCATCCGCTCTCAGGCTCTCAGTCCCTTACCGCTGTGGGTTCGAATCCCGGTAGGGACTTCGGATTTTCCATGTGAGGAAGCCTTCCAGCTGGCTTGCGGTAGGTAGGTCTGTGTACACGGGGTCTTCCTCCACCTGTAATTAGCTGGACGTCGCTATATGATTGAAATACTATCGCAGCGACGGTAAACGCCAATACAACAACAATACAACAACAGCATCATCCGTTTTAATCTGAATACCAACAGCTGGAACCGTCTATAGGCTGAGAATGGTTTATAGTGGATGGAAGATGAAAATTTCACAAAGGAACTGGTAAAGACAGTAACGTAGATATATCAGTACCTGTAAAGCTACGAGGTTCTGCTCCTGGGCGTAGCGGGCGCAGTTGACGAAGGCCATCCAGTTGCCAGCGTTACGGCGCCCGTCTATAAAATGACTCAGTTTGCCCTCGTGGAAAATCTGCTGGTCGAGAAAAAAGGGGAGATAATCAATACCAATATCATTTTTACGGTTCATAAATAACTTTTTTCTTCTTTCCTTATTATAGTACCATATATATCTAAAATGTGGTGATGTTAAGGGTTCAGCGAAGCATGATTTTTTGTGTGGGTGGATGGGGGTGGGGGGGGGGGGGGGGTTTAACGCTTAACATCATGGTTATTAATGGGAGCTGATTGCAAAACAAATTACTGATTATTGCTCTATGGGAACTTTAGAAAAGCCTCATATATATAGATCTTTTTTTTTTTAGAAAAGTTTGACTCCTCCTTTAAATATATATAGGATCTCACATGAGTTGTCATATACTATAGAAATTAATTAAACGAGTTCAGGAGGCTCTCTTTTTACCATTTTCTTGGACGAATTTAATAAAATTCTATATTATATGACAACTCGTGTGAGATTCTTTTTATCACATGGTATTTGACGTCTTTACGCGTTGTTTTTATCCTATGAATTGTGTAGGGTTAAATGACGTCATGACGTTGTTATATTATACGTGTTAAATATAAGAAAATATTATGTAATGGTTATATTACACGGAAAACAAGGAGCGTCATGTGTTCAATATATTTTTTATTATTGATATTATAAAAGTATGACATAAAATATGCACTAATCTATTGCTGAAATACTCCTCTCTACAATTTTAAATAACCTAAAATCGTTTGAAAAACACAAAACAAAATCGACATTTTTCCAAGGGGAGGCGTTTGGAAAGTCCTTGAGTATATATAAAGCTAATGTTCGACACCCTCAAAAATTTCATGAAAGTCGACCGAAGTAATTTGAGTTAAACATATTTTTAGACCAAACCCTGAACCATAGGTCTATACAATGTAATACTGCCAGCCTACCTCCCACATAAGTGAGTTGTCATCGTTTGTTTTAATCTCGCTGGTGTTGATAACGCGACCTTTGAAGGGCCCGAACTTGGTGCCTCTGGAAATCACGGTCTTGTTACAGAACACGCCGAAGTGGATCACCCCGGCTATCACTGTCTTCCGAATCACCAGGCCTGAAAATAAACCCACAGTTACCGGTTAACAGGTATGTTGATTCTTTCATACGTTTGTTCAAACTAAAAACATGTCAACAGTTTTTGCTACCTTTAAAGTCAAAAACATAAAGGAAAAGAAAACTTCAATACTCCTTATAACCATTTTTATTTATTCTTTTTTTTTAATCTCAAAATATATGTTAACTGGCTTCTTGACTTCAACTTAGCTGTATGATATTGTTATTCAAATCTCATTTAAAAGTTTGCGATTTGAAAAAGTGCTGATGTAGCCAGTCTCGGGCCTGAGACTCGACGCTTTACCAATGAACAAAACCTATATAAAGTCTTACCATCTGGTAGGTCCAGTCCTTCAAGGTCGACACTGGCTTTAGATTCGGAACTTGCACCTGAAGGGAGGGTGGGTCTTGGACCTGAGATTCCCCTGTGGGCCGGAGGAGGGGTTGGACTGCTTGGTTTCTTATCAGAAGAAAGGATCCGGTCTATACCTGCAGCATTTGGGGAGAGTATACGTCAGTGTGATGAAATTATATACTTACTAAGTTTGTTTGATTTCTGATGCGCGGATTCAGCCATATAACCCTGAGGGTCCAACAGAGTTATGTTGGCCAACTATGAAAACGTGTTGGGGGCGGGGGGCTCCGTACCTTCTTCAATATATTCTTCTTTTAAAATTTTACGGGGGTGGGGGCCAACGGTTTTTCTTAGAGATTAGAGGTTCTTTCCAAATTTACTCTTAGTATCCCAAGGTGGTGTCAGGACCCCTTTTCCACCCCCACCCCCCTTTGGATCCACGAAAATTTCTTTCTATTGTGGATGTTTCTATAACATTACTTTTTGAACAGTCGGATCATGTTTAAGTGGATTTAAAATTCTACATGTTAAATTGTTACTTTGCTCATTTGTGGGTAGGGGAAACAATGAGAAATATCAAGTTGTTTAAACATTTATATTTTTCTACAAGTATTTCACTTTATTTAGCTGCATTGAGTCTTATGGATTGTTGTTGTATTGCTGTAGTATTGGGGTTTACCGTCGCTGCGATAGTATTTCAATCATATAGCGACGTCCAGCTAATTACAGGTGGAGGAAGACCTCGAGTACACAGAGGTACCCGGGTAGAACCACCGACCTACCGCAAGCCAGCTGGAAGGCTTCCTCACATGAAAAATCCGAAGTCCCTACCGGGATTCTTATGGATTGTTTCGGCTGAAGACAAAAATAATCTCAAATATTTTAACAAATCAGATAAACTCTACTGAAAGAAGGGTTGAAATATGAATTCTCGGGCATTTTATTCGACTCTGTACATGTGACGTGGTTAAACTTTACACTGAATATTCCATAACTAAATCCAATTTCTGTCATATAAAAGTTAATCTACATAAATAATTTATATGAAGTTACTTTTTTTATTTCCTTTTAAGGTAACCCATCTGTCATTAAATAATAAGCATGATCCTTCGAATGACTATAAGGACTTTGGTGCAGATGCAAGCATCCATTTGCGCTTTTGCTCAAAGTCTATAAAGGCTTGCATTTACTTTAAAATTACCATGATCACTTGATGGACCATGATCACAGTTTAATGATGGATGGGTTACCTAATAATATTGAATAGCTAACTTACCTATCCGAAAATTAATAGCTTCCATTTAAATATACCAGCTTTATTTTTTGTCTCATTTGTATACATACAAAAATAAACATATGTGCAAACTTTTATAAAACATGTATACAACCATTCTATTTAAGAATTTCAAGAGACATAATGACTAGAACATTAATAAACACATATAAAACATTCATATATCATAATGTTTAAAGTTTGGTGACCATCGCTAATTACACATTAAAGGAATGTCATAATATGCTGAAACACCCGAAAAATTTTAAAGGTAGCCTTAATGTGTATTTTAAACAAATTTCAAGCTAACAAATGTCATCCAAAATCTAATCTAGAATGAACTGATTAGCAGTGATCACATAAAACAATATAAAAGTTTATTATATGTATATAAACATTGGCCTTATTTGCAAATAAATAAAAGACGACGTTGCAAAATACTAAAACAGGTTTTGGCACAATTACGTATCATTTCATTTTAAGTGAACAGAAATACTAGTTGTTCAGCCTTAGACATTCTTACAAATGACTTGTCTTGACTATTTGAGGTTATCGTCGCTCGACAGTATTTCAGTCATATAGCGACGTCCAGCTAATTACAGGGGAAGAAAGACCCCGAGTACACGGAGGCTTCCGGGTAGACCCAACGACCTACCGCAAGCCAGCTGGACGGCTTCCTCACATGAAAATCCGAATGACCCTACCGGGATTCGAACCCACGCGGTGAGGGGCTGAGTGAATGTTTAAGTCAGCGACTTTACCCTCTCGGCCACGGAAGCCCCTCTTACAAATGTATTATCTACAGATTTTGCCTTCTCAAATAATGTGTAAGCATTTTTATTTTTTTATTTTGATGATTTATAATTATTTGATTTATTTTTTATCACCATGCAACACCATTCTCAAAACACGTTCACTTTGCATAACACTTGACTAATTTTATTCAGTATATTTAAACTCATTTAAAATTACATTTGTTCTTCTTTTTTATTTCAGATTTGTATGCGCACTACTTTTTGTTTAACGCGCGTCGTGCCACGTGTATTTGATCAAGACAAGTTTGGTCAATGTAAATATCCACCCCGCCTTCACTCATCACTAATTACACGATTTATTTTCTCCTCACAAATGAACATGATTATTACAATCTGTTAGGTCAGTGGAAAGTTGACCTTATATTATCACTCTGGTTTAATAAACTGTCCGTAACATTCTTGGATCAACTGCGCTCCATGATCAACAATGGTACGAGATTAAACGCCGTCGTAATTGAGTCGGTTATAACACTTGACAATCACTCGAGTCTGTAATGGCCGCTCTTGATCGCAAGTTTCTGTTTATTCAACGTTAAATAAGAGCCCGTTAGACGATCGCATACCCTTAGAAATAACCTAATCTGGTTAGTTCTCCATTCAGGGACCCTTCTGCAGTAATAGCATCAACTGCCGATCGACAAATCAAATTCGGAAATCCTCTGCTCGGTTAGTTCAAAAACCACTAATCAAATTCGCGCTTAGAAAAGTGCGAAAGGTCACGTCTCGAACTGACCAATCAAAGGGCGTGATTCACACTGCAGTTGTGAATGTTGTCGCGCGGACGATAATATTTGATAGGAGAAAGTGTTAGCTCGTCAATGTCTCTAAAATACATCCACACTCTACTGATAACGAGCCAGACATGGTCCCGGAGGTGGGGGTGGGGGGGGGGGGGGGGGGGGGGGGGACTTCGCTTTTGATGATCAAGTCTGAACATCAGTGACTAAGAGATACAATTTTCGATTTTGCGTTAGTGATATTCATGCTTTAAATGCTATTCATTCATATAATTTGAAACATTTTTTTTATTTAAATATATAAAGAGGTCATTTTGTTGACATCATTATATTGAGTCTTATTTAGCACGTGTTTTTACAAAATAAATCATCTTTATTTTGTAAAGCATTTATTTGAAATAAATGTGTCTTAGTTATGTTTTAGTGGCAATTGCTAGTACCAGAAACCGGGCGATTGAGTGTTCGATCAACGTACTGCTTTATTTTTCCTTTGATTAGCGCTCAGTACAGTCACGGGATAGTTCAGGCTCGAATTCCACCGACAGTACATACTTAGCACAAATAAATACTTATCGGTAAATACTTAAGAGCTAATTTCATCATTCTTATTTCTCTGATAAATATAGCCAGATAGCTTATATCTTAACCAATATCATTAGTTTAAACTTTATTCATTCACATAAATGCAAGCACATATAATATACATCAATTTAAAAAATACATTACTTATGGATTAGAAAACAAGTTAATATAAACTTATATAAATTCTATTCCATGTTTGATGAATAATAACAGCAGATAATTTACTTGACGATGACAACAAATTAGATGGTGCATCAAAATCAGTACGGTATATGCAATACATGTATAAAGTTAACATAAATGGTATAGAAGAATGATAAAGATCGATGCTCAAGTAATAGTTTGTTGTTTGAACTAGCTTGAAATTGAGATTAAAGAAAAAAATTAAATGTAAACAAAACACGAAAATAAGACACAAAGACTAATAGTGTTTGGCTCGCGGCCTGGTGGAGGGTCTTTGAAATAGAGCTACACTAGGAGCGTTTGGAGGCCAGTATAAACTGTTGAACTCTTTGAAATAGAACCTTTATTTTGACATGGTGTCATGTATTCAATACCGTAAATAAGATTTTCAGTATCATTGGTAATTAAGGTACATAACAATAATCAATGTCAGATTGGTCATGTACTTGGATATTTCGTAAAATAGCAAGTGTGGAATTCGTTTCCTTCTAACTGAAAAAAAAATAAGTAAGTATTACTTCGTTTAAAATAAAATGCATTCTTGGTGAAGTTCGAGCCATGACTAATTGGTCCGGTGTCAGGATAATCCGACCGGATGTCTCAAAACAAATACAATATTTTCGGTGGTACCTAAACATGTTTTTTTTTGTTTTTTTCCAGAAAGTCGCGACATGCTTCAAAATAACTGTATAGATCAGCTTCAATTCCATTAAGACATATTTGTAAATAAAAAAAAATATTCCAGGTGTTCGGCTGAAAGAGTGCCGATAAATTTGAAGATATACACATCTCATTCATAAGTTTATCAAACAATTCAAATTACGAAAAATGACAGCTTGATCAAGTGCTATAATATCTTTATTTGTTTAATATGTATTTCATTAAAAAAGAATCGAAACGTGTCTGTTTTGTGTTTTAGTAAACAATATTATTATATTAGACCCAATATATATATAGTCTTCATTTCTTATCAACACTGACTCACGAAAATAATAGATCTGTGTGTACGATATATATCGGTTCGAGATTTTCGTCGACATTCAATCCTTGCTGTATGTTTACAAATTTGAAGATTTTAATTTTTTTTTTCAACTTTTGTGCTAAATCGCACAGATGAAAATTCAAAACTTTGAGATTAGGAATAAGCTAGTTGAATTATTCCGTGGAACGCAGACCTAAATTACCTCCTTGGGAATTTTCAAAGTTATTCTTTAGCCGAATGATGCAACAATTTTACATTGTTGAAGCAACTGAAGTCACTTTACCGTAACTAAGCATTACTGAATTTGACGCTCGCACTAAAGCTTTTTCGTTCTTTACATCTGTATGAGAAAATACAAAGTATAAATCTTATCTATGGTCTTGAACCCAATTATCAAATCAATGGAATATAATTAATAATAACATAAGTTCATATGAGTATTTGTCCGTTTCTTTTCATCTTTTGAGAATTTGTTGTTATAATCAACATATTTATTATAAGAAATTGTCTAACAACATTAATATATTGGTATGTATTTCAATATTTTCCTTTAATTTTCTTAAGTTATGTTAAACTGGGCCTTATGATAACACTAGCCGTTACAAATTACAACGCTTCAGGTAGCTCGGTCCTGTCTGTTTTTGTTACATTAAGACACCGGGATTAACGCCTCACTTTAAACTATTCCAATATGGCGGTTTATACAGCTTCGAAGTTTGTTTTCTTTGGCGGTAATTTATTCTTAAAGTTCGGAATGTTACGAGATATATTAGAAAGCCTTAATCCGCTAATAAGTGCTTTATCTGGGGTTGTTCTGTCAAATTTTTGGACACTCAAGGATCTAAGCGAGTAAGTCACTCTACCGAAATTAATGAACAACTTGCAATAATATTTCCTCAAGAGATATTTGCCGAAAAACCAATACGGTAATGAATAGGGGTCATATTGTCACGTTGTAGAATCGCTAAACTTACATAGTATAACTAAAGATAAACAATGGTTTATAAGATTTTCGCGGGTAAAAGAATCTTAGATAAACAGAGAACAATGGAGATGGGCATTGGTCTACCTGTACATAACGACCCCCCTAGCCGGGAGATGGCTGGGCTTATCGGTTATCAAAACACGGGGACAAGGGACCGCGGCTGGACTTTTATCTTTTACATTTTAGATATATGAAGTGAAATTAAAACATTGATAGAGCGGATCTATTGTAACCTGTAACCTAATCCTTAACTGTACTGCACGCGCCAAAGTTTACTCTCCTCGAGCAGTACACTGGAAAACTTTCGAATAATATTCACTGTTCTTTTGTTGAGGCGTGCATAGCTGCAATACAAAACCTTTACATTTCGTTCTCTACATAAACTCCTGTGTTAATCTCCTCTTTTATTTGATTTTTTTTTAACTTCTGCCCGAGTTACAATCCAATTAATATATATAAAAAAGACTGTCTTTATTGACATGGATCAGAACCTACATTTTATTAAGATATAATTTTTTATTGACAAATTTTTTTAATTTATCATTGTATGACTGATTCACAAATGGTTTTATTATAAAGTATTCAGAAACTAATTATATAGAGTATATTTATAGTTTTTTATGAACCTAACGGAAACATTTCAATCATTAACAATTTTTTGACCCATAACTCAAGTATATTAGTATAAAGTTAAAGTATAGCCCCTATATACTAGCATTCTTTTTGTCTTTATTTCTTTTTTTTTTTTTTTTTTTTTTTTTTTTTTTTTCATTCTGACATGTGTGGTGACTCTTGCTTTCTAGTTCACAACATCAGGTTCCATTTTTATTTTTCAATTTCTTTCTTGATATTCTTAGAATATTTCTGCTTGAAAATCAAAATAGCTTCGAAAAAATCATACCGAAAAGACCATAGTAATAATGATAAACTCGTATTTTTAGAGGATAATGCAACTGGCAGTCATTTTATCACATAGCTTAACAAATGTATGATACAATTTGAAATTACTTAAAGTGAACAAAATGACTTTCATCAAGACAATGTGATATATGATGATGATAAAAAAAAAATAAGCATTCGATGAATATTACGTCTTGAAATGTTCTTTCATTTTTTGGAAGATTTTAAATTACGATTGTATTTTTTAATCCTCACTTAGATCACAAAACTCATTACATATAGGGGAGAGGGGAGTGAAACGATCGTACCAGGTTTCATAAACTTAATTAACCTTTCAAAACTATTGAAATGCCCTCTAATTATTTAAATTTCTATGTTTTTCACGCGCACACACTTGTCTGTATGCAAAGTAAACAAGAGACAATTACACAGGAATCCTAATCAAATTGTTAACTGTGCATAGACTGAAATGTGACAGCTGCGAACTGTTTGAATAGTTCGAATATATAAATGAAGATGGGACAGTAAAGTGTTCAGGTAATCTTATCATTGATACTCTAATGAAGTAGCCGGGAACCAGAATAAAGGTAGAAAAATTGGAGCTGACAATTAGCGGGTTTCAGGTAGTAGAAGAGTAACAGGGATATTGAGCCCGCAATTAACGTGTTAGACCCCCGTTGTATCGCCAGCTGTAGATGGGACGGGACCACACCGCCAGAACACGGCGGGATAGTGTTACGTCCAGGGCCCGATCTTCCATTGTCAACAGCACGTTGTATTCCCGACAATTAACAAAAAATCGTGTTTCATATGGTAAATTAAACATGGATTTATTAGCGCCTCTTGTTATCTATTTGTTCTTTCAGCGCCAAAATGTGACACATTCTTTGCTTAGATCTCGGTAAAGTCGTTAATGTTTAATTTCTGTTCACTCTCCTTTATACGAATAACGTACCACTACCCGTAAATACACTAAAACAGTACAAGTTCAATCTCTAATAGGCTTCGAGCAAACACGCTGTAAAATCTATGAATTACTTTTTACCGATGAGCTAAAGAGATAGGAGCGTTTCTTGTTTGTTTTTACAAATAAAAGGTTTATTTCTGATATCGGATGTATTTGCTTTTAACGATGATATTACCCCTAAGGACGATTTTTTGTATCTTAAAATTAAGTGTTTACGGTGAAAAAGCAAGCGCGTGTTTACACTGGTTACCTGTCAGTAGATGAAGTATGCATGTGCCTTTTCGGAATTTCTCTGTTCTCTCCATAGAAGTCCGTATACGCTCTAAAGTGGTCCGACAATTTGGCTTACGGTAAAATAAGAGTTTGCAGAAGATGGCTTAACAGGTTTTTTTTTGTGTTTTTTTTACAGGAAGGCTGTCATCTCTGTCAATATTTTATCTATCTTTCCATTACCACATAAAAGATCACTAAATGTGTAAATTATGATCGTTAATACGATGATGATGATGATGATGATGATGATGATGATGACTAAAATGGTGATAATTGTATAATAATTTTTACTCACCATAACTCAGATCCCATGATCTCAGCCCTGACAGCGCATGTCGACTCTTGTCGGTCGACTGCGATTTATTGTACCCGTATAATGCCATATCGACCTCTTCCTGTGAGAAGGTAAAGGTTGAACCGGAGTACCCACTCTGGGACACGAGTCTTCCGGCCCCTACCCCCGAGCTGGCTTGGGGTGTGATTAGGGAACGGGGCTGCATGGCGGAGGGCAGTAGAGGAGCCAGCTGGGGTACAGCGAACGGGAAACATGGCGGCGGGGCCTGGAACCGGAAGTTGTCCAGGGGGAGCCTGCCGAGAAAAAAGGAGTGGTTTAGATACACCTGAAACACTGATGCATTCGCGTATTATGTGTTACTTCTTTTTTATTTTAACTTACAGAGTTGCACATTTATTTGCAGAATAGCACATTATTTTTTGTTCCTTATCTAGTTTAATCATAAATTATCCATAACTTGTATGGTAAAGATATATAATATGAAATATAAGCATAACATGTGGCACCGGTTGGTTATAACTTCATTAATTTAATCTAGCTAAAATATTTTAACATTACAAATATCATATATGAATTTTATGTATATCGTATAAACCATCGTCGAAACCCACGGTGATTTATATTCCGTTATTACTACTGTATGATTAAGGAGAAAAACGTATGGAGTGAACGTGAGTAATAATGATCATTTGCATACCAACATGCCAGGTCCGCATAAAAAATCTCATTTATAAGGGTTTATCTCCTGTATCATTATAATTTTGGGGATGGTGAAGGTCATATTTTAAGTGACTAACCAAGTGGAACCTAAAGGCAGAATTTATACTGTTTAAGTCAATAAAAATAAAGATCTTAATCATTTTGAGAGAAGGTAAATTTCAAAATTGAGAGATTCGTGAGGCATTCTTCGAGCCTTTGCCAAACAACTGTTTTCAGTTTCAAATGATTCAGATTTGTTTTTTCTTTTTTTTCTTTTCTTTTTTACTTTCGATCATCTTTGGTCATTGTTTATATGGCTTAGTGAAATTATCTAAATTAATGAAAAACCTGGAATCAACAATAGCATTTTTTTATAATGATGTTAACTTTTTCTTGCATACAACTGTAAAAAGTCCAGTATTGTTGATCAGATAATGTTTTTTTGAATTCATCTATTTCAGTGCAATAAAGTTCAAAGTGCAACAAAAAAACACCCATCTCAAAATTATCTCCAGTGGCATCGCTTTCTATCCCATTGTTGTTAAATAAACATAGTTTAAAATGTAAATAAGATTATGAAAATATTATTCTCGACTAAACACAAACTCCTTTATTTAAGATATATTTGATCAGCTGAAATTGTAATTGATTCTAATTCATCTCAAAGTGAGAAAGTTTTGAAACAATGTACGAGAATAGTTATGCAATTTTCGTTGAGTCCATGAGAAGTTCATTGTGCGGATACTATGAGCGAGAGAGCTACCTACAGGGACGTATTTTATGTAATTTAAATAAACTAACAAAAAATGCAAGATTTCTTTGTCGAAAAAAAGAAGAAGAGAAAACTAATGAGTATTGTTTCAAATCAAGACCGTTATCATCTGTTTCCTATAATACGATTAAATCCTTTAATATCTCATTGTAAGTATAATATAATATTTTTTACGTGTACTTTACAGTTTTGTTCTTACTTTTTTTTTTTTTTTTTTTTTTTTTTTTTTTAGTAAAATATTTTAATAGGTGTAGGAAAAAGTAAGCAAATGTTTTTTTTTTTTTTTATTAAATAAAGCTTATTTACTTTATTATGAATAAATAAGATTAGTTTACAGATGGTGAAAATATTAAATAGAATGAATGACACTTGATGTGTATAAAAATCTATATTATATCGAACGTTTTTTTATTTTCAAAATTATTTATTTATTTTCGGTAATCATCATATACATATTATTTTTGACCATTTTATTTTCTATGAATGTATTTAAACTGAAAGCTTAAACAAATAATGTTTGCTCTCATCTGTAATTTCAGAGAGAGAGAAAGAAAAAAAAGAGATAAAGACTAAAAAAAAGATGTGTAATTATCTTGTAGGGTATGTACAGAATAAGATCGGGTATTATTTTTATATATAGTATCATAGAACATAAACACGTGTTATTAGATAAACCGTAAAATCGCAACTCAAATAAGGCCCTAATTAAGTCAAAATAATTCAATTTAATAATGAACAAGATATAATAATGATATTCACTGCTATTAAAATTCAGAAATAATTTACTGTTTAAGAAATGACTGCGTTATATAGGTTTCATTCATTCGTATATACTGTAGTAATAATAATAGTTACTTATTATAAACAAAAATGAGGGCAAAGAAAGAAAAATAAAGAAATTTGAAAAATTAAAAAAAAAAATAATCGTAAAATTAAAAACATTAAAAATCATTAAATAAGAAATCGTAAAATAAATACTAAAATACTTTACTCATTTAAATACAGATATCGTAAAAATAAAAACTAACCAGAAGCGTAATATCAATGATTTTAAGGAGAACATTTTAAGTATATTAGATTACTCATGATAAGTTTTCCTTATTAATATATCACTTACCCCTGAAATGATGTCCGAAAGCGCTCCTGAAGCATTTGCAGGAAGTTCTGCTGCATGCCTTCCATCTTTATATATATATTTTTTTATTAATTATTATTTCGTGTATTCGACAACGTGATAAAAATATTTCCCCACAATGTATTGTCTCTTCTAAACACTCTCGACTTTAAATAATTTTTATTTTATCATTCAAAAATGAATGTTCAGAGCAAATTGTTTTAAATTCGATCAAGTCATTCGAACTGTTTGCTTTATTTCCGTAAACCATTTAAACTGTTCGGCTAAACGTTTGAGAATGACGAGCCGTCTATGTTCATAACAGTTAAATCATCATCGATATAGAAATTTGACAAATCCGATTTGATTGACAGATAATTATTCATTATTTGCTCAATAACTGCTAAGCCGCTGCTCCGATTCGGTAAATTTGCCTCTAGCTTTAGTTCGCGCGTGCGCGGTAGAGCTGTTTCGAAAATGGTTTATAATTCGGTGCTTTTGTAAAGAAAATGCTGACAACTGGTAGAGATTGTTTGATTTATTGATATTGACACGTTAAAACAAAACTTTGCCCGTGGTAGCGGCCTTTCGCGAGATTAGAGATTAGTGGTAGAAAGAGAGATTAAAGGTCAAAAATGTCATCAATATGGTATAATGTACTTCAACAAAAATACTGGACCGCCTGAAGATGTTTAAGGACCTTGTAAACAGATGTACACGGGATATTGTATCATGACTCAAACATAAAGTTTACTTCATGATAGATAATCTCGCAATCAATTCTAATGGCATTGCTCTACCAATGTACTTATTTCTACATTCAAATAATTCTCTGACGTTCCTCTTTGTAATATTAAAGATCAAACCTTCATAGACTCTATAATTATGTTAATAACAGAATATATTGCTGGATCAACGAAAAGTCTCGTTCCTTAGAGAGGAAGAGTCGAACGAAACACCTGACCTTAAAAATGAATAATGACAAAGACGGCGGTGCGGTTCAACTGAAGTTGCCTCACATCGGACCTGGGAGTTGTGAGTTTGATACCCGTAAGGAATGAGCATTTTTCGAGACATCCAGGTGCAAAGTACTATTCCAGCCCGAGAGTCACAGAGAGGGATTAGTTTATGTTAGAAAAGTTTGTATTTCTATCGACATAAAAGAAATAAATCTAAACTTCCATTAACGAAAAAGGAATAAATGACAGAACACTATTTAAGATATTTCAAACATAAAAAAGATTTTTTTTATTTATTTTTTTAATTTATCTATTTATTGCGTCTTCTATCTGTATTTAATTGATGTCTCTCTTTTCTTACACATGTACGTATGTGTTTTTCTCGATTACTTTT
Organism: Solen grandis; assembly: GCA_021229015.1. Taxonomy (NCBI): domain Eukaryota; kingdom Metazoa; phylum Mollusca; class Bivalvia; order Adapedonta; family Solenidae; genus Solen; species Solen grandis. The sequence continues at coordinate 36,402,071 of CM037795.1, read as the reverse complement.
CTTTCGCTGTATGCCATATTATCTAATGGTAGCAGTCCTATCTAGGGTGGTAAAAGATGTTGACCCCCTAGATAGGCAGTGGCTGCTATTAAACCAGAAACTTTCAATCTCCTACTTTGATTTCAAACAGCCTATGTTGAGAACAGAACAGAGGAGAACAGTTTTACATCTCCAATGCAATTTCGTGTACATAATCTATCACGTGACAAAATGAGAGGTAAATGGGGACGAACATTCTAATTAATCATTTGATTATATTTTCTTATGTTAAAACTTTCATAAACTTACATGAATTTAACAAAGTATTTTATAACTTTATTTCAGAAGTTCCAAAAAAAAAAAAATACATTGATAATCTGCGATAATAATATTCTTTTTTTTTACATAAATTTTCCTATTTTCATAATCTAAAATAATCACTATTAAATTATAATCATGGTCCTTCAAATGCTAAAAAGACTTCATTGCAAATGCAAGTATCCATTGATTTAGAGTTATAGGGCTCTGTTGCTCAACGTCTATAAAGTGTTGACTCCCACGATCAATTGATCAACCATGATCAAAATTCAATGATGGATGGATTACCTTAAGGCGCCGAGGGTTGAGTGGTATCTTTATTTAGAGGACACCATATTTGGCAACAGTATAATACAATTTGTAGGTATTTAAGGTGAAAACAAAAGATTCATATCATTAACATATGATAAATGATGATGAAAATTTGTGAAGTTTCTTCAACATATGGATATTTGTTATCAAAATGGTATACATTATTATTTTATTATTTTATTTTGTGTTAGTATAATCATTTTTAAACAATTTATGCAAATAATCAACGATATTCATTATGAAATCTTAATAAATGATTTAGAATTCTAATAAAACAAAAAACTGTCGAAAATGGAAGCGTGAGAGGTATCAAAATAAACAACAATAGTTAAAACAGTATACCCAATCTCTTGGCGGCCATTTTGAAGGGTAAATTCGAGGGATTTTCATATGAATTATACGGAATTAGATTTTTTTATTTTTTTATTTCTGCTCTAAAAATCAAAATGTGTACACTTTAAAAAAAAAAAAAGCTCTTGAAAAACATATTTTAGGATAAAACATTTCTTTTAATGATATATGCACAAAAAGTAGACGCATTAGACGCATAGTAATGGGGAAAAGTATGGATTCATCGGTACTTTGTCGCTTAAAAACAGCAGGTTTTCTCAGATATCAACCTGTATTATGCTTTATGCCTCACAGAATGGCTGCCAAGTATCTTAACTGGCTGTCGCCTCGACGAAAGCACGTACAGGTCCTTCAAATGACGTGACGACAGAATGACTCAGCATTTTGAACATCAAGCTCTATCTGATCTTAAAAGAAATGTTTGTTTATTTATACCATTTCTGAAGAATACTCGAAAGTGTGACTCATGCATAAACAGTTTTATCTCTTATATTTTACTTTTATTACATAAAAAAACACAAGAGTCTCTGCCGAAAGGAACATAGTTTCTAAAATAAAATGATTGGATCCTGGATAAAACGATTAAAGAAGATCAAAGGCGATCTACCTGCGCGTGAGACGTTCACCGTCGGGTTGGACCGGCCGGTCCCTATCATCTCTTGATCCCCGGGGTCAATATTGTCACAGATAATGCTGGTGGTCATGATACACCGTCCGAGACTACATGACTCACGGGACGGGAGCATACGTCTGGTGGGAAGTTTATTTCATGGTTTACTATTAATATTGGGGTTCTGCTTTATTTTTGTATGCCTAAGATATATCCCAATATATTGCACTATAGGCCTGGCTGTATATGGCGAACTTCTTTTAGCAAGACTTTCTTTCTTCAAAGGATTGTGGAAATAGTATGGTAAATGCAAGCGTTTATAGACTTAGAGCAAACAAAATAGCCTATATCTTCCAAGTCAATGCTTGTTTGCATCTGAAGCCTTTATAAGCACTTGAAGGACCATGGTTATAATCTAATGATGGAAGGATTACTAAAAATGAATACAAGCTTTTGAAATAAGGATTAAAATCCAATAATGATATGCAAGATCATAGTTGATAGTTACAAACATTCATACGATATTTTATTATTCATGTACTGTATTGTTGTATTTAATGCAAAATGCAAACACATTTATGTGTCGCTGAGCTGTTTATACTTAAGTTATGTTCTGCTCTGTTCATATAGCTAATATTTACTCCCCCCGACCCCACCCCCACACACATACACACATGCACACAAAAATCCCTATCATTTCAACAATATTCATTCATTTTTATTATGCCGCATTGCGTCATTTTTAACATGAACTAAATTAGATTTTGGGGTTGTTTAGTCCAGATGGTTTAAAAAATTTATTTGGTTTCTCGTTAAGAGAAGTATTAAAGGTTAAACGCACTTTTCTTAACGACAATTGGAGAAACCCGACCCATAGAACAGCTTCTGTAGACTCAAAACACACATTTAGTTTTCTGTTTATTCACACCCCCTCTCTCACTATCACGTATTCTTGTCTTTACATTGTTTCCTTAATCAGCTAGTTTGGATATGTATTGAATTAATAAAAAAAAAACTTGCGTATTAATTAAGTAATCTCTTGAGCACCAGGTGTTATTTTTGATGCTGTAAATAGCAGGTGAAAATGTGTCTTAAATATCTTGTCCATATTGTCTAACTCTGCCCACGACATGAGGGTTTTACTGCTAATGAAATCACACTCCTCACTCCCTGTTTTATTATCTTCTGTCTCTCTCTCTCTCTCTCTCTCTCTCTCTATACCTGTATGGTTGGACTTTTACAACGGTTTCTGCTATTAAGGCGGTGGGGACACTGTTGTATGTGTGCTATTATATTTTTAATGTAATTTTATCATTCAATCAGATGGTAACTCTATGTTTCAGTTCATTAATAGAAATAATGAAAATAGAAAAAAAGGTACCATTGGTTTAATGATTATGGTTGCTGATCACTGAGTCCGCTGTATGTTCGAGACCCGTCGCTGGTTCTACTCGTGTGCTTCTACGGAACAAAGGTCTTCTTCCATCTGTGAGTTCTTCTATCTAAAAGTTAGCGCCAAATATTTTCGTGGCGAAGATACCCCCCCCCCCCCACACACACACACAAAGAAAATAATCATTATTAATCACACTGGGGGTAACAATAAAACAACAGTATTTTCTATACAGGCACAATATTTATTGATGCAAGCAACAAGCAAGGCAACAATTAACAAGTTAATAACAACCAACAGAGACAAAAATTAGCTAAGAATTAAATCTCAGGTTCAAATGATAAAGATCAACAATACGACAGTAAAAACAATCAAGAGGACACACAAATTCGGACCTCGCACCCTAGGTTATGGGTTAAAACCCCCATATAGGCTAAGATCTTTCTGGGCCTTCCCGGGGACAAAATATCAGGTCCACGCGTGTCATGCAACCACTGAGAGCAAAATCCATTATAAATTGCATCTAAGATATATAACAAAATACATGTAATTCTATCATTAACGTAAAATGATGAGAAAAAAACTTTCATTTCAAGCAAACCAAGATTTAGATCAAATTAGATCAAATTAGCCTTTATAATTCCACCAAAAATAAATTCAACAAAAAAATTATTCTTAAGCAATCTTAATAGGCTTATTATTCTAGTCCGGGATGGAAACTGCAATTGTTACCGATAGGCAGATTCAGATTTCATCCAAATGAATGCTTACTCATATATACATATATATATAGCGATTAAAACATCCCCCAGTAGTGTCTATGCAACACTGAAGTTGTTTGTCCGTCATTGAGGAAAAAAAATAGTTTAAAAACACAATTTCATGATAATAACTCATCGATAACATTAAATGTAAAAAAAATAATAAAAAATAAAAATACATTTGTAACAAACACATTTGTAGCACATGCTGATCACATGCGTAACAGGTGTTACATATGTGTGGCGGAAATATAAAGCACATGTGTAATACATTTTGTGACGAATGTGTTCGATGGCGTTTTTTGATGTGATATAAACTCACATGTGATCACATTTGTAAAAAGAAATGAGTGTGGAAAAAATCAACGACAACACGTAGGAAAAATTATTATTTGTTATTACTTCAACGTTTCGGCTAACGTCTTCATCGGGATAACAATAACTTTCAAACATAAACAACGGAAACGACGTCACCATGAATAACGTAACGTCAAAAAAGCGGGAAAGTGCAGACGTTATGCGTACTATTTATAACGTCAAAATGAGATAGGTACTGTTTCGGATATAAAATACAAACATTTCCTATAGCTTATTACAATAAAAAAAACATGAATAGGAAAAAACGAAAAACAGTACCCACCATACAAGTAGACATAAGTGACACATATTAATCTACTGTATAAAGTAGTTTAGAATTTAAACCTTCAAAAACATGAGTTCTAAGTTTATGTATCCAAAAGGTTTCATTGCACCGGCTATCAATGTTGCTATTGATAATATCAATAGGCATAAATGAGAAATCATTTAAATTGTGATTTTCTAAATTAAAATGTAAAGCAACGGTAGAGGAAAATGCAGAGTCCATAAAATTACGAATATCAAACTTATGACTGTTCATACGTTATGAGACATTTTGCTTGGTCTGACCAACATATTGCATGTTGCATTTTGAACATGTAATAAGATAAATGACATTCTTAGTTTGACAGTCTGTATTACAACGCAAATCAAACTTTTCTCCTGTAACATGGCTAGAAAAAAACGAGCCAGTATTTATACGGGAACAGTGAGAACACTTAGGTCTGTTACAACTTTTGGAGATAAAAGTTTTAGATTCATTATGCGTAAAGTTTGAATTCACTAAATAGTCACGTAAACTTTTGGGACGCTGGTACGCAACAATAGGTTTAAAATTATTATGAACAAATTTCAGATTTTCCCTTTTCGATAACTTCAGAAGGTCCCAGTATTTATGTATAATACCGCCTATATTTGGTAAGGTTGTACTATACATAGCAATGAAAGGAATTACACTTTTCTTTTCACCAGTCGCAGAGGCTAATGCATCCACTTGAGACATTCGGGACACATTATTAAAAGCTTTGTCTATCACCGATTTTGGATAGTTTCTGTCAAGGAAAATATTCCGTAGTTGCTGGAGAGAAGCGTTGAATTTCGAATCATTAAAAATAATCCTCCTGTATCGCTTTGCTTGGCTATATGGAATTCCGTCTTTACACTTCTTAGGATGACACGATGTATAGTCGAGATATTGGTGGTTATTTGTTTCTTTCAGAAAAATGTCTGTTTCAATTTGAAGAGATTCTCCTTTTATTACTGTTACATCCAAAAAAGAGACAGACTGTCTTTTTTTAAAATGAAATGACACATATGTGATTTGTTACAAATGTAGTCTTACATAGCATGACCATAGTGCAAGGAATTGAACATAATGTTATCTATCAAAGAAGAAGACCTAGTCATTTATAGTGTCGCTGCAAGTAAATAGAACAACTTTTTATACATGTATATATAAATGGAATAAAAAATACTTTAACCCTTTCCCTCATATAGACTCATTTCGACGCACTCAATAGGTACCACATAAAGCCTGATCTGCAGAAAACCACAGTTAAACCTTACCAAATTTATTTGCAAAATCCTCATTTCCAGTGAGGAGCAGCGAACAGTATAAAACCTGATCAGCCTGCGAGTTACTCGAAGGCTGATCTGGTTTTATGTTGTTCGCATAGGTCTTTTCATGGTGTCCTCTATGAGGGAAAGGGTTAAATCAAAAAAATAATTTACAAATCTTACGTTGACAATTTTTTATATCTCAACAAAAAATCGGGTAACATATACAACAGCAACAACAACAACAACAACAAAAAACACGAATAAATTGAAAATTTAGAAACTAGTAACTCTCAAACTATAGTTCACTTCATTTTAATTGCCTGTCATCAAATCGCGATCGATAAATGGATAAGTTTACCTATTGACAGTTACGCCATGAACATTTGCTAATAAATCAAAAGCAGAAGTGTATGATATCTAAAACCGAAGATTTATCGATTTCTCTACGACTGTTCTGAGCCTTGAATAATTGAATATGCACGTGGTCTAGAAATAAACAGAATATGATATTGCGCGTGACAACAGTCCGTATGTATATAAGCACCCTCTAGCTTGTTTTCTCTATAATTTTAGTATATTTGTGTATATACCGATTAAAATTTAAGTTGGTTTCAGTAATAAAATAACAATTTGACAATCTTTGACGTACAATAGAAGCAACACATAACTAAAGACAAAACTAATGTAGATATTTTCACAGAATATAAAGCAAAAGTATGACAAGACAGTAAAATTTACACATTTTCGTCGTTATATCATTTCGATTAGGGTTTCGTTCTCACAAAATTTACCGTTGGAGTTGTATGATATCTGATATTATAGAAGAAATAACCAGACATGTCATGCAAAATGTATACGGAAAGCACCTATAATGATATATGGATGTTATTTTATGTAAATCTTATCAACAAGTTTTTGCTAAAATTTCTCTTTAAAATATTTATGAAATTGGCTATCGATTTTTCGAAAGGAAATGTTCTCATTTTAACGTGTATGTTACATTAGATTCTGTATTTAGGTTACGCCTCAAAAGCATACAGATATTTTATCACAGAAAGTAATAAATTCGGGACGGACATAAAGAATAAAAATCCGTACGCACATATTTACAAATTAAATATAAAAAAAGATAATAGAACAAAGATAAAACATTTTTCATTGCACTCTTTCAAACGGGCTTGAAAGCACTTCCTATCTAGTCTTGATTATACAGAAGCTTTGAGTCGCGTCTGCATGATCGAGACCCTTTTCTCGTTTTCCCGTGAAAGAAGAAGACCCACTGTTTCCTTGATGGGCAGTTTACTGTTGCAGTTTCCATTCCTTCTTCTCCCGTCTGTGGATGATCATCTCTTTCACCAGTTCGTCCTCTCTCAAGATTTCCTTCTCCTTCTCTCTGAACAGCAACTGCCACAAAGAAACAAGCCGCAACTTAAACCAGTGCTTTCAAGTCCATTTGCAAAACACTTGCTGACGTCATCTGACTATCGTGTGATGGTGGTCAGGTTTTGAAAAATAATTTTAAATGCTTTCTTTCATTTGAGTATCCAAGATTTTTTACTTGAAACAGCCTTTACCTTGCTAAACAATTTTAAGACATTTCCCAAATTCATATTTTACATTTAGTAAAATCAGTGGTTGGTCACGAGACATGATGTCGTATCAAGAACACACGATATATATATATATATATATATATATATATATATATATATATATATATATATATATATATATATATATATATGTTTCAGAATATACAAACTCTGCTTCAGAATACATAGGCCACATCGTACGTTTATTGTACAGCCACAAGTACCGTAAACTCATCAATTTTCGTTGGGGGTCATTTTTTCGCTTCTTTAAGGCATAAACCTCGTTTTGAAAATAAATCAACAATATTGGCTTTCATACAAATAATGTAAATGTCGATGACAATTAATGACTATACGGTACTTTAATGGAAAGCAATAATCAGATACATGTAATATATATTTGTTAATTAAATAGAAATATATAAGGTGAAAATGATTAAAACCACTGAGTTTCCGGTGATTTAAAGGAATTTCAAATACAAATCACATTATTAAAATATATATGTATACATTTTGTAAATGCCTGTTTAAGGCAATATACATTTGTATATGTATCTTTTTATAACAATGTGAACGATGGCCCATGTGCGAAAAATGTGAGGTATTTGTGCAAATAATATAAACTATATTTCTTTATTTTCCTCCTGTATAGAAGATTTTACAACATATACAAATGGACAAATACATTACAAGTTTACAAACATACACAAAAAAAAAAGTAACAAATAACATGAAAGAGTTACAAGTGTTCAAAGAACGATAATAATAATTATCAGAAATACTCGGTGAGGCCACAATTTAAAGAATATCTTGCCGAAACGAAATGCAAGAAGTTCTATATGGACAATTTAATACCGGTGTCGAATATATGTGTGTATGCAATCATGTATCTCAATGTGTGATATGTATATGTGTGGAGGTGGTGGTGGTGGTGTGTGTGTGTGTGTGTGTGTGTGTGTAAACAGAGATTACATGTGTGCAACATCATAATATACAAAGTACATGAATGAAATGTCACATGAACATGAAACAAAAATACATCCAAATTTTAACAGAAAGAGAGAGAAAAAAAAAAAAAAACATGTATTTACATTTCATATCCATACATATAGTACGAATATGCACATTTGAAATTAGATAAGAACATTTTATGTGGTTACAGACACTTACATATATTCAAACACACATTTGTACGTAAGACATGGATCTTGCTGTATCCTATTCTTTTTTCTTATATTTCACCCATAGTAAGTGACAATAGTGAAACGCGATGCCATAAAAATGGTCCACTCTATCCTGCAATAGTCCGACTAAGGTAGGACATTGAACACCTAGAACAGTGTTAACAAAAGTTTTGCGGTCAAGGCGTTGCACTATGTCCATTACGTGTGTACTGAATGTTTGAGAAATTTTAACCATGAATTCTTGTCGATATTCAATCAAACTTACACAATCAAATAACAAGTGATCAGTTAGACTTAATTCTGTCAAAAAAGATGAACACTTTGGACATATTTCTTTAAACCTTGCTGAATAAGCAATCAATTTGGCTACTGATTTACACCATGCGATATGACGCGGGAATGATACAGCATGACGCCATACATAACTGTACGAATAATCAGGGTGTATAGAACGATATCGGACAAACTCTACCGCACTAATACTTTCCTCCCAAACCGATATGTAATATTGTCGAATGGTACGCCCTACAAGTTTATTCCACACATTTTTGTTAGGAAAGAGACCAGTTCGTGTGAATGTTGTAAGATAGTCGTCAAGCTTGAGTTTAAATAAAATATCATGTATATCTGACATGAAGCCGATGCTAGGTGACTGCAGATTTAAAGTAAACGATGCAAGTCTAAGTAGAAAGAGCCGTTTAACTGCACAATCTCTATTTAAGCGACACAGTTGACCGAATAAAATCATTTTTCTCTTTTCGATCTCTGATTTAATAGGTAGCGCATTTAACAAACTCAACGCAATATTTGAACGGGTCCTAATACCCAGTTGTTGTATATTCTTTATACAAAGTCTGTGTGCGCGTTCAACGCAAAGTATTTCTCCCTCAGAAAGGTTATAGAAACATTCAGTTCCGAAAAGAGCCTTAGGGAGAACAACTCGATCATATATGCGTTTACATGTTATCGGATTTAAACCATTTTCATTAAAGGCTCTATCGGCATGGCTAAAAAATACACGCCTCAGCTTTGAACTGATATCAGCTGCACGACGAGATTGCGCATGGCTTGCATAACAAGTCACACCTAGGTGGACATAACTATTAACTTCGGAGATAACCACCTGACCAATTGACCATTGGCGTGATACTACGGATCGGTTATTTTTACTCTCATTAAATACTACGACAGCACATTTCGACGAATTGTAGCGGAAGCGCCATTTACAAGCATATTCAAAACATATATCAATCAATGACTGAAGACGTGTATGGACAGGGATAGTAGTGCCATGTCATCTGCAACAGTAGGGGCTGCAAAACATGCATTTCCTATATGAAAACCAAAGCCTGAATATGCTAATTGCTGAA
>CM037795.1:36351924-36387249 GCA_021229015.1 Solen grandis | reverse complement strand
TTTTGCACTTTGGTAGAGGTTGACCCAAGGAACATCTGTACCAAATTATTTTGAAATCTGGCCAGTAGTTTTGAAGGAGATGATTTTTTAAAGTTTTCATTTTTTTTTCTTTTTGTTGCCATGGCAACCAGAGTTCTACATGGATCAACTTTATTTTAGCAACTTTTGTGGAGGTTGACCAAGGATCATCCCTGCAAATTTAATCAAATTCTTTCCAGTGGTTTCAGATGAGATGTTGTTTAAAGGTTTCTCTATTTACATATAAGGCAAATAAGCCCCGCCCCTGGCGGCCATGTTTTTTTACGGATCAGAATAATTTTAGCAACTTTGGTAGAGGTTGACCCAAGGAACATATGTACCAAATTATTTTGAAATCTGGCCAGTAGTTTTGAAGGAGATGATTTTTAAAGTTTTCAAATTATTTTTTTTTTTGTTGCCATGGCAACTAGAGTTCTTCATGGTCAACTTTATTTTAGCAACTTTTGTAGAGCCTCACCCAAGGAACATTCCTGCCAAGTTTCATTAAATTCTGTCCAGCGGTTTCAGAGGATATGTTTTTAAAGCAAATTGTTGACAACGGACGACGAACGACGACGGACGCCGGACGAAGGGCGATCACAAAAGCTCACCTGAGCACTTTGTGCTCAGGTGAGCTAACAAAAAATGCACGGACACTTAGGAAAACGAAGCAGTAGCCAAATCATACGTGGGTTATTTACGTTGGGACCAAATGTAACAGGTGGTGAAAAAATCAAAGACTTGACCGGGACTCGAACCCAGGGTCTCAAGAACACCATTCCTACACTATACCAACTGAGCTACCAAGTCACATGTCTTCAAGTTAATTGATTATCACCAAAGATCTGTACCGGCTACATTTATACAAATAATTGAAGCTCCCTCCTCCAAAAAAAAAAAAAAATCTTTAGAATTTTATTTCATTTTATTTTCTTTATATATTTTCGTACAACAGCCCTTTATGAGCAACAAAAAAAAAAGGCCTTTTAAAGTGTGGGAAAGAGAAGTATGAAGAAATAATTTATTTGGGCATCTCTTTGGTAACAAAATAAGAAATAAACAAAATTCAGCTGGGGTGTTCCCACTTTGCCAACTTTCTATATTCTGGTACTGAATTGAAAGTTGGCAAAGTGGGAATTTGACCAGGTAGTGAAAAGGTGTTAAATGCAAGCGGTGTCATATTGAAAAATCACTCTTACGTTTTCAACATGGAAATAATTTTGTCAATGTACAAGTTGTATATAAACATGCAAATATAATAAAGTTGATAAATATAATTAAGTGATAAATTTATCAGTTTACAAACAATCTTATCTTTTTCCCTTTTCACACTTACCCACCTTCCAGTCTTTAATATACATGTAAAAAATACAAATATAATAAAGTTGATAAATATAATTAAGTGATAAATTTTATCAGTTTACAAACAATCTTATCATTTTCCTTTTCACACTTACCCACCTTCCAGTCTTTAATATACATGTAAAAAATACAAATATAAGTGTTTAAACAGTATACACTTACACACTATTTTAAAGTAAATGCATGTAATCATTAATTGACCTTTTTATTAAGTTTGAAATTTGCGTGATTTTGTTTAAAAGATACTCACCTTGACCATTATGTTGATCTGCCCGCTGCCAGAAATATGTAGCTAGTATACTGTTGACTACTTTGATTTTGTATTCACAGTAATTGCACTCTAATACTATACCGGTATTAGTCCCAGATATTACTGATTTTTCAGATCATTGCCCTAGTTATTTCAGTTAGGTACAAAGCTGTATTTACTAATTACTAGAATACCATTGAAAAAATAACATGGGATGAATCCAAAAGGAATTAGAAAATGTTCATAAATTAACACCTAGATCTGACAAATAAATGAAAAATTGACTTCAGAAAATTGTTCTTTTGATGAATGTATGTATGTCTGTTTGTTTTTCTTTTTTTCTTTTTTTTCCAAACATTAAACATAATTCTAGTTGGTTTGATAAGATAACTTAAAGGATTATATTTTCAATGCAAAACGAAGATATTACATAATAAATGTGATGAAAATAAGTTTCAGAGCTGCTAGAAATAATTCAAGAAAACTTAGTGAAAAACAAAGGCCATATAATATAATAAAGAAATATTAAAAGCTGGCATCAGTCAGTAAGAATCACCCAGAAAAATTTGGAAATATATTTTTAAGAAACCAATATCTTCATGTGATGTAAAATCTGAAAAAAGTGTAACTCGCTCCCGAAAAATATCGAAATATATCCTAGTGAGTACCCTTCTCAAATAAGTGTATAAAACGCGCGTTTAACGCGCGTTTTATCTGCGTTTTATCCGTGTAAAACGCTGCGGTATTGGCACCGCGTTTAAAGTGCGTTTTTTTCTTACCGACTGCGTTTAAAGTGAATAAAAATGAACAAAAAAGTGTGTTTTTTCTGTACAAAAGTGCATTTTTTATCTGGAAAAATTCACTTTAAACGAACTTAAGTGTGTTTTTTCTGCGGTAAAAGTGTGTTTTTTCATGAAGATATAAATATACACATAAAACGCACTTAAGTTCGTTTTTACTGTGGTGAAAGTGTGTTTTTTGATCAGATAAAATACACTAAAAACGCACTTAAGTGCGTTTTAACTGCGTTAAAAGTGTGTTTTTTGGTCAGATAATACAGTTAAAACGCACTTAAGTTCGTTTTTTCTGCGGTAAAAGTGTGTTTTTTTATCAGATTAAATACACTAAAAACGCACTTAAGTGCGTTTTTACTGCGTTAAAAGTGTGTTTTGGTCAGATAAAATACACTTAAAACGCACTTAAGTTTGTTTTTACTGCAGTGAAAGTGTGTTTTTATATCAGATAAAATGCACTAAAAACGCAGTTAAGTGCGTTTTAACTGCATTAAAAGTGTGTTTTTTGGTCAGATTTAATACACTTAAAAAAACCTTACGTTCTTTTTTACTGCGGTGAAAGTGTGTTTTTCAATCAGATTAAATACACTAAAAACGCACTTTAGTGTGTTATAACGCGGTTAAAAGTATGTTTTCTGTCCAAAAAAGTGCGGTCTTTTAGTTCACTTATTTTCTGTGGTAAAAATGTGTTTTTTCTTTATCAGAAGCATATTTTTTCTGCCTTCAAAGATGTTTTTGAGTCAGAAAATAAATTAATTTGCTTCAAAAACACACTTCTTTCAGCAAAAGAAGGCATTTATTTAGCAAAAAAAAAAAAAAAACAATTTTTTCAGCACAAAAATAGGTATTTAAAATGCAGAGAAAAGATGCACTTTGTAAATGAAAGAATTTTTTTTATATCATGATGTTTTTTCTTGTATAAAGGGTTTTTTAAAGTACATAAACAATTTACTGTATAAAAATTCATTTTTATTTAGCACATTTTACAGTTTTAAAGCACAACCGTTTATTTGATGTACATAAAATGTGATTCATAATCATGGAAATCTGTTTTGAAACACATCATTAAATTCTGAATGCAATTACTGTTTTATTTTCAAATAAAAGCTTTAATAAAAGGTAAAAAAAAGGAAGGAAAAAAAGTGTCCTGGAGATATCTCAATATTTTAAAAATAAACTAACTCCAGCATAAGGTGTGTGTATATTGGTAAAAAAATGTTAAATTATTTACAAAAATATGGCTAAATAAATCTAAAGATTATACAGAAAAAGGGACTGAGAAGAAAAAAAAGATATGTGTCATTTTTTAAAAATTTGTTCTGGTCACAAGAAGTGTAAAAAACACTCAAGGGAGACAATTAAAAAGTCAGAATCTATTTTTAATTCATTTTCAAATTCATTACCTTGAATAGTTGGAGTTATTTTGATATGAAATTAAGGGAGATAATACAAAATTGGACGAGGGGACTGTAAAGTTAAGCAATTTAGTTTCTGCACTTTCATAGTTGCTGTCTTCTTATTATATGAATTCAAAGCCAAAGTCTTAGAATAGTTTTCAAGTATGTAGTAAAAAAATTATTCTCTGGACTTAAATTCATTGTAATATCAAAAAAAGAGCTCCGCAGAGTGGCACAGTGCTTGTCTGTTTTTCATGTCAACAAAAGAGGCCCATATTTGCGATTTCAAGTAAGAAGACCATTTAAAGGGGTAAAGATAAAAATGTAAGTATGAAAAAGAAAAAAATTTTACACAGTGTAGAAGAAATGTAATTGGTTTGAAATACAATTTTAATAAAATTCTAAGTTTAAAAAGGGGCATAACTCCAAACATTTTGCTTTCCAGATTAATGCCCCTTGTTTTACAATTGCACCTTGTCATGATTATCAAGCCTTCCAAGTTTGTGTTGATAACATAGTTTTCAAGACTTCCTACTTAATAAGCAATTCTGACCTAAATTCTAAGTTTAAAAGGGGCGTAACTCAGAAAATATAGCTTTCAAAATAATGCCCATTGGTTAAAAACTGCACCTTGTCATGATAAAAAAGTATTCTAAGTTTCGTGTTGATACCTTTAAAAGTCTTTGAGAAATAAGCTTCACTAAGTTTTTGCATGACAATGACGAGATCATAATAGACTTTTTCTTTGAAACAAGACCCTTTCTAATTCAAAAATTGGTCTCGGTAAAAAGTTACAGTGCCAGGTTTCTGCATTTCCCAATTCACCATCTACTTATATTTCAAGTTTTGAAAGAGCCTTGGGTAGTCGATGCTCATATTGTACTGCTTCTGACAGTCAGTCCCGAAGGATAAGGAAAAGCTTACATTAGCTCAAAAGTAAGTAGTATATTTGTCTAACACATATAATATGATCAGGTTTCTTAAATTTCAACAAACAGGAAATTCATTTGACAACAAGAAAATGGGGTCTCTGCAACATTGATGCCACGCTTGCATAATGTTGGTCACAACATAGTATTTGCCTGTGTATTTAAAAGTTTATAAACTTGATGTACATTTTGTATCAAGTTTCATGCTGATGTGATTTCATCTACATCGAAAAAAAAAAAAAAAAAAAAGCTTTAAACAAAGTTAAACCTGAAGCAGGACAACCTTATTTCACCCTGTTCATTCAACTGTTTAATATGTCACAGCCAAAAACATTTGAAAATTAAATAGTTCATTTTCAAGATGTTATTTGTAAATATTTTCATGAAGATGTGATATCATTAAAAAAAAAAGCTAAAAAAGCAAAGGCAAAACCCGAGGTGTGATGGACGGACACAGGCTTAAAATCTAAAGACCCCCCCCACACACACACACCCATCTGCATATGGGTTATTAGGCATAAAAAATTGATAAAACCTAAGCATACACAGAAGCACACTATGGGACATTCTAGTTATTTTGTTATGAAGTATGTATGCAACAAGTACCCTTTCATTAAAGTATGGACATCTGTACAGATCCTTCACTTCCGTAACCCGACCTCTTGTAGATGATTGTTCATTTGTTGAGGGATGATAGAATCTGTGTAGTCAGCTTTCATCCTGTTCAAAAATGGATCACTAAAGTAACATGTCAAATCAAGTAATGTGCATGTACTTGCAAATTGTTTGAATATTGTAATCAAGTCATTTACTCAATTCATACCCTTAGGGTAGTCAAAAGAATGTTACAAAATAATCTGGACTCAATAGGTATACTTTATTTAATATTTATGTACTACCTATGACTCAGATCATGTATTCTTTCTGCAACATACTGATCAATTCCTAGCAGTAACACTAATGGTGTCTGCTTTCGGATGAATTCATTGACAGTTTTTTAATTATGGAAGAAGTAGCCAGGACTCAGAAAAGGAGAGATGGTGGACCAGTGACCTTAATTTAGTTTCATTCCCAATACTTTGAACAGTTTTTAATAATGAGCTATGGTTATAGTGCTAGTAGATGCTGATGACCTTGACTATGATAGCGAGTCAAAGAGAAAAAGAAAATAGATACAGATATTAAAATCTTGGAAAATTAAAATTCAAGGGAATTTATGATGACCTCCTTGCTTTTTACCTCAAAATAGCAGTGTGTACTAGTCTGTGACAGGGGTGCAGCTGTAATATGGCTTGTATCATGGGCTGCAGTGATGAGGTTTTTCGACAGGGGCTTCTGTGATATGATCTGCAACCGGGGCTGCTGTGTCATGGTGTACATTGTTACATGGTCTGTAGCAGGGGCGGCTGCTTTACGTCATCTGTGACAAGGGCAGCTTGTGATGGGCAGCGGGATCATGTTGTTTGAGAGTGTCATTCCTTTTAAGTTATCTTACAGGACAGTTTATCTGAATCAAATAAACATAAAAAAAACAAAACAGTCATGATGGCTCATTATAGCTAGAAACTCGTCTTATAGGCAAGAATCAACGCACATTGTTTTTGTAAATGGATAAAAACAACAACAAAAAAACAAACAAACACACCCTCAATTGGTCAATCGTTTTCAGAAAATAATACCTAAGAACTAAAGCATTCGGTTGTATGTTTGTGAAGTTCAAATTGTATGATTTGGACAATAAATGTCAGTCATCTATCACAATAGGTAGAAACATAATTTATAGCTGACATAAAATTTTCATCAGGTTGATTTGATTAACTTCAAAATAAAAGATGGAGTCATAATGAGGAATCACATATATACCTTGCTTCAGAAGGCTTTAAGCCAAGAGTCCAAGAGTGTACATGTTAAGTGGACTGCATCACTTGTTACACATCTTTCTTAAGGAATTCTGAAATAAAAATCACAAATTTGTAGCTTTTGTATATCAAAAAATGTCTGCAGTTTTGTTATTGTTTTTATCCTTAGTTATCGAGGCAAAGTTATATTTATGTATTATAAATATAAATGTGTAATGGACTTATGAAGCTGAAAACTATCAATGATGATCAAAGTATATACTTATGTATTAGACTTAATTATGAAGCAGAAAATATGATCAATCTACGTAATAAATTACATTACTCACCGATCTTGTAAATGTTAGAGCTCTGTATAGTTTCCTTGGAATTTGACTTCACAAACGTTAGGCTAATTGTTGATCTCTATTTTCTTTATACATATGACTGTAAACGTTTAAATTATACAGCAAACACATTGAGCAATCAACCATGATTTTGTTTATGTTTACATTTTTACGGTTCATGGCGGGTTCACAGTTCAATTGTATGACGCGCCTCGATCACGTGTTCATTTTATCCAATGGACTTTCTCGCTTCACATCAGTTATTTTCTGTCTTCTCAAGTTTGACTACTGAAGAGTTATGATCAGGATTTAAATCCATTCTTATGCTTGATTAAATTCAGATATATTCAGCCAATTAAAACCCAACATGTTTCTCAAAAAATGACCATTAAGACATTTATCATGACCAGGGGTCCAAACTTTTTTGTCACTTTTGCTGACTTACATTGTTTAGAACACCTGTGTAAAGGATAAATAAAAATCGATCATAGCTGATCCAAATTTAAAACCAAATGTTTCTTATATTTCTTAGTGAATCACATTTTCAATTGAGTTTCCCATTATTTATATATATCTGAAAAGATAATTGTTTTCATAAACACTACCAGGGTCCTACATTAATTCTATTTCAAATGTCCACTTTCACCAATCAATTGTTTTTAGCAGGCCATTTTTAAACAATGTGAGTCATAAGAGCCAATGAAATGATCACATGACTGTGCAGACAGGTGTCGGAAGACAGGAAGTTGACAGTTCAGCCTGTGTAAAACACACATGTTCTGTACGTACACAAGCATGCCAAAAAAAAAAAAAAAAAGACTTTTAACTTGAAGAAATTCATTAGGGAAACTGTTTGTGAATTTATGATTAGACATTTATTTAAGTATTAAATAGCCTGATTTTGGTCTGCATTTTTAATGATTGTGAAGTTTAATAGCATTTTTTAGGACATGTTAATTTCATTTTAAAAATAGAATGAGGTAATGATTCTAACAAATTACTCCTGCCTCCTGTTCTCTTTCTCTCTATTTTTTTTTCTTTCACTTTTTTTTGGGGGGGGGGGGGGGGGTGCATCCTGAACTCCTGAACTACATTAATTCAGCCCATTTGTGAAATCATCTAATCTGTTTTCTCTCTCTCTTTAAAAAAAATAATAATATAAAGTAATTTTTAATGATATCAAGTACTGACCTGTGACAGATATTATGGTTTTAAAGTATATGCTCATATTGTAATTTATATTACTGTTTTACTTGGGAAAATCTTTTAAATATTTATTTCATAATGTCCGATCTTCAAAAGAACTTCACAAAATTCATTCCTGATTTGATAAGAACACTACCAGAAGGGAAGAATCAATAAGAAAGGTTCTTTATTATTTGATCTTATATGAATTTTCATTCCATTAAAAAAAAAAAAAATCTGGAAATTTGTTCTTATTAAGAATTTAACCAATGGTTACCAAAAAAAATCTGTGTAAAATAAATCTGTGATGAAAAAAAAAACACAAAAAAACACAGAAATTTAACTGAAACTTAAAGATGCACTTTTCACAAAAGATTCACTTAAAACGCACTTACTGATGGTCAGAAAATAAACTGAAACTAAAAGACGAACTTTTTCACAAAAGATTACACTTAAAACGCACTGATTGTTGATAGGAAAATTAACTGAAACTAAAAGATACACTTTTGAATAAAAGATACACTTAAACGCACTTATTAAAAAAATGAAATCTAAAAGAAACACTTTTGCAGTAAAAAGATACACTTTAAACGCACTCTAGGAAACAAAAACACACTTATTGGCAAAAAGATACATTTTAAAATACACTTCTATTCTCAAAGATGCAGGAAAAATACACTTCCTGCCAAAAAAAAAAAAACGACTTAAAATACACTTTTTCTGAAAAAGATACAGAAAAAACACACTTTTGTGAAAAAACCGCAGGAAAAAACACACTTAAACTGCGTTTAAAGTGCGTTTTAAGTGCGTTTTGGTTAAAAAGTGTGTTTTTTTTTGAGAGGGTTCTTTGTATCATGTGATAACAGTTTGGGAACATCGATCAAATGGATTGCCCTATTTCCATACATGAAATTCTGAAGCAGTTAAAACTTTGAACCATCATACATCATGAGTTCACTATACTTGTGTATACTATTCAATAGAGATATTCGATAACAGTGTTTAATTCCAATCATTGACGAAAGAGGGTCATTGTGTCTATATATATAACAAGAGTGCCAGTTCTGCCTCAATTATACTCCGCCACAAATATAAAGACCAAGAGGGTCCTTTAATTATGCTTTTAAATTTCTGTAAGCATAACCCTAATGAAGTCTGTGAGACCAATTAATTTAGTGAACAGAGATAGAACCCTAAAAAGGCTTCCAATTTAGGTCAAATAGCAGTATCAATATGAATCCTGTTGTTTTTTTTCTCCCCATAACTCTTGCAAAAATCACTGTACCAGAAAATCCCTGATTTAAGCACTTTTACCTGTTTAGAAACTTGAGTTGTGTTTTCAAGAGACCATGTTTAGAAAGGAAAAAGAAAAGAAAAATAATAAGTAAGAAAAGAAAGGTTTGATCATATTATTTGTTGACATAATTATTTTATCAGGGTCAATTGTATAGGAACATTGTGTAGCATCACCGACTCACTTGACTGCTCCAGCCAACAATTTAAAAGTTGGCAAAGTGAGACTAGTAAAAGGGGTGAAGTTGGCAAAATGGGAACAAACCATTCAGCTTACATTATGATTGATGAACTGATTTTTAGAGAGTATGTGGGTGCTCTCAAAACTGTTCTTACAACATAGATAATAATGAAAGCTATCATAAAAATGACAAAGACACAATATTGACTAGAAGAAAAACGTATTAAAAAAGAGTAAAAATTCCAAAAGAAAGATCGATAAAGTTATTGCATTTATGATAAATAATAATGTCTCTTTTATTACTTTTTTTATACTGAAATTTATTTTTTAAAAAATGAATATCAAATAAACGGATTTATTTCGTTATCATTTACAGCAATAATTGCTGTATTTTATCAAACCTGCACTCTCTGCATCCTTTGATCTGCTGGACAGACTATGCTGTGTTGTGTGTGTTCGAGTGTCCCACAGCACAATAGCCACCAATAGCCGAGGCACGTTCACCTATTTTAACACCTGTGGGCAGATCAAAGGGTGCCGAGGGCATCCGCATCTTTGTGTTTCATGTAAGACGAAGGGGCAAATTGCCCTAGTCGAGTCTTCAGTTATAAACTAAAAATTCAAAACTTTAATGAAAAAAAATAAAAAATTGCAAAGCAAAAAATTAGTTTATGATATAGGCATATGTCTTTTTGCAGATAAAAAAAAATCATTTGCACAAAAATATCACCAATGAAAAGATCTGATAAATTTTGGTTCAGGATGTGGACAAGTTTTCGTTTTTTTTATCATTTATAGAGTTTCTTATCTGTTTTTATAATTAAGCATATGTAATATTGCAATTTTTTCATGTATTGAAATGTATTTATGTTAACTCCCGGTATTATAAAAATCTTCAATCATGTTTTCAAACATGATTGATTGGAATAAGGGAATTGAAGATACTGAGTTTACATCATAATTTAATCGAATACTGCACTGATACATAGATAGCATAGTGTAATAAACAATAACTGATGCTAGTCTAATAACAGAGTATCATGTTCGTGTAGAACAAATGTGGTCCCGGGTGGCTCATGAAGCAAATCAACACAACTGTGTTATGGATTTTTACAAAGTATTAAAGTTTCAAGGGGAGAAAGATTAATAGATATGGCATGGTTTTCTTCTATAAAATGATTGTCATGGTTATATATATAATGACAACATGCTTATAGGTGATTTGACCAACCAGTAACACACATCCTTATATACACATGATCTAGGATAGGATACGGATATGAAGTAAGTTTATATTATTGTTTCTTATTGGGCACCAAAATTGCACCAAATCAAAAAAAAAGGATTTGGTGATTAATATTGGTAAAAATTTGTTTCTTCTTTGGTTACATTTTCTTTTGCTTCAAATTGTGATGTATAAGAAAAGTATTCGACTTGTGCTTCTTGTATACTTGACTGAACTTTCTTCAATGGTGGATTATTTTAGACATTTCGTGTCTACATTCCGAAAGGCAAAAGGCAAAAAAACAAAAACATGCCATAATGTCGTTATTTTACCTTTTGCCTTTCGGTGCAAAAACACGAAAAACACAAAATTTTCCCAGGCAAATTTAAATGAAATTTTAACAGGCAAAGCAAAAAAAAGTACCCTAATTGAATAAAACTTTCCTCTTTGAATGTTTCATGTTTGCAGGTAGAAACCATTTCATTTTGGCCCCTTTAGTTGTCATGTTCTTGTGTTAGCACACTAAACCTGAAAGCCGAAGTCACGACACTGTAGCAGATTTCGTGTTGTCGTGTTTTTGCGCATCAAAAGGAAAAGTCGAAATAATAAGATAGCACTATGGTTTCCCCCTCCGGTTTCTATTTGTATATAGATCAGGGGACTGTGGTGGTGATTTCTGCCACTTCGCCGAAAGGCGAAATAACCAAAAATGCCACATGTCTTTATTTTGCCTTTTGGGGCAAGGAAACACGAAACATGTCAAGCGAAATAAACTTTTTTTAAAAGGGCGCAAGGACAAAATGTTTCGTCTTTGAATGCTTTGAGTTTCTCCAGCCAAATTCTCATCCTATATAGGGTCACCAGTTTCCTGCTTGTGCATATAGTCAGCAGTTTCCAGCATGTCTTACATAAGAACTTGCTTATATCATATATAAATTGAACTTTTCCATACTAATTTTTTCAGTATAACATTTTCATATAATATTTACTCTATTTTCTTAATGTCAGCAGATTCTTCAGTGATTAAGTATAACCTCGGATGGCAAAACCAGAAGTGTTGTCATTTTGTTCCTTCAACTTTTTTGTTAGTCGAAAACACTACAACAGGAAATTTGCTATATCGTGGTGTCTGATGTTTATAACCAGGACATGAAACATTCAAAGGATGAAACTTTCTTTCCTTCACCTATTAAATTTGTTATTTTGCCAGGCATATGTTGTGTCTTTGACCCAAAAAGCAAAAGGCGAAATAATGACAATATGGCATCTTTTCATTCTTTCGCTATTAGGGTCAAGATACAATAAATTTAAGACAAATAAATGGTTTCTGACATAAAAGGTTTCGTACTGCTAGCAAGAAACTTTCAAAGCGATACTTTTTTTCATTCGCCTGTTAAATTTTGTTATTTTGCCTGGCATATTTCATTTCTTCACAACGACAATATGGCATGTTTTCGAAATTTCACCTTTCGCCTTTCAGAGTGGGAAGACAAGAACACACGAAACTGCAGAAATCCTAATTTACTGCATTTCTAAAAACTAAAATGTAATATGTAAATAAATTTGTTTATCGTTTTGCTGCTATTGGAGATTTTGCTTAATATCATTTTTGTGTAGCCTGACTATAGTATAGGGGGTTATTTGTTCGGCGGGCAGCGGCGTCCCTTCTGCTTGTCCGGAGCATAACTTTGTCACCATAAGTTTGAATGACTTGAAACTTCATATGTATTTCCTTTCAATGGGCACGGAGTGCAGTGCGCAAGAAACCATAACTCTACCTTGTGCACTTTTTGAGTTATTCCCTTTAATAGAATTTCTTGTCCGAAGCATACTTTGTCACAATAAGTTGAATGACTGAAACTTCATATGTATGTTCCTTGCAATGACGCCAAGTGCAGTGCACAAGAACCATAACTCTACCTTGTGCATTTTTGTGTTATTCCCCTTTGATAGAATTTTTTGTCCGGAGGCATAACTTTGTCACCATAAGTCTGAATGACTTGAAACTTCATATGTATTTCCTTGCAATGATACGGAGTGCAGTGCGCAAGAACCATAACTCTACCTTGTGCACTTTTGAGTTATTCCCCTTTGATAGAATTTCTTGTCCGGAGCATAACTTTTTCACAATAAATTTGAATGACTTGAAACTTCATATGTTTGTTCCTTTAATGACGCATTGTGCAGTGCGTAAGAACCATATCTCTTCCTTGTGCACTTTTTGTGTTATTTCCCTTTGATAGAATTTTGTCCAAAGCATAACTTTGTCACCATAAGTTTGAATGACTTGAAACTTCATATGTATGTTCCCCTTTCAGTGACGCGGGTGTGTACGCCCTGAACCATAACTCTTCCTTGTGCACTTTTTGTGTTATTTCCCCCTTTTATAGTATTTTTTGTACGGAGCATAACTTTGTCACCATAAGTTTGAATGACTTGAAACTTCATATGTATGTTCCTTGCAATGGACGCCAAGTGCAGTGCACAGAAACCTAACTCTACCTTGTGCACTTTTTGTGTTATTCCCCTTTGATAGATTTCTTGTCCAGAGCATAACTTTGTCACCATAAGTTTGATGACTTGAAACTTCATATGTATGTTCCTTGCAATGATACGGAGAGCAGTGCGCAAGAACCATAACTCCCACCTGTTGCACTTTTTGAGTTATTCCCCTTTGATTGAATTTCTTGTCCGGAGCATAACTTTGTCACAATAAATTTGAATGATTGAAAATTCATATGTATGTTCCTTTAATGACGCAATGTGCAGTGCGTAAGAACCATAACTCTACCTTGTGCACTTTTTGTGTTATTTCCCTTTGATAGAATTTCTTGTCCAAAGCATACTTGTCACCATAAGTTTGAATGACTTGAAACTTCATATGTATGTTCCTTGCAGTGACGCGGTGTTGTGCGCATGAACATAACTCTTCCTTGTGCACTTTTTGTGTTTTTCCCCCTTTTGATAGTATTTTTGTCCGGAGCATAACTTTGTCACCATACTTTTGGGAAATGACTTGAAACTTCTAATTTTGTTCCTTTCAATGACGGAGTGCAGTGCGCAAGAATCATAACTGTACCTGTGCAATTTTGAGTTTTTTCCCTTTTGGGATAGAAATTTCTTGTCCGAGGTACCTTTGTCACAATAATTTAAATTTGACTTGAAATTTCCCACATGTTTTCCAATGACGCGGAGTCGTCCTCAAAACCAAAACTTTTCCTTGTCCCCTTTTTTTGTTATTTCCCCCTTTGATGGGAATTTCTTGTCCGAAGCAGGAACTTTGTCACCTGCAGTGCGCAAAAACCCATAACTTCCTTGTGCACTTTTTGTGTTATTCCCCTTTGATAAAATTTCCCTTGTTGCGAGATAAACTTTGCCCACCATAAGTTTGAATGCCTTAAAAAATTTTCTTATGTCTGTTCCGGGCAATGATCGGGGCAGTGCGAAAAGAAACCATAACTAAACCTTGTCCCACTTTTTGAGTTATTCCTTTGTTAAAATTCTTGTCGGGCATAACTTTGTCAAAAAAAATTTGAATGATTTAAACTTCTATGTATGTTCCTTTAATGACGCAATGTGCAGTGGTAGAACCATAACTCTACCTTGTGCACTTTTTGAGTTTTTCCCTTTGTAGAATTTTTTGGGTGGGGTAACTTTGTCACCAATAAATTTGAATGACTTAAAATTCAATGTATTTTCCCTTTTCAGAATGACGCGGGGGTGCGTGCATAGAACCATAACTTTTCCTTGTGATTTTTTGTTTTTTCCCTTATAGAATTTTAGCCCGACGATATTTTGTTCACCATAAGTTTGAATGACTTGAAACTTCATTTGTATGTTCCTTGCAATGAAAGGGGGGCAGTGCGCAAGAACCATAACTTACTTGTGCACTTTTTGAGTTATTCCCCTTTGATAGAATTTCTTGTCCGGAGAAACTTTGTCACAATAAATTTGAATGACTTAAAAATTTCAAGGGTTTCCTTAATGACGCAGTGGCAGTGCGTTAAAACCCATAATCTCCCTTTGTGCCTTTTTTGTTATTTCCCTTTGATAAAAATTTCTTGTCCAAAGCATAACTTTGTCACCATAATTTAATGACTGAAACTTATTGTATGTTCCTGCAAGGGAAGTGCAGGCAAAACCCCTAACCCCCCCCTAGTCCCACTTTTTAGTTTTCCCCTTTGATAAATTTCTTGTCCGGGGGTAACTTTGTCACAATAAATTTGAATGACTTGAAATTCCCATGTATGTTCCTTTCAATGATCGGAGTGCAGTGCGTAAGAACCTTAATTATCCTTGTGCACTTTTTGGTTATTCCCTTTGATGAATTTCTTGTCCGTAGCATAACTTTGTCCCATAAATTTGAATGACTTGAAACTTAATATGTATGTTCTTTAATGACGCAATGTGCAGTGGTAAGACCATAACTTACCTTGTGCACTTTTTGTTTTAAATTCCCTTTTGATAGAATTTCTTGTCCAAGCATAACTTTGTCACCAAAGTTTGAATGCTTAAAACTTCCTAGTTATGTTCCTTAAATGACGCGGTGTGGCGATGAACATAACTTTTCCTTGTGCACTTTTTTGTTTTTCCCCCTTTGATAGAATTTTTTGTCCGAGCAAAACTTTGTCCCATAAGTTGAATGACTTGAAACTATTTGTATGTCCTTGCAAGACGGAGTGCTTGCGCCAAGAAATCATAATTACTTGTGCACTTTTTGGAGTTATTCCCCTTGATAAAAATTTCTTGTCCGGGGGGTAACTTTGTCACAAAAAATTTTGGAATGACTTGAAACTTCAAAGTATGTTCCTTTAATGACGCAAGTCCCGGCGTAGAAACATAACTTTTCTTGGCACTTTTTTGTTATTTCCCTTTGATAGAATTTCTTGCCCAAGAGAACTTGTCACCAAAAGTTGTGAATGACTTAAAACTTCATATGTTGTTCCTTGCAATGGGGAGTGCCGTGCCACGAAACCATAACTCTCCCTTTTGCACTTTTTGGTTATTCCCTTTGATGAATTTCTTGTTCGGAGCATAATTTTTGGTCACCAAAGTTTGAATGACTTAAACTTAAATTGTATGTTCCTTGCAATGAACGGAGTGCAGTGCGCAAAACCCCCATAACTCTACCGTCCCTTTTTTTGAGTTATTCCTTTGTTTAAATTTCTGTCCGAGCAATTTTGCACAAAAATTTAATGACTTGAAACTTCTATGAAAGTTCCTTAATGACGAAATGTGCAGTGCGTAAAAACCAAACCTCCCTTTGTCTTTTTTGATTATTTCCTGATGGGAATTTCTTTCCAAACATAACTTTCACCATAGTTTTACTTGACTTTTTTATGTTCCTTGCAGTGACCCCGGTTGTGCGAAATGAACATACTCTTCCTTGTACTTTTTGTTTCCCCCTTTTGTAGTATTTTTGTGGGCATAACTTGTAACATAATTTTGAATGACTTGAAACTTCTATGTATGTTCCTTGAAATGAAAAGGGAAAGGCATGCGCAAAATATAAGTACCTTTTTTTTTTGAGTTATCCTTTTCTTTGATAGATTTCTGCTGGGGGGTACCTTTGCACAATAAATTAAAACTTAAATTTCACTTTTATGTTCCTTAAAAGACGCGGATGGCAGGCTAAAACCAAAACTTCCCTTTGGGCCTTTTATTATTTCCCGTAAAATTCTTGTCCAAAGCAAATTTTGTCCAAAGTTTATACTAAAAAATTCATTTGATGTTCCTTGCATTGACGGGAGTGCAGTGCCAAGGCCCATATGCTACTTGTGTTTTTTTGTGTAATTCCCTTTGAAATTTTTTCCCCCCCCCCCCCCCTTGGGGGGAGTTTTGTAAAAGTCACTAACTAAAAACTCTGTTTTTAAAGTTGATTAAATTACGTTTTTTAGGTTTGTCTTTTCAAAACTAATCAAATTGAACTTTTCAATTTTTTTGTTAAAATGGATAAATTTGCGAAAACCGATATATGAAATTTGATGCGATTCAGTTTCTTTAATTTCTCTCCTCATTTTCTAAATATTTTCAGTTTCAATCAATCTAAAATATTAGGGGGTTGTGGGGGGGCCCCTGGGCGGCTTCATCGTGGACCCCCAAATCTTCCACCCTCACCATGGGGGTTAAAAACCCCTGGTGGGACTTAATTTTTCGGGTGAGGAACTCCAGCGGGCTCTTTAGGTTGGGGTTCTACCCGGGGACCGTTACCGGGGCCCTCCCTCCCCCTGTAATTTGCGGGGGCTATATATGAATACTATCCCACGACGGAAACCCCCCAAGCAAAAACAAAATCAGGGTTGTGTTCTTGCAAAAAAAATAAAGATAAAAAGGGGAAATCAAAATCTGACAAGGCAGTTTAAATTCTTGTTACTGCACTGCTCCAACCGCGTCAAAAAAAAATTATTTTCATTTTATGTCCTTAGGGTTTTTTTTTTAGATTTTTTCCCCCCCCAAAAAAAAAAAAAAAATAAAAAAAAGGGAGTAATCAAAACAAGACAAGTTATGATTCTCCAGTCACCACTATTCCTATTGCATTACTTGTTTTACAGTTTAAAACTTTTTCCCTTTTATATTTTCCAAGTTACTAGAAAAAGTTATTCTATGGAGAATTCATTGAAAAAATTAAATAAAGAATAAATTTAATTCAAAAAGGTCCATGTATAGTTACGTTCTTTGGGTTTCTGCACTTCCCCAAACTCAAAACTATTTACATTTTTATTTTAAGTCATTACCTTTTTTTATTTATGAATTTTCTCCCAACAAAATTTGAAGAAAAAAAAAAAAATAAAAGGGAGATAATTTTAAAAAAATGGCCATAATTTTATCAGTCACTGCATTTCTCCCACCAATTCTATCTAGTGTTTCAATCAATACTTTTTCATTTCAAGTTGGACAATGTTAAAATTTTAAAAACCAAAAAAACCAAACCAAATTTAAAAACAGTGCAAGAACAATATCCCCCCTCACAGTTTCCGGGGGAAAAAAAGGGGCCGTACCGGGCTACAGAAATAGATTATTTAAGGGGATCGATAAAAATGTAATTTCTAAATCAACTGTTATTTCCTCTTTTGTTTTTTTTACTTTAAAGCACATTACAAAAATATAGCCCAAAAAAAAGCCAGGGGTATTTAAGACTATATTAAAAGGGCCATAAAAGCCTATTCAAAATTCATAAAAAAATATGCTTTACTGTCTGTTTTTTTATCTTTTATTTAAGACTTTTTTTCTTGTTTTTGGTTTTGTAAAATTCCTGGGAAAAAAAACATGATTTATCATTTATTTAAAATTGGGGCAATTTTTAAAATTTTAATCAGTTTTAAAATTGGGGAAACCCTTTTTGATATGACCCACAAATAAACACAGATTCAGACAATGTCTTTTTTTTCATTTACTGTAAAGGTTATTAGGCCCCAAAAGGGGGAATTGGCAGAAGTGAAATATCTTTTCAAACTTTTCTGCCCCATCAAAAATGCCAACCAATTCTAAATTTTCATGATGCAATAATTAAAAAAAAAATACAACTCAAAATTAAAATTTTTCAAAAACAAGTGAAAAGTTTTGCAGTTATTTTTTTAAAACACTAAATTTTTTTGCAAAGGAAATTTTTGGCTTAAAAAATTTCCTTAACATGTCAAAATTTAGATAAAATTTCAAGTAACTAAAGTCGGGGGAATTTTCAATTGAAATTTAAGGGACTCAATTTTTTTGCAAGAAAAAAATTAATTTAGCCCCGAAAATTAAAATCAAACTCATTCGTATGTTTTTGTCAGTCTATTTCCCCATTTTTTTTTTTTTCATCTACCGTGGCGTATTCTCGTAAAAGTTTTTTTCCCCCCCTCTTGTTTTCTTTTATTTTAGGGGCATAAACCAAAAAAACTTATTTCTATTTTTTCACTTTAAGCATACATAATAGGGGGAAATTTGCTGTTTAATGTCTTTAAAATAAATTTTAAAAACCCCTCGGGCGACAAAACATAATAACATCCAAAAATACTTGTAAGGGTGAACATTTTCTATGCGATCTTCCATCACCTCTTTTTTTTGGGGGGTTTTTCACCTTTTTTTTGGGGATACTCACTCTTTGTGAAAAATTTCACATGTACATCGGATGTAACTTGGCTATCTTTATTTCATGGCTGGATGAACATGGAAAATTGATTGTTCTGCCTCGTTTCCTTGGGTTTTAAGGGTTTTTTAAGAAAAGTAATTCCATTTCTAAAACTTTTTCCTTAAACGTCCTGATTTAAAATCATTAATTTAATTATTTTTAAACTCCATGTAACATCTATGATCTGTTTAATATTTATAAAAATTTTGTCTTTTCCCTAATTTATCGTTGATAAAGGGGAGAAAATTATTTTCTCCCTCGGGTTTTTTATTGTTTTTTTTAAAATTTTTTTTTATTAAAAATTCTATCTTCCAAGTTTTTCGGCCTTTTTGGGAAATTCCTGTTTAAAAATTGGGAAGCTTTGCAAGGAACACCAAAATTTTCATAAAATTTTTGGTCAGTGGTTTCGGAGGAATTTTTTTTAAAAATTTGGGGGACAAAGGGACAAGGAGCAAAAGCCATTGACCTAAACTCACTGCTTTTTTCAAAAAAATGTGTATCTTTGAAAAAAATTTAAAGCAAAACAATCATTTTACCATGTTCACCAAAACCATGAAAAGTAAAGTCACAGCCAAAATTTGCATATATTAATAGATTAATATGTTCTGTTTGATGGTACTTTTACCTTTTTCTAAAAGTAAAATCACTTAAAAAATAGCTTAAAACGCAAAGGAAAACCTGGCAAAAACCTAATTTTCTTTGTTCACCCAAAACATAAAAAAGGTCAACCACAAAGTGTTTTAATTTTAAAAAAGATTATTCTGTGTCCAATGTATTTTTTTCATAAGGTTTTGAAGCACTTCATAAACTTAAATGCAAAGCTAAACCTTTGAAACAACTAATTTTTAAGTTCATCCAACCCTAAAAAAAAAGGGCAAGCCCCAAATTTGCAGTATATTAAAAAGTTAATTAGAAAAGGTTTCCCTTTTTATAGTGTAAATCATTTTAAGAAAAAAGCTTTAAACTTTTAGGGAAAACCCAAGCAGAAAACCCTTTCCCAATTTTATCCATGTAATTTAAGCCCCAAAAAAATTAAAAAAAATATCATATGTACATTTTAAACCGGGAGAACAACTGTTTTTTAATTTTTATCCAAAAATGAATTTTCCACACCATTAATTTGCTAAATTTTAAATAGTCTAAAATTATTATTCAGTGATTAATCTAGCTCTTGACACGATGCTAAAAATCGGGGAAAAACGATTAAATATGTTTACCGCTGCAAAATTTTTAAAAATTTGGGGCCCCAAATATCAAAGGGTTAACATTTGTCTGCACCCTTTTTTCGTTCAAATTTAAATGGTTAAATTCAGGGTTTTCCCCCGCACTGTACTACCCGCCCTGTGCCCCTTTCTTTTATTTTCCGACTAAAATCCCCACTCAACCCGTTTGTAACATGCACTGAATACACACGTTCTGTTTTATTCTCCAAAACACCTGTCGGGGTATTTGATTGACAAAAGTGACGGGGGAAAAAATTTTTATCAATGGGCAAAGGGCCCTTTCTAGGGGAAATTTTAATTTTACATTTTATATGTACTTTTAAAATCAAATTTACTTTTAAAAAAAATAACTACAACTTCTTTTTAAAGAATTCTAGTCTAAATTAAAAACCAAT
This sequence comes from Solen grandis, assembly GCA_021229015.1. Lineage (NCBI taxonomy): Eukaryota > Metazoa > Mollusca > Bivalvia > Adapedonta > Solenidae > Solen > Solen grandis. The sequence goes on along the minus strand of CM037795.1, from coordinate 36,366,702 downwards.
TTAAAAATTTTTAAAAAAAAAGTTGCGACCTTATAATCACAAAAATGCCATCCAGAAACAAAAGAAAAGATTAAGTTATATACCCTAAAAACCCCAATCTAACCAACATCCACATTTTCACGTAAAAATATATCTATTTTATTCCAACATATTTCAATTTGAACGGGGCTTTATACCAATAAATGTAGATTTCAAAATGTATTAAATATTTCTTGCAGTGACTGCGTAAAGCATGTGCTTGGTCTTTTGAAAATATTGGCAAAACAAATTTTTATCGATAAAAGCATTAACCTAATGAAAATTTTGCACAATTGCGAACCAAAAAAAAAATAGCAAAAATTTTTTGTTGTAGAAATTTTCCTGTTTTTTTTGAACAATAGTTTTTGGGGTTATTTTTTTTTATACTTCAAATACATTACCTATTAAAAACTGCTAGAAAAAAACAAAAAACAAGATGTTGCTTTTTAAAAGAATTCCCAAACAAGGCTATAATAAACTAAAGGTAAAAATTCATTCAATAAAAATTTTTTGGAAAAGGGCATTGCATTACGGGGGGAAAGAAACTTAAATGAAATGAACCCTGGAAAAAAATCCCTAAATAATACTCCTATCGTCTTTTAAGAAACGTGTTTCACTACTTCCTTCTCTAAACTTTTGGGAAAACCGGTTCTCAGCTCCCCTACTTTAACCCTGCCACCAAAAAAGTAAAAAACCGTGTTTTTTAAAAAAAAAAAGTTTTTTTTTTCCCATGGACTAAATCCAAATTTTTTAAGTAAAAGTTAATTGGAATTTTTTCTAAATTTGATTTCCCCCCAAAAAAACTGTGAATTTGTTCAGCCAAAAAACCCCAAGTTTATAAAAAATGACCAACACATAACATGAGCTGCTTAAAGCTAAAAATGAGCCGTATCATTGTCGACCATTTAAATTGAAATTTAAACACTCTATGTAAACAATACATTTAATAATACTTTCTTTTTTAACAAAAAATTTTTGGGAAAACGCTGTCATGTTTTTGTTTTTTTGCAATAAGTTTTTTCCAAATGTATATACTTTTAAAAAAAAAATTTACATGGCTTTAAAAATTGCAATAACTTTAAACCGGTTTTAATTTTTTTAACCCCTTTTACTGTCCATTTTGCAATTCCATGCAGAAATCTTAGTGCGCAGCCATATTTATCTGATTCTTTGAGGCTTTTACCAGGTTTATTAGACCGGTTTTTTAAAAAATTTACTTCCTATTCTTGATTTTACGCAAAAAAAAGCCGCTCTTTGATTGATAAAACCAAAAACTCTTTGAATAAATAATGTCTATACTCTCTAGACTTGTATTTTTAAAAAAATGGAACCCCCTCTTTCTGTCAATTTGTCTTTTTTTCCTTTTTAAAAAGCAGACTGTATTGGGTGGTGAAAAAGGGGCACCAGAAAAAAAAAAAAATTTTTGCATTTTTTTTTTAAGTTACTATGGCGCATCCTTTCCAACCCGGGGACTATCACCAAATCTTTGTCGAATTTTTTTTAAAGACCAGCCCCAATTCTTGACAGAGACCAAGTTTTGTTGAAAATAATGGGAAATTTAAATTTCACCAAAAAGGGAAAAACACTGATTACGGCATAAATATTCAAAGAAAAATGTCAAAAACCCAAAAAATTTAAAGGGAAAAAATTTTTAAAGGATCTTAAAAGGGAAAATTAATTGGCCCCTATTTAAAATTAAAATATAGTAATAAAAAAAAAACAATGGGTTTCATCCCCAACAAAAAAGGTATTTTTCTTCTAAAGGTGTGTTATTTTTAATTTGGATCATAATGCAGGTTTACTAAAATTTTACTTCACTTGCCGGGGGGAAGTTCTTTGAAAATTACAACCCCCATAAAAATTCCCCATTTTTAAGTAATTGGGGTTTTTTAATGTTTTAAAAATAAAAAGGTTTTAAAATTTTTGGGTTTTTTTGTAAAATATTCAAACACAATTTGCAAACATTTCATCCCTGAAATCCTGAAAAATAAAAAAAAAAAAATTTCATTTACTTTTAAAAAACTTCCCGCCGGGGTATCTTCTTTGAAAAATCATTGCCCCATGTTTTAAACCCGGGGCAGGGAGCAAAGGACCCCCTTAAAAAATCCCTGATTTTTTAAGATTAAAACCCTAATTTTGATTTTTCACCAGTATAATTCTACTGTACTTAAATAAACGAGCGGGGTTTTAGTCAATTTGACCGTTATGTTATTTTGGGTTTACTTAATTCATGAAAATTTTTAAAACATTAACTACAGGAATTCTAGACCCAAATTTAACCCAAACAGTTTCCCCCCCAACTTCACCACCAACCCTTTCTCCCAATTTCCCCCCAACTTTCAAAAACAAACGTTTTTACCCCCACTTTATTTATCTTGTTAATCAAAGTATTTTTATTTTATTTTTTTCCCAAAGAAATAATGCTTATACTATTTAATGTTTAAAGTTTAAGTTTTTAAAATAAAAAAATATATCAAGGAAGAAAGGATATCATTAAAAAAATCACGAAAATAGATATAATCAATGTACATCCCTAATTAAAACAAATACCCATTAAAAAATCTCGATTTTTATATTTAAGTAAGAAACTTTTTTAAGCAATTTTAAGGATTTTTTACATCTATTGTGGGGTGTGGGAAAGAAAATTGAATAAAAAAAAGAGGGGCCCTTGGTCCTTTTGCCACCTGAAAAAGGGTTCCCAAGAAACATCATTCTGTATTAAAACATTTGAAATTTGGCCATATTTTTGAAGGAGATGATCCCGAAAATTTTTTAATAAAATTCTGTCCAAATTTCAAAGGGGGGGTAATTTTAAGTTTTCAATATAAAACATAAAAGGGCAAATTAGTCCGGGCCCCTTTTGCAGCCATTTTTTTTTATTTTTTCAAAAAAATTTTTTACAGCTTTTGTAACCCTTTCCCCCAAGGATTACCCCTTTAAAAATTTTAAATTAAAATTTTGCCCGGGGATTTTGGGGAATTTAAAAAATTTTTTACTATATACATTTAAGCCAAATTACCCCCAAACTCCTGCACCATGTTTTCTAAAATTTTCTTTGACTTTTGTGTTTCCCCCAAAAGGATCTTTCCCCTCCCCAAAAAATAATCAAATTCTGTCTATGTTTTCAGGGGAACCCCCTTTTTTTAAAAATTTCACTAAAATTACAGGCTGTAAAAACCCAAATTTCCCTCATTTTTATGGGGAAATTTTCAGGCCCTGACGAAAAAATTTCCCCTGAACCCCTCGTCCACCGGGACAGCAATTTTTCGGGGCCAAAGAAAAATTGTTTCAAAAAAAAATTAAAATTTCATTTTTTACAGGGTTTAATAAACCCCCCAAAAAAACCGTCTTGATCAGGACTAATTTTACAAAATACCCACCATAGCGACGCCTTTTTTTAAAAACCCAAAGGGGCTAGCTCAACTGGTTCACAATATTCTCTGTTTTTTAATACGTTTTTTTTTTTTTGGGCACACCGGGACGCAAATATTTCAAAATTGGGAAACAATTGTCAAAAAGACCTTCTCGGGGGTAAGACGACAAAATACAAAAAAGTAGTTTAAAATTTAAGGGCACCAAACGTTTAAAATAAACGAAACGCAAAAAAAAACCCCAATCTTTGGTTTTTTCCTGGCTTTCCTTTTTGACAAAAAAACAAAACAAGGGGGCCCTTTGTTTGGCCCTAAATCGCTCACCAAAATTAAATAGTTTTTTAAAGGAAACTTTTTGAAAAACTGAACATATTTTCATCATAGCCTCAGCCCAAATTTTGGGGGTTTTTTAATTTGTTTTTTTTAAAACCCTTTCCAAACCCATCCCCTATACAGAAAATTGAAAATTAAAAAAAACAAATTAAAAGTTTAGTTTTTTCCCTTAAAAACATGTTTTCATTTAACGACACAATTATTTGGGCCGAGTTTTTTATGGTTAAAACTTGTTTAAATTTTAAATTTTAAAATTTGCTCATAAAGGAAGAGCTAGAGTGCAAACGCAAATTGGACACGGACGACGACTTTTATCCCCTCCTAAAAAACTCACCTGACACACGTCTCATACTAAAAATTGTTTTTTTCGGTTTTTCGCGAAATATCAAAAGCTTTTCAACTTTTCCGGGAAACAAAAATTAAAAACATTTTAAAGGGAAACTAACTTTTTTTTAAGGGGGGTAAATTTTTCACCACTCCTCCGGAAAGATGACCTAAAAGAAAATTTACACCCCTGAATTATACCCGGGGGGAAAATTTAGGTTTTTTTCCCCCGTCAGTTTTTTCCCCGGAAAAAACTGACTGGTCCCTTTTTCCCCGGGAAGAAACTTATGGTCAGGTTTTTCCCCGGGGAAAAAACTGACTGGGGGGTTTTCCCCGGGGAAAAAACTGACTAGTCATTTTTCCCCACCCATCATTTTTTTTTCCCCCCCTTTTTTTTTTAATTTTTTAAAAAGGTTTTTTAGGGGGGGGAAAATTTTGGAAACCCTCAGTTTTTTTCCCCCCTATCCTTTAAAAATTTTTCTTGAGGGGGAAATTCTGGGGGGTCATTTTTCCCCCCCCGTCATTTACCCTTTTATTGATGGGGGGAAATTCTTGACCATTCCCGTTTTTTTTTTCCCCCCTTTAAATATTGTCTTGATGGGGGGGAAATTTTGGCCTAGTCCCTTTTTTCCCCCTTCTTTTGTTTTTTTTGTTTGGGGAAAGTCTTACCATCCCGTTTTTTTCCCCCCCCGTCCCTGAGATTTTTCATGAAGTCAGGAAAATTCTGGGGGCCCGTCCCTTTTTTTCCCCCCCACCAAAATATTGTGCGTTTTTTTGGGGGGGATATTCTGGGCCCAGTCATTTTTTTCCCCCCCCTCTTTTTGATTTTCTTGATGGGGGGGAAAGTCTTTACCTCGTTTTTTTTCCCCCCTGTCATTTAATTGACATGAAGTCAGGAAAATTCGGGAAACGTCATTTTTTCCCCTGTCATTTACTTGTATGATGGTGGGGGGAAATTTGGGCCCATCCGTTTTTTTCCCCCTATCCAAAATATTTTTCGTGATGGTAGGGGAAAATCTGGCCTATCGTTTTTTCCCCCCTGTCCCTTTACATTTTTTGGGGGTGGGAATTTTTGGGGCCCAGTCAGTTTTTTTCCCCCCCCCCCCTCATTTTGATTGTTCTTCATGTGGAAAGTCTTTACCATCATTTTTTCCCCCCCTATCCTATTTAGGTGCCCATGTGGGGGAAATTTTTTACCATCAGTTTTTTTCCCCCCGTCATGTAATTGACTGAATCAGGAAATTTTGGCCATTTGTTTTTTTCCCCCATCCAATATATTGGGGCGTATGGGGGGAAACCTGCCTATCAGTTTTTTCCCCCCTATCCTTTTTATGTGCGTGATGGTGGGGGAAAAACCCGGCCCCCAGTCATTTTTCCCCCCGTCATTTACCCTTGTATTTATGGGGGAAAAAATTCCCGGGGCCCCCTCATTTTTTCCCCCCTATCCTTTTTTGTGCGATGGTGGGAAACTCTGGCCCAGTCATTTTTTCCCCCGTCATTTTCATTGGTTCCCTTTATGGGAAAGTCTGGGCCGTCGTTTTTCCCCCCATCCTATTTTTGTGGCCCTATTTGGGGGAAATTTTTGACCAGGCATTTTTTTCCCCCCGGCCCCCTGTTAGACTGAAACAAAAATCCCATCTCTTTTTTCCCCCCCCTTTTAAATTAAAATGCAGGGGAAAAAGTTTTAAAAATGTAGTTAGTCCCCTTTTTTCCCCTATCTAATAATTTGTGCAATTTTGGTGGGGGAAAATTCCCGATTAAACTTTGAAATTTCAGTAAATTGGGAAAAATTTCTTAAAAGACATCTTTTTTAAACCCCAGAGTAAAATTGATTTCTTTCTACTTTTTTAAAATTTTTTTCTTTTAAATTTTGGGTATCAAAAAAAAAAAATACCAGAAAAGCTTAGGAAAAACAATTCTCCCCTACTTTTAAGTTGCCAAAAAAAAATTTTAAACGCTGACTGTCATGTAAAAAAAGAAAGAAAGAAGAAAGACAAAAACCTAACCACATTTCAATTGGGAAACCCAAATCCCACAATCAACATGACGGGGGGAAAACTGACGGGGCCCAAATTTCCCCCAAACCCTAAATACAATCAAATAAAAGGGGGGAAAAAACTGACTGGGGCCCGAACTCCCCCCACCATCACGCACAATCAAAAGACAGGGAAAAAAAAATACTGGTCCAAATTTTCCCCCCCATCAAAACTTTCTAAATACGGGAAAAAAACTGAAAAAACCCAAAATTTCCCCCCATCCCCGACAATCAATTTAGGGGGGGAAAAAAATGACTGCCCCAGAATTCCCCCACCATCAAGCACAATGAAAAGGGGCCGGGTAAAAAACTACGGGGCCCAAAATTTCCCCCCCACCAAAATTATTTTTAATTTGGGGGAAAAAAAACTACGGGTCCAGTTTTTCCCCCCATCAACCCCAAAATGTAAATGACAGGGGGGAAAAAACTGACTGGGCCAAAATTTTTCCCCCCCTCCACGCACAAAAATTTTAGTTTGGGGAAAAAACGACTGGTCCAAAATTTTTCCCCCCCATCACCCCACAATCAACATTCGGGGGAAAAAAAACGACGGGGCCAAAAATTTTCCCCCCCATAAAACCACAATTAAATGACAGGGGAAAAAACGCTACCAAATTTCCCCCCCCAAAACAAGCACAATAAAAAAGGGGGGGGGAAAAAAATGACTGGCCAGAATTTTCCCACCATCAAACAATGTAAATGACAGGGGGAAAAAACTGACGGGGCCAAAATTTTTCCCACCACAATACAATGAAAAATGAGGGGGGGGAAAAAAACTGACTAGGCCAAATTTCCCCACCATCACACAAAACCCAAAATGACAGGGGGAAAAAACGGGAGGGTTTCCCAAATTTCCCCACCATCAACACAATGTAAATGACGGGGGGAAAAAACTGACTAGGCCAAAATTTTTCCCCACCATAAACGCAAAATTATTTTAAATTTGGGGGGGAAAAAACCCCCTGGCCCATAATTCCCCCCCATCAATACAATCTAAATGACGGGGGGAAAAAACGACTGGTCCAAATTTCCCCACCATAAAGCACAATGTAAATGACGGGGGGGAAAAAAATGACGGCCCAGAATTTCCCCCCCATCAATACAATCTAAATGACGGGGGAAAAAACTACTGGGGCCAAACTTCCCCACCATCAAGCAAAATTAAATGACGGGGGGGAAAAAAATGACTACCCAAAATTTTCCCACCATCACCCCACAATATATTAGTTTGGGGGGAAAAAAACTGATTTGGTCCATTTTTTTCCCCACCATCAAAAAAAAAGAAAAGACGGGGGGAAAAAACTGACTAGGCCAAAAATTTTCCCCACCATCACGCAAATATTTTAAATTTGGGGGAAAAAAAAATGACGGGGCCAGAATTTCCCACCATAAAGCACAATTAAAGAGGGGGGGGGAAAAAAATGACTAGGCCAAAATTTCCCACCATCACCACAATATTTTTAATTTGGGGGGAAAAAAATGACGGGGCCCAAAATTTTTCCCCCCCATCACGCACAATAAACCCATGACAGGAAAAACTGACTGGCCCAAAATTTTTCCCCCCCATCAACACAATGTAAATGAGGGGGGGAAAAAAACTGACTAGGCCAAAATTTTCCCCCCCAATAAACACAAGTAAATTGGGGGGGGAAAAAAGGCCCGGGGCCAAAAATTTTCCCCCACCATCAATACAATCAAAAATGACGGGGGGAAAAAACGACTGGGCCGGGAATTTCCCCCCCATCACCACAATCACATGACGGGGAAAAAAAATGACTGGCCCAAATTTTTTCCCCACCTTTCAAGCACAATGTAAAACGGGGGTAAAAAAAACGACTGGGAAAAATTTTCCCCCCATCACCACAATATTTTAAATTTGGGGGGGAAAAAATTTGACTTGTCCAAATTTCCCACCTAAATTAAAAAATCAAAATGAGGGGGGGAAAAAATTGACTGCCAAATTTTCCCCCCCCTTTAAAGGGCACTTTGTAAATGACGGGAAAAAAACTACGGGGCCTGAATTTTTCCCCACCATCAATACAATCTAAATAAGGGGGGAAAAAAATGACTGTCCAAATTTCCCCACCATCAACACAATGTAAATGACGGGGGAAAAAACGGACTTTTCCAAATTTTCCCCACCATCAATACAATCTAAATGACGGGGGAAAAAAACTGACGGGGCCAAAATTTTTTCCCCCCATCAACACATGAAAATGACGGGGGGAAAAAAATGACTGGGCCAAAATTTTCCCCACCATCAACACAATGTAAATACGGGGGGAAAAAACTGACGGGGCCAAAATTTTTTCCCCCCACAAAACTTTGAAAATACGGGGGAAAAAAAACGGGGCCAAATTTTCCCACCATCAAACAATTAAAGACGGGGGAAAAAACAAACTGGGCCCAAAATTTTTCCCACCACACACACAATCAACTTACAGGGGGAAAAAACTGACTGGTCCAAAATTTTCCCCCACCATCAACACAATGAATTTGACAGGGGAAAAAACGGACTGGGGCCCAAATTCCCCCCTTCCCGCAAATTTATTAGTTTGGGGGGAAAAAACGACTACCCAAAATTTTCCCCCCCATAAATTTCAACTAAATGAGGGGGAAAAAAACTGACGGGTCCAAATTTCCCCACCATCAACACAATTTTAAAATACAAAAACGAGGCCCCAAAATTTTCCCCCCCCATAAATTAAAATCTAAATGACAGGGGGGAAAAAAATGATAGGCCAAACTTCCCCCCCCCTCAACACAATTTTTTTTCGGGGGGAAAAACTGACTACCCCCAAATTTTTCCCCCCCACACGCAAAATATATTAAGGGGGGAAAAAAAACCCTGACTGGTCCAAATTTCCCCCCATAAAACACAATGAAAAACGGGGGAAAAAACCGACAGGGCCCCAAAATTTTCCCCACCATCACCACAATAATTAGATTGGGGAAAAATTGACGGTCCAGAATTTCCCCACCATCAACACAAGTAAATGACGGGGGGGGAAAAAAAGGGACTAGCCAAATTTTCCCCCCCATCACGCACAATATTTAGTTTGGGGGGAAAAAAATGACGGGGCCAGTTTTTTCCCCCCCATCACGCACAACCAAAATGACGGGGGGAAAAAAACCCTGACGGTCCAGAATTCCCCCCAAAAGGGGCACAATGAAATGACGGGGGGGAAAAAACGACTGGGGCCAAATTTCCCCCCACAAGCACAATGAAAATTTACGGGGGGAAAAAAACGACTGGCCCAAAATTTCCCCACCATAAAAATACAATCAAATGACGGGGGGGAAAAAAAAACTAGCCGGGGAAATTTTCCCCCCCATCACGCACAATCAACATGACGGGGGGAAAAACTGCTTCCAAATTTCCCCACAATCAAGCACAATGTAAATAAACGGGAAAAAAAAAAATGACTGGGGCCCAATTTTCCCCACCATCACGCACAAAAATTTTAATTTTGGGGGAAAAAAAACTGACTTTCCAATTTCCCCACCTTCAATACAATCTAAAAACGGGGGGAAAACTGACTTCCAAAAATTTTCCCCAAACCTCAACACAAGTAAAGGGACAGGGGGAAAAACTGACGGGTCCAAATTTTTCCCCCCCCCTCAATACAATCTAAATGACGGGGGAAAAAACTACGGGTCCAGAATTTCCCCACCACCCCAAGCACAATGTAAATGAAAAGGGGGAAAAAACGACGGCCCCCGAATTTCCCCCCCCCATAAATTTCAATCTAAATGACGGGGAAAAAACGACTGGGCCAGAATTTTCCCCACCATAAAGCACAATGAAAATGACAGGGGAAAAAAACGCCTAAGCCAGAATTTTCCCCACCATCACGCACAATAAAATTAAATTGGGGAAAAAAACCCGACTGGCCAGAATTTCCCCACCATCAAGCAAAATTTAAAAAAGACGGGGGGAAAAAACTGACTAGGCCAAATTTCCCCACCATCACGCACAATATTTTTGATGGGGGAAAAAACTGACGGTCCAAAATTTTTCCCCACCATCAATAAAATTTAAAATCGGGGGGGAAAAAACAAACTGTCCAAATTTCCCCACCATCAACAAAATTTTAAAAAGGACGGGGGAAAAAACTGACTAGGCCAAAAAATTTCCCCCACCATCAGGGCCAAAATAATTAGTTTGGGGGGAAAAAACTGACGGGGCCAAAATTTTCCCCACCATCACCCCAAACAACATGCGGGGAAAAAAAACACGGCCCCAAAATTTTCCCCCCCAACAAAACAATCTAAATAAAAGGGGGGGAAAAAATTTACAAACCGAACTTCCCCACCATAAAGCCAATCAAAAAGAGGGGGGAAAATTTACGGGTCCAAATTCCCCAAAATCCACGAAATATATAAGAGGGGGGGGAAAAACTGACTAGCCCAAAGAATTTCCCCCCCTCAGAAATTTTAAAAAATTTTTAAAAAAAAAGGGGGGGGAAAAAAATGGACGGGGGGGAAAAAACTACTTCAGTTTTTTCCCCGGGGGAAAAAATTCTGACTTTTTGGGTTTTTTCCCCGGGGGAAAAAAATGACGGGGGGGAAAAAACTGGCTTTTTCACCTACATTTTAAGTAAATTAGACCCGCCCCTGCAGCCATTTTTTTTAAAAAGTCGAAATAATTTTAACAACTTTGGACTCCCCAAATCATCCCTGCCAAATATAATCAAATTTTTCAGTGATTTTAGAAAATTCATTTAAAAATTTTACATCCAATTAAGGGGGAAAATTTGCCCGCCCAAGCGCCATTTTATTTTATGGATCCAATAATTTTTAAAAACCCTTTTTTAAAGCTTCAAAACCCCAAAAAAACTTCCCCGCCAAAATTTTAAACAAATTCTGTCCTTTTATTTCACGAGATTTGGGGGGAAGATTTTTTTATATATAATATATATTAATTTTATTTACAGTAAAACTTTGTTCGCTCACACCCGCACCTCGCCTTTCCATTGACGGGCGAACATAATTTTTCGGGGGCCGGGGGAAATTTCCCCATTTATTTAACTAAATATACAACCCTTTTTCCCACCACCTTTGCTTTGATAGCTCGTCACTATCAACTTTTCCCTTTTTTGATCTTATAACGAAACAACAATAGGGTTTGGGTCGAAAACTTCCTGTAAAAAAAGTCCGTGTGCCCCAGAAGTTTTAAATTAAACATGCGTCTAGGGCATTTTGATTTCGTCAGCACGGGTTTTCCCTTTCTGGCGCGTGACTGCTTTTTTAATTTTTTTTTAAAAAAAATTTTAAATTTAAACAAAAATTTTTTTAAAAAAAAAACAAAAATTTGGGCGGCCAATTAAAGCCTATAATCGACTTAAAGAGGGCCCAAACTTTTTGCAAATTTTCTAATTATTCGGCGATATTCTTAAAAAAGAAAAAAAAAACTCACTAATCACATTTTAAAATTTTTAAAGATAAACACAAATGTTTTTAAATTTTCTGTAAAAAAGTTTTTCACAAAATACAGGTAAATAGAACAAGAAAAATGTTTAAAAAACTGAAAATTTACTGGGGGAAAATTTAAAGATATGGAATTCAAAGCACATGTTTATGATACATTTTGAACATACTTGGGGGAACAACCGATGCTCCCCTTTTTTTTTCATCCTTGGTTTTGACGAACGAAGTTTTACTGTATATACGGTATATATATATATATAATCAAGCAAATTAGCCCCCCCCCCGGGGCCATTTTTTTTAGGGATTGGAAAAATTTTTAGCACTTTTGTAAAATTTCACCCAATGATCATCCCGCCAAATTAAAATTTCAATTTCTGTCCATGACAAAGAGGGGGGGTTTTAAAAAAATTTTACTTTATACAAAAAACCGTCCTTAACGTCGTAAGGAAGAAAAAAAGGGACTTTTGAAAATTTTTTTCCCAAATTAAAGTTTAAATATATAAAAAATTCCCCCTAATTTTTGATATTAAACTACCCTAAGGGGGATGACCTTTTAATACAGGACCGCTTTTTCATTCAACTTATACATTTTTATACAAATAATCCTCCCCCTTGCACCATTTTTTTTAAATTTTGGATCAGAAATTTTAGCAATTTTTTGTGAACTTCATTCGAGCTCACCCTTGCCAACGAAAATAAAATTTTCTTCCACATTTCAAGATTCATTTAAGTTTTCACATACACATATATAAGGAAAAATTACCCTCCCATAGGGGCCATTTTTTTTTGGGGGGCGGAATAATTTTACATCTTTTTTGAACTTCCCCAAAAATGAAATCCCTGCCAAATTTTAATCAAATTCTGTCCAGCATTTTTTTTTTAAAATGTTTTTTAAAAAAGATTTCCCTATATACATAAAGCAAAACCCCTCCCCTGTGCCTTTTTTTTTATATGGGGAAATTTTAGCCATTTGGGGGAATTTCCCAAAGGGAACAAAATGTCCCAAATTTTTAAAATCGGCCCAAATAATTTTAAAATTATTTTTAAAATTTTTTTCATTTTTTTTTTTTTTCTGTTCCATGGCAACCAATTTCCACGGGATAAAGGGGAATTTACCCTTTTGGGGTAAATTTCCCAAAAGGGAAAAATCCCTGCCAAGTTTAATCAAATTAAACATAATTAAAATAAGTGGTTTTAAGTTTTTAGTTAATACTTTAAAGGGGACTATCAAGAATAAACTGCGTTGTTAATTTAACAATATCATCCACATGTTTTAACCGTATCAACAACCAGCCCCGTTTTTTAGGCGGGCATAAAAATTTAACTTCCGTGAAATTTTCGCTTTTGATTTTTAAAATCAAGCAAGGATCGTTTAGTTTTGATGTTTCGTTGATTTTTTTATTGACATTATCTCTTTAGACATGTTTTTAAAAATTTATTAAGCCAAAATTTTTAAATCGCAAAATTAAAGCCCAACGGTTTAAAAGTAACTTGCAAACTTAATTTTTTACTCGCATTTTAAACCCAAATGAAGGGTTAAATTTTGACCCTCCGGTCCCCCTGCCCCCCCCCCCCCTGATCCACGCAGTAGTGTAGTCTGATTATAATACATAACAAACCCCATGTACAGAAGTTTATTTAAACCTTTAAATTTTTTATTAAACTGACAGCAAAATTCCACTTTTTTTTAAATTTTTAAAACAGCCTTTCCCATTTACCCCCTGTAAATTGGCCCTTACCCCCCAAAAATTTTAGGGACTCTTTTAAATTTTGAAAGGGTACAAAGTCAAAAAAACCTCCATTACAAAATCGGGGGGGGGGGGGGGGGCACCCAAAAAATTTAAGGAGCCCTTTATTTTGATAGGGCTTTTTCTCATTTGGATCATCTTATATTTTTTCATACCAACGGGACTAATAGAAGAACACAGAACTTTATTGCAACTGTTTTTATATCCTGGAGACCTTGTCGACAGCTTTAAAAATTCTAACAAGAACTAGGAAAAAAACCATCCCTCACTTTTATATTACATATATATCATTAAATGCTTCAATATCTTCCCTTCAAATGTAATTAATGGTATTTAAAAAAATCAAAAACAATTTTAAAAAAAAACTGTCAAAAAACCAAAAACAGCAAAAAAAGTATTTCCCAAAAGGCGTCTGGGGTTCCGACAATAAAATGAAAATGATCCCGCCGGGGTAAAGGGGCACATATAGAACCCAAAATCTATAAACAAAAGTTGCATTGAAAATTCTGTGTTTTTAATTTACAGCAACTGGGTTTTTAAAATATAACATGATCAAAATGAGGAAAAAAAACACTATCACACTAAAAGTGTTCCATATTATTATAGGGTGCCCTCTGAGTTTTGGGAACTGGGGGACAACGCAAAAATTTTTCCCTTAACTTTGTATCCTTTCAACCAAGAGTCCTTACAATTTTTTTTTTTGGGGGTAATGGCCAGTTTTTTGGGGGTAAAAAAACCTATACAAAAGGGTTAAAAGGGGTTTCGTATTCCCAATTTTTCAAGTATAAAGTTTTTCTATCATATTTTTAACAGCTATGGGTTTTTTTGACGTCTGTACATAGTATTGTTGAAATGTATTCTTTTAAACAAAAACCCACACTGTTTTAAGAACAGATGTTGGTTTTCATAAATCATTTTCGTATGCTTGCTGAATTTATCATAGATTTTTCAAGTGGTATAAAAAAAAAATAAAAAGAAGCAAAGTGAAAATGGTGAAATTTTGAGCTTCTTTTAATTTCGACACACATGACTTTGATATTGCAAAACCCGTTAAATACCCAGAATTAAACCAGTATGGCGAAACTCAATACATGAGGGTATATATTTTGTCTCTATATATATAGCATATAGTATATTCACCATACCGTGACTAACATTTTTAGTTCCTGTCAAGAACTCAAAGACGCCATTTTTGAAATAATATTTTTTACTGTTGTTGGATTTTCCAGTTTTTTTTTTTTTTTTATTTGCTTTCAATTACTTTACAATTATCTACATTGAAGGGGAAGGGGATACATTTGATGAGAGATGTGAATTTCCTAAAATAACATCGTGTTAAAAGGGAAACTGTTTAATTTTTGGGAAAACCCTCTTAAAAGCCTATTTCTTTTGAAAAATTTCATATTCAATGGGGTTTTACATTGTATGCCCTAAAATATAAACCCCCAAAAAATATACAACCCAAATTGATATATTTACAGATAAAAAAGAAAAAAATTTTAAATATGCAGAAAAAATA
>CM037795.1:36335439-36351824 GCA_021229015.1 Solen grandis | reverse complement strand
TTAGTTCATTTATCAAATAACATGCACTGCATATTCACCGGTTTGACTGTGAAAATAAATGCTAGCATAATCCAGCATCATTAGGAGTAGAAATCTCATTATACACAACCAGCAATTGTTATCTAAATTCATAGTCATTATCAACACATTTCACCAACAAATTTTTTCAATTTAAACCTTTTTTGGACCTTTCCATATTAATTGTTATTTTCTATCAATTGCATTATTTCTAAGGAGGCGTCGCAATATTATATCATTCAAAGGAAGGAATATGTACTAAACGCACAAGGGCCACGTTTTAATGGTTTAATGAATAATATTCAATTCTTTTCTTTTTTTTTTGTTAGGCAGTCGGCCAGTTTTACAGTTACTGGAAGCATCAGCCTCCTATTTCGCCACACTGAGCTAATAGCTCTGTATTTTCATTTCCCCGTGGCCTGTTTCTACACAAACGCGACAATAGTTTTTTAACGCAAAAAATCACAGGGTTCAAAAGTATATCTAAATACCAAGTTTTTTTTCAGATTATTCCGGTTGAAAACGTATATGTACGTTGACAAACAGTAGAAGAGCTATGTAATATATAAAGATATGTAATAAATGAAGACAAAATGGCAGAAACGATCTTCTACAATCAAATATCTGCACTGAAGATAGTTGAAAGAACAGTTCCTGTTTTATAAAGACTGTTTTTGGAGGTTTTGGGAAACGCTTCACCGTCAGTTCAACGAGCACCATTAGCGGCATAGAATTTCAAATAATTTTTAATACAAAAAGTGTTTAATTGATGATCTTGAACGACGACAAGATACATTCTGTAACGAAATTATATACGGAAAAGTAGATACAATAAATGCAAGTTTTTGTTTTTAATCGCAGCAAAAAATTTAACATGTAATTGCCCATTCTCTCCATAAACTTGCTTCACGTATTAAATACATTGTATGAGAAAAAAATTTAATTTGTATCAGAACGAACCTGCGACCCCTGTAACGCAAAGCAAACACTCTACCAACTGCCCCACTGGACAGTTGATAACTTAAATTATTTTATATATTATGGAAATATAGCTTGAGAACACCCCTGGTTTTACCACGTATACCTGTGCGATTGACTTTTTTTTTTCTCCCTTTCATCCAACAAAAAAACGATATTCCATTCAACCACGCCTGTCAAATAGACGTCGCTTCGGTTGATGAATATACGGGGGAACAAGTGCGCAGTTTTTAACTCGCGGAACTATGAATTGACTTCAGGTACATGTCACGTTGTGTAATCATGCAAGGAAATAAGAATTGTTTTAAATAAACATATCTAGTTTAAAACGAAATAGGTGGCACTTAAACTTGGGGTGTTTTAGCAAGAGTGATTTTGTGTCTTGAATTAATAAAACACAGCAAAAGCAGTGTGGCGTAGTTACTGTCAAACGGAGCGTGATATTTGTCCTTGTCATCATGGTCTACGAACGTGTGACTTTTAACAACATCTAGCCATTTTAACTGCGGTACTTAATGTAGGAATTTTATAAAAATCCTCGAATGTCATTTCAAAACCTTTCCAAAACACACCGCTGACACCCTTTATAGGAATAATGATTTTTTAAAGTCCGTCTCGGCCGACACTTCCATCACGAAAGTTAACTGAGAACTGAGCAAAACAATAACCATGTGAAGCCAAGGGGCGGAGCTACGTTCTGATTGGCAAACACAATGCCTTTTTGTTTTATACAGTAAGAGGGAAAGCGACCGCAGTTTTATCGATGTAAAATTATAGGAAAAGTCAAAGTCAATTGCAAGATTGCACGTTTTACATTTACGTATTGTCATTTCAATGTGTAAAGATCCTTTACATGTTCCGTTTAACAGTACTGTAATGAAAAATGCGGTTTTAACATGTAAGAAATATAAATTCTTTGAATTTGCTTCTTGTCCATCTTCCCCAACTCTGGATACTTCTTTTTCATAGTTCCGATGACAAATGTAGGCGAATTACTTTGATTGTAACCTCAGAACAGTGTTGCTTTGACCATAGGCACTTTGTTTCAGGCCAACTTTTTTTTTAAATTTGATCACCTTTTCTCTCTATCTATATTATAAAGTTCCCATGGTTTTGACGACGCCATCTTGCAAAAGTGTCAACAAGAAATGACGTCAACCATCTGTTTTATTTTGATGCCAATTTGGGACCAATTTTAAATTATGGGTCAGAAATTTGGGGATTCCATAGCGCCACTGATACTGAAATGGTTCACTAAAAATTCCTAAAGCAAATTCTAGGAGTAAGGCAACAGACTACAAATAATATGATTCTTGGTAAATTTGGCCGATTCCCTATTACTGTTATGAGAACAATAAGAATAATTAAGTATTGGTTTGAAATAATAAATCACCTTAATCATTAATGTATAAATTATATGGAATGAAGGACAGTACTGGGAAGTTAATTAACACGTGGAGTATTAACGTGAAACAAATGCTTTGTGACTTAGGTTTTGCCTTTTTATGGGATAATAATAATGTTACAGCTTTACAAGTTTAAACTGTAATAAATCGCATAATCGATCAATATCTTCAGTCATGGTATAGAAGTATAAATTCTTCTTCTAAGACTGAATACTGTAATGTTTTAAAAGTGATTTCAAAGCTGAAGCATACTTGAATTGTATTAATAATTCAAAATATAGATGTTCCCTATCTAGATTTCGCTGTTCAGTAATTAGCCATAGAGGAGGAGAGACATAGAAATATTGAGAGAAGTCAAAGATTATGTGTTAAATGTAATATGCAAGTTGTAGAATCGGAATTTCATTATTGATTTGTCCATATTACACTGAATTAGGAAAATATATCTTCATAGATATTATTTTACTTGGCCTAGATGGATCAAATTTAAGTGCATATGCAAAATACTAACAAGAAAGTCCTTATTAATCTGTCAAAATATGTCTTTTTTGTAATGAAAAAAGGGAAGGGAATAGTCATAAGTAAATATACTATATATTGTTCATATGTATTTAACAGTTTAATTAATATGTTCCCACAACATTTTTTTCTTACTTTTTAACATTATAAATAATAATTAATTTAATTTTATTTAGTGGGGGCCACCATGGACAGTATTAAAGTCGCTTGCTTTAACCCTCACTCAGCTCCTCACTGCGTGGGTTCGAATCCCGGCAGGGTCATTCGTATTTTCATGTGAGGAAGCCTTCCAGCTGCTTGCCGTAGGTCGGTGGTTCTACCCGGATGCCTCCGTGCATTTGGGGTCTTCATCCACCTGTAAATTAGCTGGACGTCGCTATATGACGGAAATACTGTCGAAGCGAGGGTTTAAACTCAAATAGTCAAGTCAAGTCATTGATATAGTCGTCTAGATAGTATATATAGTATATATATATATACTCGCAAAAACGTATTTTTAACGCCTCTCACTTTTAATTTTGCTAGGTGTTTATTAAAATTCAGATTAAATTCAGACAACATTAAAAGTTACAATTTGTGAATAATATATTGAAAACATGCTATTTAAGTATATAGAAATTTAATCTTTCTAATTATGTCATGCCTTGTTGTTGCTGTTGTTTTACAACAAATTTTAACAAATAGTAATGATCTACCATAAAATAATACATCTAAAATAGCTTGGTGACCGCCTTTTTCAAAATTTAAAACTTTAAATATAAAGTCTAAGGTACTTGTACAATGATTAAGAAAAATCTTTTCGCGTCTTTATATCAATAAAATATCAAACAATACATAGTATTATAAATAATTTGCCATTTAATTATCAGTTACACAATACATAAGTACTGTAAAATATTGATGGGACATAAACCAGAAACCACAGTATTAAATGTATACTTACGTCTATATCCATCTCTGATGAAGAGTTTCGTATCCAGAACCTCTGTAGGATCGGCTGGTAACATTATAAATCGAACTTCAGTCCAAAAATACAGACTGCATTGCCTAGTGGTGCCGTTAAATAAGGCAATCGAGCAGTCGTTGTTTTGATAGGCATTGCACATGGCTGCACACTGCCAACTGGTTTTAACTTCATGTGACGCTCTTGCTCCAAATTCTAGTCTTCTGACAAGGGTGCCATAAATATAATTAAATTTCCCGAGTGTAACATTTGAGTCCAAACAAAATACTGATGTCAGACCGAAAAGAAAATTGTTATTTGCATCTTCTTATTTGAAAATTATTGTTCTTCCGAGCTGCGTAGTCTTTCAACAAATGACAAATGGTTTATACAGATTCAACCAAGCTGAACCGAAATCAAGT
This sequence comes from Solen grandis, assembly GCA_021229015.1. Classification (NCBI taxonomy): domain Eukaryota; kingdom Metazoa; phylum Mollusca; class Bivalvia; order Adapedonta; family Solenidae; genus Solen; species Solen grandis. The sequence goes on along the minus strand of CM037795.1, from coordinate 36,347,538 downwards.
ATGACAAGGGTCGACCAGAAAGTATGTTACAGACATTCATAATAGTACATGTGTAACAATACACCCAAAGAGCAACGATGTCAAATTTCATCAACGTCTACTTAAAGATGGCTTTTAAAAAATGTTGGCCGCTTATTTGATCGAAAACAATATGGATGAATATATCTTGTTAAAATATTGAAGTTTAAGTGCGTCGTCAGTGATTCTCACGGGTGTACATAACATATAATTTTTAGACTAGGGCGTATATCTATGAGGTGCTTTATTAGAGATGGAACGCTTTTTACTAGTTCATCTTTATTCAAGTGTAATGATGTGGTATGTCAAACCAGAGAAATATAATAATAAAGATTGGCAAGTAATCAAAATCACTCAAAATCACGCGGCAGATTGTCCAGATCTCACAAAGTCACGTTTACAAATTTCTGCTTTTCTATATGAGATAATTGAAAGAAATTCATATCTTGCAGTAGAACAATACATAACCTTCAAAATGATACCTAATATATTAAAATTAGTAAAGAAATAAAGTTTCATGTAAAATACAGAAGCCCCTACATGAACAAAAATATGTAGATTTTGTTTTTTTCTGCCATTTCTTTTTCTATACAAAAAATTAAAACTATTTTTAAGAATGTTATTTTTCTCTTTGATTTTCCATCTATTTTTAGATTCAGTGACCTGTCGCGTGACAAAATAATGTTTTCCTCTGTCTGTTACAGGAGTTTCCTATGTTTAATAGATCTTTGGCCAAACATTTCCTAAACCTGATTTATACTTTTAAAACAATCAAGGCCATCAGCAGCCGTGACCTGTCGCTCTCGAGAAGGAAGCTCCAACTATTCCAGCATCACTCTCTTACATGTCAGTATGGAAGGCCACAGCTGTCTTATGTTCGGCATTGATTTTCAGATGGGTCCATATAGCATTTTGTGGGATCGTGTTATCATCATCTGTGGTTGTTATGCATAATGTGGGGTTGTAATATCATCATGTGAGGTTGTAATGTCATTTTGTAGGTTTAATATCATCATGTGAGGTTGGGGGTTAAAATATCGTGTAAGGTTGTAATATTAGCACATAAAATTGTTCGTCTTGTTTGTTCTCTGTTGCATCTTTCACCATGCTTTTCGTTTCTATGTTCCCATGCTCCTCTTGTTTGTTTTCTGTTGCACCTTCCACCATGCTTTTCATTTCTTTGTTCTCATGTTCGTCTTGTTTGTTCTCTGTTGCATCTTCCACCATGCTTTTCGTTTCTATGTTCTCATGCTCGTCTTGTTTGTTCTCTGTTGCACCTTTAATCATGCCTTATGTTCTATGTTCTCGTCTTCGTCTTGTTTGGTCTCTATTGCGTATTCTAAACTTCTACTGTTTAACATGTTTACTTATTCTCTTCTTACTTTGTGCATTCTGAATTCATAGGGGAGTCAAATCCCATTATCTGGAACGAATATATGAAACATTCATGAGAAATTTATTAAGTAAATTAGATAATTAAATTTATCTTCACAGTCACTCACATAACGAAATCAATATTTCATATAACAGAAGACGCACTTAATTATTTATGTGTTTTACTAATCAACTTTTGGGCTATGTATTTTAGCGTTCTGATTAAAGAAATCACTACGCTCAGAAACTCTTTGAGATACTCAAATGGTTGTTAATTTCTCATTTTAAGCATTATATTTCTTTCTTTCTTGTAACAGTAAGCAGTCACTCTTATAACACAGGATCACATTTTTATTCTGTGTTTAGTAAATAATTGTGATTTTGATGTAAATCCATCACATTTCACTTTCCTGCTGTTCTAGCATTTGTTTATTCTAATAATACATGCTATATTTTTATTTACGTTGCAATAAACGCAACTTTGAAAGCAAAATATATTTCTCAAAACGAAACTTCTATTTATTGTAACAAAAACTGGCGTTATGATAGTGACCTATTACAACAGTGATTTATGAATGACATTGTCATCATTTCTAAAACTAACGTTTATAGTATGGCGCCAAGTATGTATTTTCTGAAGCAGTAGATACCTGACTAAAAGTATACACTGCTGCAAATTGTACACAGGCACCATTACATATATGTAAAACTGTTTTTATAAAAGACATAAATGAAAATTACGCTTACCTTTCTTATCTGCGGGTTATCTCAAAATAGTGTGGAAAATTAGCAAAAGTCACCTCTGTTTTCAGTCAAAAGACGTCTTCTTTCCAAATGGAAGGTATGTTAAATCAAGCATTTACAGGGATCAACGATTATTTTTATCACAAAGTCAGTTGTTACAAGAGTGGTGTTTGAATCAGGGACAATCTTTGAAAATTATTATTATAATGACAATGTTTACTAATTGTTCTATTATATACCTTATTACGAAGAAAAACCTGTATGAATATGTAAAGAAATTAGTGAATATCATGTTCTTTTTCAAAATTATAACACTAACATGCAGTTTTGATAATTTTGGGACATGCTTTTTTAGCTATTTTTGCTTGTTTGATGATATATTTCACTGTTTTATATTTGTTTCTGCTAGAAAGTAAATTTTTGCTAGAATAAAAGAAGGGTTACATATCAAAATTTCGATTCCCGTGTCTTTTTGACAAAAATTGAAAATGACTCTCACGTTGGATGTTAAGTGACAACCTAAATTTTTAGAGTCCTTTGAATTAGACAATATACAAACATGTATGTTTGCCAGCATTTGAAGTTGTAAAAACTAACATTCTAGTTTTTGGAAATTCTCAATAAAAATGCAGTTTTAGTTAAAAAATGCAAACATGTTATGTTTTGCATTTTATTTTTATATTTTAATGATTTTTTTTTACATCAGTGGATTTCATCTGAAAAGATAAAGAATAAACCGCGAACCTTGGCGAGTGTTTTATATTTTCTAAGCCGAGCAGGATAAACTTATCTTCATTCAACACTTACCTACTATTCTATTTATCCTATTATTTCAAAGCAATACACAGGAAGAATGAAAAGAAAGAACGAAACATATCACTTGACATTCAACACCGTTACGTGTATGTAGTACATGTAAACAGGAATGTGGTCACGGATGACGTCAGAATATAAAAACAATCACGAATGAGTAAAAAGCTAAGTTTATTCGATGGGCAGTTTATACCACAATATAAGATTGGTGATAGGATAAACTGTATTCAACAACTTTTGATAAAAAAAATGTTGAATTATTACTTTGATAAAAACACCCTTTGAAACGCTTTTTCTTGTAACTAAAACTTTTTATTGAGAATTAAGTTATAATTGCTTAATAAAATAATAATAATGTAAACCCATCATTTCGCTTAGACAATTGAACAGGGAGTGAGACAAAGATGTCCCTTATCATCTTTTATTTTTATTTTATGTATACAAACGCTGACAAATTATATAAATCATAACAAAGATATAAAAGGAATAGTTATCAATAAAACAGAGATAAAACTGTTTCTTTGCTGATGATGCAACATTTTTCAACAATGGTGACGAAACATCCTTTAAAAACTTAATACAAACATTAAACCATTTTTCAAAATGTTCCGGCCTTAATCTCAATATAAATAAATCCATTATCCTACGAGTTGGATCTTTAGATAAAACTAACATCCAATTCTGTAAAACACAGCCTTTCGTCTGGACTTCAGAAAATGCAACGGTTCTCGGTATAACCCTTTACAATGATATAAAACAAACATCCAAATACAATATAGATAGAACAATTAATGAGTTCAATAAGATATTAAAACAATGGGAACATAGAAAACTTACATTGATGGGAAAAGTCACGGTTATTAAAACATTTGCCCTGCCAAAACTGATATACCCACTATCAATTTTAAACAATCCAAATAAAACAACAATAAATAGTGTACAAACAGCCATATTTAAATTCTTATGGGATGGAAAACCTGATAAAATAAAAAGAAGCATTATATACTTACCCCAAGATCAAGGTGGATTAAAACTTACAAATATAGAATCATTCATGTATTCTATGAAAGCTGGATGGGTAAAAAGATATATAGATAAACAAAATGTAAGTCCATGGAAAACATTTTTCAATATGAAACTTAAACAGCATGGCACTGATCTCATATTTAAATGTAATATTGATGAAAACACAATTTCTAAAATAGATAATAAAAAAATCCTTCCTTTTCGATGTCTTACATGCATGGATAAAAATTCATACCCAGACAGATTTTTGCAAAAACCCAATAGGTAAAACAATTATATGGAATAACAAATTGATTAAAACCAATGGAGTGACATTTTTTTACAAAAAGTGGTATTAAAAAGGAATTTCGAACATTTCTATGACTATAGAAATAATTCAAAATACACTTTCGAACAACTTATAAATTTATATGAAATTGAAAAATCCGACTTTATTAAACACTAAAACCCCAAGTGAAAGAAATTGGTTAAATGAACTCTGTCTAATCCTCATAATTTCCCATGGAAACAGATATATAATAATATTTACAAGTCGACAATAGACACAACATTACGAAACTTCCAATACAAATTTCTGATGAGAATAATCCCTACAAACAAACTACTTTTCAAATTCAATTATGTATCTTCAAGCCTGTGTGATTTTTGTAATGAATCAATTGAGTCGATTGAACATTTATTAAATTAAAAATTTTATAAAATGTTGAATTATAATTTTAATACTCTTATAATAGTCATGAAATATTTTATATTTTATGCTAAAATTAATCAAATTAAACCATCATTTAACATATTTCAGGAATATCTCAAAAACAGAGTCAAAATAGAAAAAGAAATAACTTAGAAATGGAAAATATTTTCTAACTTATTAAATGCGGTATATTAAAGAAGAAAAACATCAGCCATGACCAACAAAAAAAAAGATTAGATTTAATCAAAATGAATTGAAAAGTAGAAATATTTTAACCTTAAACATAACTTCTTTTTGAAACAAATATACAGAAAGATATGATAGACAGTTTTAGGGAGAATGCGTGATAGGAAAACATATGTTAATAGATTAAGATTTTTTTTTTTTTGAGAAAACGAGATAGAGAGAAAGAGAGAGAGAAAGCATATTATTTAATTCCCAGCATAGTAAATGATAACTTGTTCATATGTATATGTGTAGGTGAGTGTGTGTACGTATATGAAATTTTTTTAGTGTATGTATATGTATGTGTTAATGTATTGTTTTTATGTCTGGAAATAAATAAAATAAAAATAAAAAAGTTTATTCGATGGGCAGTTTATACCACAATATAAGTTTGATGATAGGATAAACTGTATTCAACAACTTTTGATAAAAAATGTTGAAATATTACTTTGATAAAAACACCCTTTGAAACGCTTTTTCTTGTAACTAAAACTTTTTATTGAGAATTAAGTAATAATTGCTTAATAAAATAATAATAATGTAAACCCATCATTTCGCTTAGACAATTGAACACAACAGATATATTTCTTTGATTTCCACTTGCAATACTTTTTACTCATTACATTTCTGTCATGTTGTAAAATGCAATGTATTCTATCAGGAGATATTTTCTTTATCTTATCAGATGAAATCCACTGATGTAAGAAAAATCTTAAATGTAAAACATTGTTATGTTCGCTTTTTTTTCATAAACGGCAGACATAAAACAAGTTAATAATTTTGCTCGAAACTTGTATATTACCTTTCAGACTTCATTTTTTTCTAATGCAAATGCACTCATGCACGAAACTATATGTTCTACTTATGTAATACTTATGCACTGATATGACGATACATAAGTGCGTTAATTATGTTTTCTGTTATTAAATTTATATTGTAGGGAGTTCGTCAACAGGATGTCCATAGGGACATAGGTTTCACTGTTTGATTAATACATAGAGGAAATGTGTTAGTTTTGAGTGAAAATGGAAAATATCTCATCGAGGAGAGCTTCAATTTAATATATTCAAGAGTGCGTAGCGCGCGCGAAAATATTAAGATTGCACATGTATCACCTCGAGATGAGATGCATTCTATATTCACTCAAAACAAATTTTCTTTTTATTTTATGTTTACTGCCGCTACATATCCATGTACGTACCCTTTATATGTAAAAAGTAGTCTCGGCAGATCTATATCACCCACATTGTGAGATATAGATATAATCTTACTGACAAAACACAGTATTTCAACAGTATGCATTTAATAAAAACTCTGTTGTCAGTCCCACACACACGTAACAATAATTATTACAAATTCATGATATTAGGTGCTTACATATGACAGATCTAGATGCACGTTTGTTCTTAGAGCGTTATGAGTGAGAGTCATGAGTGAGGCTACTTAATAGTATTTAAAAATTAATAGTTTGAAACATAAAATGGGTATATTCCAATTAAAAAGAAAGCCACAAAACCAAGCAGATTGTTCCCATGGCCATGCAAATATCCAAAGTCCCCCGACAGATTCTCCGCGGTAGCAAAACCTACCTACACATTTAATGAATCCAAGCTACGACCCTGCAAAATACTACTAGAATGTGAGTTTTTGTAACTTCAAAAGTTGGAAAATATACTTGTATATTGTCTAACACAAGGGACCTTAAACTTTGGGTTGTCCTTTAAGATACAATGTTAAATAAATGAAATTAAGAAAACAATGCAATAAGGAAATAACGGTAAACCAACTCGGTATCGTTAATTCGCAACATTTCGGACTTCATTCGAACAGTACATGCGCCGAATTAATCACATAGGAGAGAACGAAATCACAGAATACTACCTGTACATGTCAGCATAATAATGAACAGGATGTAATTCTAATTAACCAATCCCAATGTCAATTGGACATAACACAAGGACAATGCATCGTACAGTAAGCCAAATGGACATCACAGAAGTACGTACAACTGCACCACACAGCAAGTCAAGTGAACACCATAGAGGGAAAAATGTACCATATAGCAATTAAAGTGGACATAACAGAATGACAACTGCATCACACAGCAAGTCAAGTGGACATAACAGAATGACAACTGCACCACACAGCAAGTCAAGTGGACATCACAGAAAGACAACTGCACCACACATTAAGTCAAGTGGACATCACAGAAGGACAACTGCACCACCCAAAATTGCAAATCAACCCCACATGATGATATTACAGCCCCATATAATGACTTAACAACCACGCGTGATGTCTTTATAACCTCACACAATGACATTATTTAGAACAACGCTATATGATAATATTACAACCCAACAAGATGACCATACAACCTCACATGATGATATAACAACCCCACATTATGACATAACAACACCACATGATGATAACACGATCCCACAAATGCTATATGGACCCATCTGAAAATCAATGCCGAACATAAGACAGCTGTGGCGTTCTATACGTCAGCTTACATTACAATCACCTCTGAGGTTGTATCCACAGGTCCATGTACGTGACATACTGTCAAATCATATGAAACAAATATACCAATTTCTGTTAAAATCTGAAAACTCGTGACTAAACTATCAACCGGAAAATCAGAATTCTACATATTTTTGACAATTTTGACCTTCACTGGTAATCTTGACATTGAATAACCCATCAGTTTTTATTTGACATACTTTCACATCATAGTGAACATTTTTACCAATTTCTGTTAAAATTTGGAAACTCATGAGAACCCATGGCTAAGCTAAACTGTCACCGGAAAATCAGAATTTTACATATTTTTGACCATTATGACCTTCATTGATGACCTTGACCTTAAAGAACCCATCAGTTCATTTTACTTGACAAACTTTCACATCATAGTGAAATTTTTTACCAATTTATGTTAAAATTGGGTAACACATGAGTAAACCATAATTAAATTATCACCGGAAAGTCTGACTTTCATGTCTGACATGGTCCTGAGGTCAAAATTGGCCCCACCCTAGGGGTTACTTGATTTTACATAGACTTAAATAGGAAAAAAAATTTGTCAGAAACCACAAGGCCTGGAGTTTAGATACATGATGTGTAACATGGCCAACTGCACCTCTACAGTACCATTAGGTTGTTCAAATCATGGCCCTGGGGTCAAAATTGGCCCTTGCCTCAGGGGTTGCTTGATTTTTCATAGCCTAACGATACCAGGTGAGTGATCCAGTGCCATTATGGCCCTCTTGTATGTATATAGTACAAATCTGAAAATTCTTCTTGTCCAAAAGTTTGCACTGCATATATGGCTGGCAGGGGGCAAAGCTTATTTTCCATATCTTACGATATTTGCTGTTTCTTCTCCTTCCACTTATACCTGTTATCGGCCAATTATATCAGGAGTTATGCCCCTTTTCCCCCTTTTAAGTATTAAAATGCCAGATTTCACTTTGTTTGCACTCTAGCATCTTCATTTTTTATCAATTATCTTCAAACTCTATGACAATGTTTATAGCCATATTCGTATGGCCAAGTTTGGTTATGGCTGATACTGGCTGATTAAGTCAGGAGTTTTGCCCCTTTTAATGTAAAAAAGTGGCATATTTCACATTTTTTGCACTCTAGCATTTTCATTTCTGAAGCAATCATCTTCAAACTTTATGACAATGTTTAATTACATTATCTCTTTGCCAAGTTCAGTTATGGCTTATATTTGCCAATTAGGTCAGGAGTTATGCCCCTTTTTATATTAACAAGAAAAGATTAAAACAAAATGTTTTAAGCCTACTGCCCCATCTCTTTTTCTTTTCTACTGTTTTGACCTTATAATCTTACCTGTCTATGCACAGGACCTTCATATTAAAAGGAAATAAATGACTTCTCTTTATATTATGCCTATTTATATAAAGAGAGGCAGTTATTATTTTATAAATTTCTCAGCACGAATATGACTCCAAATTCAGTAGCATTTTCCATATATTTTATGCATCTTGTGGATACATTGAAATTTAATTTTAGAATCCTAACAGTGAAAACATTATATCTAAAATGAACAAGCATGCTAAAAATCACTAGAGTGGTCGATCTTTTTTTAGAATTAAGAATTAAAATTAAAAAAGTGACTTCTCCATATATATACATGAAGAGATCGATTTTTTAAGTTTTTTTTGTTTTTTTTGGGGGGGGGGGGATGTTTATGTTTAAATCAAAGGAAGTAAATACAAATTACCAAAAACAAAATATTGGATGTATAAAACTAGTGCCTAAAACAAACTATAAACATATAACAATAAGAATTTGAAAAAAAGACCCCAGCTGGTATAGAACTCCTGAAAAGTACTCTTACCGATTTTGCTAATTCCACAAGCATGTAACAAAGGTGCAAATAAGGCTATTTATAGGTAATTACTGTGTCAAAACAGCAGCACTATACAGACAATTTTACTGTATTAACTACACCAAGCGTTCTTTATATTAGTTACATATTAAAAAGATAAACATTACGCATTACTTATCCCACCCATCATGTAATAAACAAACTACTATATATAATTACTATCTCAATACAGAAGACATGAAATGTGCAAATTCCAGACCGACAAGTGAAACGATAAGTATCTAATGGCCTATATATATAAAAAATCATTAAAATACAAACATCTACTGACTAATAACTTATTAAATATGATCAATTACACTGGAAACTGTTTAAAACAAACATAAATCACATATTTGATACCCTCAAACAATCACATAGAAAAATATCGGTCACTTAAAATTATTATATTTACAGCTTTATGTTCGACTGCAATACCAATTTGCACAGGCCCTAACAGGAGTGAAAACCCATTTTAATTGGACATACTATTACATATATACAGTACTTAAAAACAGTAATGTATATACAGTACTGAATACCGTCCAGAAAAATGGCAGATTTCACTTTGTTTGCACTCTAGCATCTTGATTTCTGAAGCAATCATTATCAAACTACATGTGTATTTAATATTTTTCATGGCCATACTCTCTAGGCCAAGTTCAATTATGGCTTATATCTGAGAATTAAGTCAGGAGTTATGGCCCTTTAATTAATAAAAATGCCAGATTTCACTGTTTTATCTTTTCGACAATGTTTAAGCCAAATCTCTCGTCAGTTTGACTTCAAATTTTGACCACAGGTACTGTTTGGTTTGTGGAAATGAAATGATCTCATGGATTATGTTTTCAGTACAACTATGCTATAATTAAGTAACTTGTACAGGCAATAAATGCAGTTTTTCTCAGGTGAGCGACTTCAGGGCCATCTTGGCCCTCTTGTTTGTTTAAATATATATTTGACATAGAATATTGCAACATTTGTCATGCTATACTTATTATCTGAATTTTACACCTAAAGACAGATAATTTGTTTACCCAAACTTAAGGTAATCCATCCATCATCAAATTATAATCATGGTCAAATGCCTAAAAGGACTTCAGTACAGATGCAAGCATCAATAACCTTTTATTATATGCTACTTTCCTCTAAGTTTTTAAAGGCTTGTATTTAAAATGAAATTCAGACAATCACTTGATTGATCATGGTCACATTTAAATGATAGATGGATTACTTCAATTCCTCACTATGTAAATTTATCAATTCATTCGACTTTTGCCTAATTGATATTGCATGTTTTTAAATCTTGATAGGTATTTCAATTTTTATCTCTTTCCGCATCTTAGTTAACAGAAAAAAAGCCAGTATATATTATTTATGTTATTTCAAAAGTGAATACTTTCTTTATTTCTGTGAATTTTTTAACCAATATTTATGTATGGAATTCCACTTAATATACCGGTAAACATTTTGGAAGGTCCTATATCTATGTATTTATATTTCAGCATTGAAATCAGTTCAGAATTAATTACACTTTATCTAAATAACGTTTTTTACAAATAACACAGTTTCCGAGAAATATTTGAGGCCAAGTTTTATTTTTTTTAAACCATATTTTTATGTTGGACCGTGTAATTTATTTGTCACATTAATGGCTTCAAAGAAAACAAACACCTTTGAATAAAGTTATTTCAAACTTTAATGTCATAAACACAAGTCTTCAAATAACATTTTATACCATCAACACAAATGTGAAAAACACAAATAAAATATTGTCAAAACATGCCAAAATCCTTTCTGAATAAAAGAATACACCCAACATTAGATCCTTTTGTAATTGACACTTTCTCGTTAAATCCTTTTTTGATATCACAAACAAGCTTTTACTTAAAATACCTTTATATTACAGATTTTCGCTTGAAACCCCTTTCTAAAACATAAGTTTAAGATTTTAGCAAAATGCCATTCATCTTAAGTTTAAGAATACATAATAACAATAAATGAAGAAAATCACGCACAACATTTATTACAATTTGTCCTACTCAATCGTCCAATGAAATGCACGTGTTCCGTTCAAAATTGGTTAAATATGAACCGTGAGGTCTTAATATCAAGAAACATGCTTACAACATAAAATTTGATTTCTTCGTTTCCACTTATGTTAACTTTGCTCATGTTATAGATATATATAGATAACAGACAATAAGTAGCTTATCGTGTTATAATCAGTGGTCTGTTTTAATGAGTTTTACCAACTGTAACCTTTATGATGATATCATTTATTTTGAACCACTATGTCCAACTTGGTGCCGAAAAACTGTAGCTTTAGTAATGATATCATTTATTTTGAACCACTATGTCCAACTTGGTGCCGAAAAACATAAAGTAAAAGTACAAAATACATACTACATGCATTATAAAAATTAATGTGTATATTATTTACCAAGCCTTGGCTAAACAATTCTGTATATTATAAGAAAGAGGACTGAGAGAAAGAAACACATTTGTTGTATCCTTTTTTTTACTTACTATAAGTTGAATATGTGTTTTTATAAATATACTGTTTTAACGCATACTGTCTTTTTAGCTCACCTGAGCACAAAGTGCTCAAGGTGAGCTTTTAGGATCGCCCTTCGTCCGGCGTCCGTCGTCGTGCGTCGTGCGTCGTCCGTCGTGCGTCGTCAACAATTTGCTTTAAACGACATCTCCTCTGAAACCGCTGGACAGAATTTAATGAAACTTGGCAGGGATGTTCCCTGGGTGAGGCTCTACAAAAGTTGCTAAAATAAACTTGATCCATGTAGAA
>CM037795.1:36285339-36335339 GCA_021229015.1 Solen grandis | reverse complement strand
CCTTAGGTCCGTGAAATAAAATATGCTTAAACCCATGTGTACAAGAATAATTGGCTTATGATTGTAGTCCTAAGATTCATTTTCATTATTTTAATCCATCGCATGCTTGTGTGTCCTCCCTCTTTTATTAATATAATACTTTTTCTATATTTCTTTTCCATTTCTTCCGTTTTTCCTCCATTCTTTCTTTTCTTCCCATCATCATCATCATCATCATCGTCGTCGTCGTCGTCGTTATTGTTGTTGTTGTTGTTTCGTCATTATAACCATCATTATTATTGTTGTTGGAGTTGGTGATTTCATCTTTTTCGATCTGTTATCTATTATTATAAATTCGGATGAAATGTGCTCAACTTTCGTTTCATTAAAAGTTCTACGTATTCATTCATTAAATGTATTGACTAAATTTCATGTTTGTTCACTCTGCAACGTATAAATTGCTCTAATCAATTCTCTATAATACTGTACATATAGATAGAAAAGCAACTGCAGCCGGTATTACTATTTTTAAAGCTTATATTAAGTGTTTCCGTAATAATAAAAAATAACACGTTATTAAAAGGTCACGTGTGATGTACAAAATTGACATCTTACAAGCTGCAACAAATGATGTACATTTGTAACATAACGCGTGTTCATACTTACAAGCTATTAATCTATCAAATTCGTTGATAAGTTTTTCTATTTTTGTATTTATTTAATCACATATTTGTAGTTGATTTTAAATACAAATAATAGCTTTAACCTTTAATTAAAATTGAACGGGTTATCATACTGGCCTATATTTTCATGTAACTTATAAAGCCTCTTACATGTTTGATATTGTAATTATTATATAACTGAATTTTTTTCAAGCTTTTATTATCCCCGTCATAGTTTAGTTTATACAAATTTTATTGCCAATTACAAAATATTGGTACAGATTACAATTTACAAACAGAATAGATGTTGACAAAAGGGTTAAGTCACAAGTTCTCAAACTTAGATTCGACTCTCCCCCGTCATAGGTGACAGCTGGTGATGGAACTATCCTGTAGTTCAACGTGCAATCTTTATACTGAAACATATAGATAGATATAAGAATATGATATCATGTTTTGTACAATTTATGCAATATGTTTTGCCTTATGGGTCGCACGACCTTCTGGCTTATATTGAATAAAAACTTCAAAACTTCAAACTTATATATGATATATTAAAATGTATCGTTGAATTTGTATTAATATGAATGTTGATTTTTTTTTTATGAAAGATTATTTCGTCTTTATTACTGCTGTTGTTGCTTTTTATTTTGTTGTTGTTGTTGTTGTTATTTCTTATTTAGGGATCTCTTTTCTGTGCCAGAATATTTCGTCACCTGCAAAATATGTAAACATTGTAAGTAAGTTCCAAATGAAATGTATGCCCGTCTTATTTGTGAAGATTTGAATGTCACACTGACTCCATGCTCTTGAATTTGTCAAATTAATAACAGAATAGAACATAATTATTTACATGTATTTGTAAATAAAGACCACCGGCCCAAAATACACATCAGTAAACATATATTACACAGAACTAAGTAGAGTTGTGTACATTGAAAGTATAAAATGTATATTGCCAATGATAATATTGGGACTGCATATAAATAACAACACTAGTTCCTGTCACAAACAACAGAAAAAGAATATCACCAGTTCAATAGCTTTGATACACACAAGACTAATTTTCGAATGACATACTCTTTATTAGATTTCATAAGCCTGTAAAAATCCTCTAAATTATTATTTCCATGGTACCAGTTTAATAAGTACCGATTTTTATGACAGTGTATTTCTCACACTGAAAAATTACATGGTATTCACACTCAACAACAGATATATTGTATGAATTAAAACAATATGTACAAATTATTTTCTCTGGGTTCATTTACATGTCTACCAGTTTCAATCCTAAAACGATGACTAGATCACCCGAATTTCGCAAAAGCTATTCTTAAAGTACTGTGCATATTGATATTTAAATAATGTTCAACATTTAAAAGTGACTTAAATTCTCGATAAAGATAACATCTACCAGACTCAGAAACAGATATATGCCACTCTTGATTCTTGATTCTTCTTAATATATATGAATACACTTATTTATACAGTATTTATATGTCTTTACATTCTTAATTATGGTTGACTTGCATCTCTCAAACCCCTAAAGATTTAGAATTATTGTAATAATATTAATGGAAATTGGTACACAAATAAAATATATAATAAAACAATGTTTAAATTCATTATATCTTTGTCAAAAAATTTTGAAATAATTTGTTACCCTGATAAATAGGCATTTTATTGTAGGAGTTCGAGAGGAGATAGGTTTCGAGAGATGGTAAGTCAACCATATAATTATAATCAATTCAGGTTTTATTTCAATCTATTTATAAAAGATTTGTGACGAGTCGCAGGGAAACAATTTAGAAGGAGACGCGTGTAATTTATTTAATAAACAAGTTACGATCGAAGCTTTTCATTGAAGTATTATAAAAAGTTAATCATTTTGAGTGATTCATTATTTACATTTAATCAAATAAATCAAAATATTGATTTCAGAAACGTTGATACCGGCTAGAGGTTTCTAAAAAATAAAATAAATAGCCATTACTTTATAAATAAATTGTCTTTTTGAAACAAATGTATGATTACAAAACATTAAAGCATTAAGTGTTACCACAACGGGCACGTTTGGAGCACGTTGAAATTGAGTATTGCGCTTGTCTTGTGTTTTCGTGCGTTTCTTGCTATCTCGTGCAAGGCGGGGATATTGGGCTGATGTAAGACGTTTGATCGAAAGATTGAATAGATACCGACCATCTCCTTACAATAAATGCCAATTGTTTCCCTCTGAAACCTGTAAATTGGTCTCCAGTTTTCATTCTGGAATCCGATTGGCTGTCTGATAGAATCTCGTCAGAGACGAGATTTGCGCCAAAGCGCGTGTGGTCTCCACAGGCGACGCCTTGCCGAGAGGCGCAGTGACTATAGATCGAAAGGTAACCGCTATTTTAGTTCTAATCTGATGCGAGCGACTTGAGTAATTTCACTTTCTCGCTTACGGAACTACTAAAGTCATATCCCCTCCCACAAATCTGCAATAAATGTCGGACCAGACGACAAAATCGCACGTTGGGGTTCACCAATATGGCGGCAAGGTGAGACGCTCAGGAAGATGGAAAAGATGTCTGTTACCACATTTATTTCTGTATTCTTATCCCCCAATTTATCTAAATGGATAATTGCTAAGTTGTACCAAAGGTACACTAATCTAAAAGGTTCATAGCTTGTATGTATCCATATAGCTTCCGGTTGTTTTTCTCCTACACAAAACATTGACTTAACCATTTGTATTCACAGGGCATCAAAAAGACAAATATATATTCTTTTTAAACATATTCTATTTCACATATCGAGCTGAATGGATAAGGCCCTAAGATTTTACAATACAACTTCAGATTCGGCTTTTCCCCTATTCTTTAGATGTGTAGCTAGTTAAGAATAATGTCTATTTCTGACAATATATAAATATAATAATTTGTTAAGTTAAACAAAACTTATTTCAAAGCTATTTATAAAGTATTATTTATAAAGTATTTTTCTTTTTACATAAAAGGTGATGTAATCTTTAACATAAGGTATATACACATTTGGACTAAGTTTTTATTTCATCCTCATAGATCCTCTATACACGTATCAGAATTCCACTAAAATATATTTATCATATGATTAAAAGACGCATCTGAATATTTCAAATTTATTTTTATTTTGTAATCGAACTGAATTTCTGACTTGAAGAATCATTGGTTTCCATACTCACAGAAGTTTTCTCTCCTTAATTCGTTTTATTTTGAAATCTTTCATCTGAACAATGATAAACACACTCGTTCATTATTATATATTCAGCAACAGAACTTCTATATCAATGCATATATCGTATTTACCGGTATTCCCAGCCATAAAGTAAAAACTGTGGTTAATAAATGATAGCTATCATCATATACCATAAAAGATAAAATGATATCATAGCAATACGTTTTCTGAAGCAAAGCCGGGTGGAAGATAAATTAATAATAATAATAATAATAATAATAATAATTATTATTATTATTATTATTATTATTGTGTAAAAAGTCAAATAATATGATTATTTAAGATATAAATGTCGTTATTTCAATAAAATTGGTGTCATGTTATTTACCTGATCAAAACTTTAAAAAATATAAACACAAAAGATAGGAAAAGAGAAATAAATCGAATAAAGGATATGTATTTATTTTATATTTTTATAACGAAAATTAAACCAATGCAATTTGAGAGAGTATGTGCAAGTGATTTATGAGTTTATGGTTGTGATCTTCTGAATTCAAAATATAACAACAACAACAACAACAACAATAATTATAATAATAAAAACATTATTATTAATATTAGATAACATCAAAATTACACTTTATACGTTTTCAGGCGAAAACAATGTAAAATCTATAGTTTCATATTAAACGTATAGTGTACTGGATACTGAGCAACAATAGTTAACATTCATGATGGCTTGAAAACCTTAGAGTGTGTGCATCAATGTAGCCTTGTTTGATGAATTATAAATGTACATTATAGAGAAAATGTCACTTCTGTTTACCCATCTAAAACACGTTTTTGTCACACTTGATTTTTTATTCAGTTTTTAGTCTATTTTTGTTTTCAATTACATGTAATTTTGTTACATTGTTTTCCTACAAACATTGAGGCTTTACTGTTCGTGATTTGATCTAGTAATCGATTTTCGTCTAATACTAATCAAAGATCGTTTTGTTCTTTATTGCAAGATAAAGAGAAAGATAAACGTAATCCATTGTTAGATATGATCCATTGCCCCATTGTTTAGTTGTGCTCAAATGACAGTATAATATACTCCTAACGCACTCATCGTGTTATAGGCACTTGAAAGAATAAACAATTAAACGATCCCGCGCCGATTTTTATGGTCTTCCATAAATATTTGTAAAACATTTACTCTTAAACGATCATTTCTGGAGTGTTGTATCCTGATAATCTCGTCACCTGTCGCGAGAATAAACGAGAATCTATTGTACTCGCCAATCAAACACGCCCGTTCAGCGAATCAAGAGCACCCCAATTTGTTGTATCAGTATCTTGTTTCGGCATTATTTCACTAATCATTAATCTCTTTCTAGCCAGGACAGGTGAAAGTGAAGTGCAAAGGTCTCTGTAGGTTCCACATTTTATTGTAGTTGTTAAAGTAGTGTCCGTATCTTTATTGTTGGCCGAAAAACTCTTGAAAACCCATTAGTTCGCGTGGCGCATGAATTTATACATTCTTCAAATTGCTGTTGAAATATTACTCTTCAAGAACCTTCAAAGGGTTAGTAGTAAATCAACAAGGTGTTCTGTTTGCTTTTAAGCATTCACGTTCCCTGGTTACTTTTATTTACCTCCCAATATAACTTTATAGAAAACTATTTTTGACTAGTAGGATAAAACCCATCATAAATTGATTACAGAGAAATCTGAGAGCTGATTTTGTTTGTTTACTAATACTGATAATGATTTTGTATTGTTATAAAGGGAAACATAAAAAAAGAAACAGAAAATGCATTTTGTAAAATTAAAAAGTATCAATATGCAAGTTATCAACTATCCAGCTAAACTGGTAATTTTATTTATTTATATTATTTGTTTATGTGTTTACTTATATTTGTAAGTTATATTTATTTCCCTAATGCAACTGCGTAAAGGCGGCTTCGCGCCTGAAATTTGTGGTACAAAAAGAAAAAAGAGAAACGGAGCAAAATACGGTAGGTAAGTAGAAGAAATAAGTTCAGCTAATTAGTAAAGCCTAAAGCGTTTCGTTGACCGTGTTTGGATAACTTACAGCTGTATGGGGAATGAATTCATCTATCTAGACTGTAAGCAGTTTGGCGACAGACAGCGCGGGCCTATGTGTTCATCTGACCACATATCTAACTGTATACACCAAATATTGCGGAAAAACTGAACTGTCATCATTGACAAATGTTACTTACTGCGCGTAAAAGTGACAGTTTACGGTGAAAGTTTAAGTTGCGGCGCCGGAATGGACAATGATGGTTTGGGCTTCTCGTCAATCGAGCCGCATCATCACCTGGAGGCGTCGATCATTTGTCAATCACGTTGATCAATTTAAAACCACAATTATACACCGTCGTCTAGGAAACGTATTAAAAGGTTTGTACCGGCTAACCCACGGTAATATATGTCACTGACAGCATTCATCAATTAACGATGATGTTTTTGTGTGCGTCCGTTTCATCGATTAATTACAATGCCTATAGACTCTTGGCAAAATCCATGAGCATATCTCCTCAAAAACGTTGTTGATAATCGGTGAAATATATGGATAAAAAAACAACAAATATGAGCAATCTAAGTAGGCTTTTAATGTAATCAGTTTATTAAAACAACAAGCCGCCATTCAGTTTTGTAAGCTATCGCATGATTCAGCAAAATAATGGGTAATCAGGTCACCTCTGTTTTTAACGTTCGAATTCATAAGCGGTAGTTACTTCTCATGTTGAAACGCATGCAAGGGGGATCACTGCGGCGTATTGATTTGACTGACTTACCTACCATTTAGGTTAACACCGACAAGCTTGATACGGTTTTTAATAGCGGAACAATGTTGTTCGTTTCTCCGTTCCTGTCTTAACATGATGTAATTTTGTAAAGGAAAAAATAAATATAGATATGTCTTTTCTTGAAATTGTCTATGATAATATTTATAAGAGATGTCATTACGTTTTCAAATATTTAAAAGTTAGTTTTGGGGTTTTTGTTGTTGTTGTTGTTTTCTGTGGAGTGTTACATTGTACTTACACAAAATCAAGTACACGTACTTGCCGTTTTTTCTTTTTTTTTCTTTTTTTTTTTTTTTTTTTTCCTGTTTACAATAATAACACCATTTGAGCAAGGTAACTCGTAGTGTAAAACAGATTACATCACAATTTTAACTGTTTGTATTTCCAGTTACCTTGTTCGATTTAGTCCTGTTGTAATTATGCTGAAATCACCTTTACTAGAAGGTACGAAAACCAGTAGGCGTGAATGTCATTTACAGGGACTATCTCAAAATACATTTTTTTTTACATGCTGGTTCATTAAAATCAGATTCAGTACAATTGCTCATATTTCGCAAACTGAATCTGACCAGGAGATATTCTATATAAAGGTCCTGATCTGACCACTACCACAAAGTCCCGAGAGTGCCAAAATCAACTCCTTTTTGTTCAGGCTTTAATTCTTATCCGTAAATTAGTAAGAACTTTTTTCACAGCAGTTGTTGAGGCATCGATTTTTTTATGCTTTACCGAAGTCATTTTGGATTACTTCAAAGGTCAATCTGACTTGACCTTTAATGCGATGTTGTGAGATCCTAATCGCGGAAAGTAGAGGAGCGCAAATTAGTACATGTATATAATTTTAATGGGATTGAATGATTTACTGCGGTAAGTGAAGCAGCCAGTATCAAAAAGGCAGCGAAACAGGTATTATACGCCAACAAAAATAGGTTTATGCCCAACTGTCCCACTTTTTGATATTTTGTTTCCCAACTGTCCCACTCAAGATTTTTAGCACCTTGCTGGGTGTGTTTTGATAAGGGATTATAATCTATTTCAAACTACAACACATTAAAATGAATTGAAGTTGTATTATCTGATTTTGTTTCTGATTTTTTTTTTGATTTTGTATTTTAAGAGGTAAAATTTCATGTTTTAGTTATATTGTATTATTTCTTTCTAAAATGTGTTTATTAAGGTCCATTAATTAGGGTTACTAAATTAATTGTAATTTATAGTGTAAACATGCATTCCTTTGATCTCTGGCTTTAAAGCTTATGTGAATTGATAAAGATAAAAAATAATTTGAACTTATTAAGATAATTATCACCTCTGCTACTTTTTTCTTTAAATTGTGTTAATTGATTGGTCCAACTAAAGTCCATTTATCCTGTATATATTGCTAAGTGATTGGATTAAGAAATACAAACAAGTCCTTTGATCTAGCAGTTTACTACTTAAGGTAAACAATTTGATTTGAAGTAATTAACATTTTTGGTTATCAATTTATTGTGACTTTCAAACTGTGATATCTCATTAATGAACTGAACTGTATCAGATACAATTTTGTCTTCATTTGATAGTAAAATTTCACTAAGTAACATCGTCTGAAATTATAAGCTAAAATGGCAAATGCACAAGTGAGTGTGCAGTTTGTCAAGAACCAACGTGGTGGTGATAGTCTGGTTTACAATGGATTCAGATACCAGGTCAAAAACCGAAAACCAACAAGGGTGTACTGGGTCTGTCATGTCCGAACCTGTTCTGCTAAAATCACAACAGCTGACAACATTCCAGTTTCTGTGACCAATACCCATAATCATGCAGCCGAACACATGGAACTGAAGCGCCATGAAATAAATCAACTCATGCGAAAGAGGGCACGCGAAGAAACCACGCCGATTCCGTCAATATATGAAGAAGTCATATCCAGTCTGAGAGACAGAGAATGGGACGAAGATGCAGAACAAGTCTGCAAAGGATTACCAACCTTCCCCTCCACCAAGTCATCTCTATACAGGGAAAGAGGTGCATTGAGACCGGGGATACCAAAGTCCAGGAGTGACATAGATTTGGATGGAAAATGGACTGAAACGCACACTGGTGAGCAGTTCCTACTGGTTGATGAGGCAGAGAATGACAACAGGATGCTGATTTTTGCTACAAGAACAAATCTCCAGCATCTGGCACAGAACCCAACCATATATGGAGACGGAACATTTTATGTGTGCCCAGACATATTCAGCCAGGTCTACACACTCCATGGATATATTGATGGACACATGTATCCGTTAGTGTTTGCCCTTCTGCCTGGAAAAAGTGAAAGGATTTACTGCAGACTTTTTCAACATCTTCAACAGAAATGCAGGGAAATAGGAATGGAACTGGGACCAGACACACTCCTGATAGACTTTGAGGCAGCAACCAAGCAGGCAGCTCGCAGAGTGTTTCCAAATGTGAATGTGAAAGGGTGTTTTTTTCATTACACACAGTGTGTTTGGCGGAAGATACAGAAGCTTGGCTTAGTTGGACTGTATTCTGAGAATGAGGACTTTAAGAAACTAGGAAGAAGAGCTGCAGTTCTGCCTCTAGTCCCCATACAACATGTTGAAGATGTGTGGTTTGTCGCACTGACGGATGCTGAAAATGCAGAGATTCCAGTGGATGTTTCAAGGTTCACAGACTATGTCACTGAACATTGGGTTGAGGGAGACAAGGACAACTGGAACCATTTCGAGACAGAAGGACCAAGAACAACAAACAACTTGGAAGGCTGGCACAACAAACTAAAGAAAAGTATGAGACAGTCACATCCGAACATTTACAAGTTCTTGGAAACAATACAAAGGATTGAAGCTGCCAATGCTATCAAAATTCTTCAGCACAGTGCCGGAGGAGTGAGAGAAAAGAAGAGGAGGAAATACCGACAACTTGAACAGAGACTGTCTGCCCTGAAACACAAGTACATGGCTGAAGAAATCACTGTGATGGAGTATGCCGATTGTGCATCGCATTTGATTCGGTTTGACGAGTAACTCTGTATAGAACAGATCAGTAGGGTGGAATGTCACAGTTGTTTAAATGAAATGCTTGTTTTCAAATTAAAACAAAATACAATAAATTGTACCACCAATATAGCCCTGTCTTTATTTTTTTTAAATAAAAATAAAAAAAAAAAAGAATACTGACAACATCCTAAAACATAATAAGTATTATAAATACTTATTATAAATAATTTTGCTAATAGCATATAACTTATTATAAATACTAATGCAATATATTACTAACCATAAATACTATTGCAAATTGCTCTTAATAATATAAGACAATAAGACAAATAATTGCACTGAAATATTCCATCCATTTAGGTAAAGACTATAGTCACTCATCCATGACAGTCTATTGTTATCCAATTAAGCATGATTCCCAACTGTCCCACCTTGATTTTTACTGTTTTATATAAAAGTGGGACAGTTGGGAAGACACCCAAAAATAGTCCCTCGGCCCGATTCTTCTACCATGATAACATAATTATGAAAACTAATGCCCGTCTTGCAAAGTCTCCAACGCGGATCTAAGGGATGTAACTCGTACGATTAACACAAGACATTTAACGTGAAAATATGTTTAACTGTAAGCATTCAACAGATGTCAGTAAATTATGACAAGAAGGCCAAGATGGCCCTGATTCGCTCACCTGAGAAACATTGCCTTCATTGCCAGTTATTGTATTATGAGTCATACTGAATATACATGTATAATGCATGCAGAAGTACAGCAAGATCATCTAAATTCCACACAAAAACTGTACCTGCCATCAAAATTTTGAAGGTCATAGCTCTAATAAGTCTATAAAAAATTCAAGTGACCCCTGAGGTGGGGTAAATTTTGACACACCAGGGCCATGATTTGAACAGATTTGGTTGAGGTCCACTAGTAAACATATTAACTCCAGGCATTGTGGTTTCTGACAAGAAGATTGTTTGAGGGTTGTCCTATACAAGTCTATGTTAAATCAAATGAACCCTATGGCGAGGCCAATTTTGGCCCCAGGTCCATGATTTGAACAAACTTGGTAGAGGTTCACTAGGCCATGTTTAATACACACCAAATATCTAAACTCTAGGCCTTGTGGTTTCTGACAAGAGGATTTTACTAGTTTTTCCTGAATAAATCTTCATAAAATCAAGTGACCCCTGGGGTGGGGCCAATTTTGACTCCAGGTTCATGATTTGAACAACCTTGGTAGAGGTTCATAAGACAATGCCACACATCAACTATCTAAGCTCTAGGCCCTGCGGTTTCGGATATTTCCCTTTAAAAAACTATTTTTAGCTCCTGTGACCCAGATATGCAACAAATCGGAACCATTTGAACAACTTTGGTAGAGCTTCATGCAAGGAACATCACAGGCAATTTTCATCCAATTTTGCCCAGTGGTTTAGGAGAAGATGTCGTTTAAAGAAAATTGTTGACGCCGGACGCACGCACGCACGGACGACGGACGACGGACAAAAGGGGATCATAATAGCTCACCATGAGCACATTGTGCTCAGAAGAGCTAAAAATGTGTGTGTGTTTGTGTTTTTTTTTTTGTTTTTTTTTTGTTTGTTTGCATGATTATTTTACGTATCATATTGCATTTGAAACTGAAACCGCGAAAACTCGTGAAACTACGTACATGTATATTGTCGGCTGCTGAATGCCGCGTTATCGTCAGCAAGATACATTGTTCTTATAGTGATATTGTTTTGGATTTTGAATTTTTTCATGATTTACTTATTTCCCATAAGTTTTCATCATTCATTTTTTTCTTTCAAACGCGCGTAAGAATTTGAATGTCAATATAAAAACGTCGCATCATTTCTTGCATTTTAATGTCTATTGTATTGGTTTGGTTTGATTTTTGATAATCTTAAAGTTAAATAAAATACATGTACATGTATTAAATATCTCTGCTACAGTGGGTTCGTGTTTTTATATTATTATGACGAAAGTTGTACACTACAAAAAATCATATATACAGGATATGACAAATTTCCCCTACCGAGTTCAAGGAAATGTTAGCTTAATAGCTTTTTCATGAACGAATTAAGTGAAAAATGATATGAAATAACAATTCATGACAAATTATTTTATCATATGACCTAGACTCAGTAAACCGCGATTATAACAACAAAAAAAAAGCATGGACGATCAGACTGTGAACTTGGTTTACTTGGTTGTATTGATTGATGTCTGTAATATAGCAATCAATAAATCAAATTTATTGGCAAAATCGGCAATCGAACTTCTATTTGTAAGCTTACACGAAAAAAAAATAGTTTCAAATAACGATTTAACATCTGTATTTCTCATACATTTAAACAAATATGAAAAATACATATTTTCAATCAAAGAAACTTGCATCAAATACATTTAATCCAGGTGTTTGAGTTCAACACAATATGTATACATAGAAAACACTTACAATGCGCGGAGTGATGTAATTCGGCTATTCTAAATCATATGTAACGTGTTAAATATGAGAAAATACGTGATGGTTATAAACCGGAAACAGCTGTTTAAGCGTGTCATATAATACATGTAATAAAACAATAACCTACATGCCTTTTTAACAAATTAATTAATTACAGGTACATTTAAAAAATTTAGAAATATCTGAAGACTAAACAAAAATGGCAGATCATTTCAGACCCCTAATTCCCAAAATTGAAAGAAATCTATCTTCTTTATATAAACATTATTGAAGTATACATACCTTTCCTAAAATCTAAAACAGAAATATAAAAAATCCATAGAAAATGAAACAATGAGGGCTATAGTGCTCCAGGTCGCTCATCTGAATGCAATCACCTTAAATAAAAACAATTCAAGTTTTACCTGGTCACCTTCAAAAGCAAAAAGGATCAAGATTTGACCATCTAATTTGATTGTATAAAGTTTCACATGTGAACAGCCCTACACGATGGAAGCCTTGTTTTAAATGGAATCAATATTGTTTGATTATTTTCTTTTATGAGTTTTAGGTAGTTATCTTGTCAAATTACATTGAAATATGATCAGCAGTTCTATATCGCGAGGATTTTTTTTTCCAAAATAAAATCAACTGTTCTCTTACAGATTATAAGAATTTCGAAATTAAGGTTTTATTAGGAAAACAGCCCCGTCTCACCTGGAGGACTCATTTAAAGGGACCGACTTTATTCTTGTGGCTATACTAGAGGGTTATAAGGTGCGAGTCTGTGACAAATAAAATAAATTTTGACCATTAGTTTCAGAGAAAATGATTTTTTTCTCAGAAACTAATTATCCAAGGTGTCATGCCTATTTTTTTTTTTTTTTTTTTTAGAAATTCGCTTTTGTGGAGGACATAGGACATTATTCATGCCAGTTGCATTAACCCTTTACCTCGTGAATATTCATGTAGAGGTTTGTGGCCTGAGGTAAATTAATCTATTGGAATTTTAAACAGCATATTACACAATGGATTTTTCCTTGGCCGTGTTGAACTACAATACTGTATTTGCAAACAGAGGAAACCCTGATCACAAAAAATGCGCGCGCACGCCCCCAACACCTTTATTATACTTATTTTTCAGTTACCTGTTTGACAGCTTCTATCTATTTCTGCAAATCATGTGAACAAGATGATGTACTAAGAACAAGTCTCATTTTTTGTCCTGTTCTGTTAAGGTTATATCAATTTTATCCAGTTAGTTTCTATATTGATAAAATCCAATCATCGAATAGCTGCACCATTTATTTAATGAATAAATTATTGTTTTCGTTCCTTTAATATTGCATCATTTTACCATGATCGTATGATAAGTGTAAATGTTATGGATGATTGATAGAAAAATGTTAAAAAGAACAGCGACAGATATTATTTCATGACACAACCAAACGAGTGTGTCGATTTAAAAATCGAACTCCGCCACAGTATTTACCTCCCTTTACAGTAGTCGTAAATAGAGTAGCGTGACGTAACCGGTGCGTGGAATATCCACGACTCCTATTTGTAACATCTCCGGTAGGCTTCGGTATGTTTCGGGTTACCTAGGCAAGTATAAATGGAGACCGGGGACCGGAGTCCAACGGTAGCGCACACGACTACAAACCCGAAATGGGACCCAGCACTAGTCCAACCCTGGGACCGTTGAAAGAGATAGGTATAAGTTGTAAGAACACTTTTCACAATCGATGTAACATAGATTGGTTAAAAATTAGATAAATAAAAATTAAAAAACATCAATATCATGTTATGACACGAATCCATGAATAATTGTGCCCATCGAAATATCCTTAAGTATATGATCAACGAAATTTAATGACCAAATGTCACGCAATTTAGTTACTAGGGTTCCTATTAAGATAATCCTTCCATCATTAAATTTGATCATTGTCCATCAAGTGCTCTAGGGAATTTTATAGTAAATGCAAGCCTTTATAGACTTAGAGCGAAAGAGCATGTAACTCCAAGTCAATGGATGTTTTGCATCTGCAATGAGGCCTTTATAAGCATTTGCAAGACCAAGAGGCCTTTGGTTACTATGAAAGTAATACTATCGAACGAATCCACAGCAAATTTATGAGAAAACCCAAATATTGATGGACTTAATGGTGAATTAGGGCGATTTCCATTGGCAATTAGAAGAAAAATCATAATAATGAAATACTGGACAAAAAAATTAAGGCTGACAACAATTCTCTTATTAAATTTGTTTACACTTTTTTCCGCGAAGACGCAAATAATACCGTCAACTATGACGGGATTAATTGGGCGTTTCATGTAAAACAAATAGTTAACGAAATAGGTATGACTCATATTTGGCTTTAGCCTTAATCAAGATACTATATCGATAATTATACATATCATTAAACAAAGGATGATAGATATATATAAACAAACATGGCATAATAATATCAACACATCAAGTAGATTAGATTCTTACATTTTGTTTAAAATGATCCTAAAATTGAGAAATATCTGAATTGCATAAATATTAATAAATATAAAGTAAGTCTGGCAAAATTTAGACTTATCTCACATAATCTTCTAATAGAAACCGGAAGACATATAAATCTAAGCAGGACTGAGAGGATATGTCAACATTGTTCAATGAATATGATAGAAAGTGAATATCACTTTCTATTGATATGTCCAAAATATAGGGAATTAAGAAAAAGTTTCTACCTCAGTAATATTGGCACTGGCCTAATTTAAGAAAGCTTAAAACCTTAATGTCAACCTCAACAACAAGAACAATAAATTATCTGGCTAAGTTTATATATTTCGCTTTTTTACGTAGATCTTCTTCACAATCTGAAAATATTTAGTTTTAAATTATAATATAATATATTCTGCAATGCTACTTAAATACTTAACTGAGAATATCAACAACTACTTTTACTACTCTGTTCAATATTTTGTGTAACACTCTTTGCGTATGCTGTATTTTTGTAAATTTCTGTTATGTGGCTGTGAACATGTATAATTTCTATGCTGATAAAAAATATGTTATGTTATGTTATAACAATGATGGGATTGCGTATCCCAAGGATCGCGGACAGAGAAGGCGATCTATGAATTGCATGCTTTGACCTATACTGCACTGAAGTGTGCAAGCTGGTCACAGTTTCTATTTATAGATTGCATTGACGGTCGGACATGAATAGACCGCATAGGGCAGACACTTCATCATCATCATCATCATCATCATCATCATCATTTTTAGTGAACGCCTCACTCTGAGAAGAGTATATTCGCGATTTGACACTTACTTGATTCGAAACAGTAAATTCTCTCGTACTTTATATTGCATTTGTCTCACTTGTAATTTCTTTCTCCGCGATTATTAAATTGTATATGTTTTTAGTCCTTTTATTAATATCTTTATTTGTGCATTTATTATTTCTTTGACTTATAATATAAATATACAGTTTATTTTCATTCCAAAAGTTGATTTTCTTTCTATTTTATCAAGAGCCTATACTACCCCTTGCACCTTTGACTGCATTAAATTCTATTTTACTATAGGGAAAGAAAATAAATAGATAAATAAATAAATAAATAAATAAATAAATAAACATTAAGAGCTATAGCGATAAAGAGATAAAGATAATTTACCACTACAACATATCGATTTTCTAAAAAAAAAATGATTGTAAAAAAAGGGGATAGTGATATTGTTGATAAGATATTTCATTAAAACCATAATGTTTTCAGTAATTTCATGAAATAAATTCTTCGCCCAGATATTTGAATTACCACAAAAATACCGTGATTTTTCATCGCCATCACTGATTATATCTTAAGTCCTTTTGTACAATTAAATAAATATGACACCAAATATTAATTAATGTAAAAACAAACATTTTGTCCCTTCACCAGAAACAATACCAACCATTAAACTACAACATATATATGAGTAATTAAAGTTTGTCTGTCAGAGAGGGGTCTATGTATACAAGCAGAGATGTAAATGTAGCTTCGTGATACAAGGTCTTGACACAGAGTTCCTGATGTAAAACGTACAAAATTCGTATTGTGAGTATTTGACTTTCAGCGCATTTTGAAATATAATGATCTTTGAGCTTCGTAAACTCGACCCATTTAACAAATTTTATTTATCATTATTTTTCGGCCGCTGGCTCAAAGACCTGTTAAACAAAGATAGGAAACTCCTGTAACAGACATAGGAAAATAGTATCCGTCACGCGGCAGGTAACTGTATTTTGCAAATTGTCTAAAATATATGGTAAAATCATAGAGAGAAAAAATAACTTTCTTATAAAAGTATCATTTTCTAGTGCAAGATAATATTTTCAGTTTAATTAATTTGAAAATTCATTAACATTTTTATTTAAATCCAACCAGTGTAGCAGAAAAGCAACACAATCTACATATTTTTGTTCATGCGAGTGCTTCTGTATTTTACATAAAACTTGTTTATTTCTTTACTAATTTTTGAACAGGGTTGCTTGTTTTAAGGAAGCACACATTTTGGATCGGACAACAATTCGGAGTTAAATTTAGAAATTTTATATTCATAGATTTCCCTCTTATTTACTACACTGAGAAAAAAACAAAAGAAAGAAAAAAAAAAAAAAAAAACTGTTTCCTCTCTTAACACTAAATGGTGACAATATTCATGTTTATTTCAGTACGATTGCGTTATGGAAGTCGAAAATGATAAAAATGAAGTAGGTTTTTTTACTTTTTTTTTCTTTTTTAAATTTCTTTACAATATAAGACATACATATTTTTGTCATAATGAAAATTATTAATTTAAGTACATGTGTGTAAATATATGAAACACATAAAGTTACATGTAATTCAAATTCAAATAGAAAGTTTGTTGTTTTAAATTACATACTTATATCATCTTATAAACTGTAGGTAAGAGAAATGGAGAGAAAGAGTGGCAAGGTTTAGTGTTAGCAATCCATTGAGACAAATGATGTGTTTATCGTTTTTAACGAATGTATTCAATCAAGGTAAAAGTGGGTTTATAATATTTGGTTCATTGGCATCGCTTGGAAATACTAATTTTATTTTGATAAACATAAGAAATGCGACATCATAAAAACCTGTTCTCTCAGCGCTATCAGTACTTTGATAATGTATTAGGTATCATTTTGATGGTAACGCAAGATATGGATTACTTTCAAATATCTCAAATGGAATATCAGAAATTTGCAAACGTGACTTTGCGAAATCTGGACAATCTGCCGCGTGATTTTGAGTGATTTTGATTACTTGCCAATCTTTGGTTGGCTGTTTTGTTTTCCTGTCTAAACTTAAAGGTGAAGGTCACTAAACAGCTGATGATTACTATAAGTTTTGATTGGTCGACTTAAAAATCTAAAGTATCCCCCTGGAAAAGAGATCAGAATATTCGCTATGTATATGCATTCATAAAACCTCGATTATTCGACAGGAACATATTAATACATGTCTTAACGTCCAAAATTATGAATTCAAGTACACAAAAACATAGCTTAAGGATGAAAAACACAGGTTGAAATGAAACCTTCAGACCCCTTCGTATCCTGAAAATCGCACATTCCAAAAGGACGTTAATATTAATGTACAAGGTGGTTGAGGGGTTAGTTCCAGCACTGCCAACATCAGATTTTGTGAAATTCACCAGACCTAAAAGGACAATAAAAACAAAAAAAATTAATGGCTGCGAAACATCAAATATACTAGAAAAACGCATTTGCAAAAATTCAAAGGGTCTGGAAATACCATCATCAAACTCTAAACAATATGAAAATTCATTCTTTGTGGACACTGTGATTCACTGGAATCATCTCCCTGATAATATAGTGCATGCTGGCTCTGTTGAGGCATTCAAAAATGCCTTAAAGAGCCACCGCCAATAGTGCGGAGCTCTTCTTCGGTTGTGTAAAACCCAGTATTGGGATCTACAACGTATTTGTTTCAGATTCAGATTCAGACGTATTATGTTGTGAACTGGTCGTTCGTCCGATCGTCAGTAATTTCAAATCCGTTCTATATATTTTGAACGCTTGAAAGACATTCACAGTACGTGGATCAAATGTCCTCTCATCAAGATGCAGAATAAACTCTAAATATAAGAAACACTAAATATAATTAATACACTAACGTCGTGTATTTTTTAAAAGATACTTCTTGTTATTATTGTTATCGATCGATCAAAGTTATACGCGTGGTACGTAAAATCCGTGTTTCCTGTTTTTCGCCGCATCTTTAACTTTTCATACTTCCGGTAAAAAGGTAAACAAATTAGCGCCAGATTATGTGAATTTAAAGGTAAACGTCCAGTTGCAGAGCTGCTGCAGAAGACATTAATTTTTTAATACCATTATAAATTGCATTCAGTTTCATTTAATAGAAAAGAGAAGTTTAGTCACCGAACTTGCCTTTTATTTAATAGATTATATCCGATCAGGAGAAACAGTCGAGAAATCAGGAAATGAACGATCAGAATGTAACCAGCATTCAGTCTTTAATTTTCGTGTGAGAGCATGTGTGTGGAATTGTCAACTATTATGGTCACAATCAGTCATCCACCCAAGTTCCAACAAGCTCGATCCCTGCTGAACTAGTCAAGTTGACCCTACATTCCAGTTCCGACGCACTTTTCAGATAATTTGTTAAAAAAAAAAAAAGGAGTAGAACAAGAAAATGATTATGTATTGATTCCTAGACATGTTATTTATAGTAAATATATTAATAACTTTCAAATGAAATCTTTTATCGTGTTTGGCTGTGTTTTATTTGTTTAAATTAATAGCATTACCTGGAATTTAACCCAGATCTAAAGCACCTTCACCTGTTCCATGTGATATTGTAATATAAGCCCTTCTTGGTATTCTTGGAATTTTTTTCCACACGTCAGTGTCAATATAATCCGAGTTCTACACTTGCACATTTCTTAATATTTCCAATATCTATCTATCTATATATACTGCTTATGTTTCAGGTTTTATATTGAAAAGCTATTCCCATTAATTGTAGCCCAAGAATATACAAATTTCAATGATGTAATGCAGCCTTAGTATGGATTCCATCCCTGTAAACTTTTCCTTCTAAAATGAGACATCTTGTAACACATACAAACTGTTTTCAAAACTTTTTTCATATGTGAATTGTTCACTGTAAGATTCCACATAGTTTTAGGCAAACTTAACTCGTTTCATGAGTCCTCTGGAACTTGGCTAATTAAAATGACGGTTTGGACATTTATAAATTTGTCTGCTCATTACACAATAATATTTCAAACTTGATAACATAGTAAACAACAGAGTCAAGTCTTTTTTTTTTTAGTTTGTGTGATTTTTTGTGATACTTTGTGGCATTGGGAACATAATCCCAATAATGGCTAAAAAAATGGTAAAGAAAAAGACTTCTGAGGTTGCCTTATTTAAAAGTTAGGCATGTTAAAATGTAGTAACATTAGAAGCAGAAAAGGGTTTGGCATAAAGAGTCATCAGAGATGGGAAGACTCCTCAAGACGAGAACAAAGAGGGATGGTGCAGGATGAAATTCGAAGAGCAGAAGAACAGGCACGGTCAGCAAAGGCAGTTCAGCTTGGTCGACAAGAGAACAGGACTAGTGAAAAGTACCAGAAAGAAAACTCACTTGGCATGACCTTTGGACTTATAAAAAAGTCCAGTTGAGTTTCCTCCTATGTTCCCAATATGACTTGTTGTGGATACTTGCTAACCTGCATCAGTGGAAGCTTGCAGGAGATCTCCGCTGTACTCTGTGCGATTCTACAAGGACGTTGCGACACATCCTGTCAGGATGTCCAACTGCATTGGCTCAGGGTTGTTACAGATGGCGACACAACAAAGTTCTTAGAGAATTGGCACACATCTTGGAAGAAAAACAGGAAGAAAGACAGACTGCACCAGAAGTGTTCCAAATACATCAGCTTTGCACTGGAAGGAGAAAAGAAACCAGGTCCATCTATGGTCAAGACAGGTATCCTGCAGGAATCTAGATGTATGGATATGAGGGTGGCCCTGAAGAAGAGGCTTCAGTTCCAAGCAGAAGTATCCTGCATATGTCTTTGTCTGGATATGTCTTATAGTCCAAAGGGACTCATAATGGTAAAAATCTTCCCAGTTGAAGTTGGATGCCAGGGCTTTCCATCAAAGTCAACATGTGTGGAACATTGGGAATTATGCAATGCTCTGAGTAAAGCTGCTGAAAGAGCATCCAGTTGGTTTTGGCTACAGCGAACAAGACTGGCAGCTAATGTAGACAGGGTAGAGACTGATCAATCTATCTGCCCAACCATCTTGAGGGTGTACCGAGAAAAGGGCAAAACACCTGGATAACTCTACAAAGAATATGCAATAAAGAATACAGCAAGTAAAAAAAACATAAAGCGATCAACAGTCAGCTGAAATTTGTATGCTTAAAAGTTTTGCAAAACTGCTACATTTTGCAATAGCTAGCTATTTGCACTTCTGCCACATTTCTCTTTTGGACCTATGATATTTTATAAAATAGATATTATGTTTGCATTAAAAATGGATATTATCTTCATAATCTAGACAGATAAAGACATATAAATAATCATGCTTAACCCTTTCCCTCATATATACTCCTTTTGACGCCCTCAATAGGTATCACATAAAGCCTGATCTGCAGAAAACCACAGTTAAACCTTACCAAATTTAATTACAAAATCCTCATTTCCAGACCACTGAGGAGCAGCGAACAGCATAAAACCTGATCAGCCTGCGAGTTACTCGCAGGCTGATCTGGTTTTATGCTGTTCGCATAGGTCTTTTCATGGTTTTCTCTATGAGGGAAAGGGTTAAGGGCAACAAATTGCCACTAAAGATTTTAGGAAAGGGTTATGCATATGTAAACACCGCCAGGGACTCAAACAAACTACCGCTGGATATAGCCTCAGCTAAGTCACTCCAGATATTCAAAACACAAAGTGACATCACTCACAAATTAAACGCTTAGTTCTTGTTTTTATCCCGTTTTTAAACATGTGCATCTTGCCAGTATATTCAATATGTTGATTGTGGGCAGTAAATGGAAAAAGGAGGAAATTTATTTCATAAGCTTCCCACTGGATTATCCTAGCATTGTGATCAGGTTTATATCATTGTCACACTACAGACTGGCAACATTCGTAAAATGGGGCCGCCGTGGCCGAGCGGTTACAGTCGTGGACTACAAATCTCTCAGCCCCTCACCGCTGTGGTTCGAATCCCGGTAGGGACTTCGGATTTTTCATGTGAGGAAGCCTTCCAGCTGGCTTGCGGTAGGTCGGTGGTTCTACCCGGATACGTGTACTCGGGGTCTTCCTCCACCTGTAATTAGCTGGACGTTGCTATATGATTGAAATACTATCGCAGCGACGGTAAGCCCCAATACAACAACAACAACAACATTCGTAAAATAAAGAGAAAAAAGAATCTAGTGATGAAATGAATTTCCCAGTTCTTTTTACTGCCAGCGATAATTTTCATGAACAAGCAATGAATGAAGCAACTTGCCATGACTGATCAGACATTGTGCATGCTTGGTTTAATGATATTTGGTTTGCAGAGGTTCTACTGTTGTAGATATGCACCTTTTAAATGATCTTTTTTTGTAAATAGCTGGGTAGATTTAATCGATGCATCGATATATCGCCATTTTTTGCTGACGATACAGAATCATGATTCTAACCTCAAGAATCTATTCTCAAACGATACTTCAATGGATGACAGTTTTTTGTGTAAACCAGCGAAATTGAATATGTCGCTTGGCCTGCAGCGTATATCTTCAGCATAAAGTGTCTGTTTCCGTTGTTGTTAACTTTTGTTGACTAGATTGACTGGTAGACTAAATTTCAAAATAAAATAAAAGAAGATTTTTTTAATTAAAAATTAACTTAAAAATGCATTTTTCTATCATTTTTCCATGTGTCTAAGCGACATAGCAACATGGAGACAGAAATCTAATTTACAGCAGAAAACTATTGGTTGGCCATGTCAGAACTACATTATTTATATATTATCGAGTATTGTGATACTGTATCGTATCATGCCTACAATATCATGATACATTGTGATACTTTTTTGCTGGCGATACCCAGCCCTATTTTTTTAACATTGAGTAAAAGCTTACCATTATTTCCCTAGATGCTGACTTAAAGTGGCCCTGATAAAGTCCAACAGATAGATTGTTGTATCAGCCATGTACAGTACATGCAGCAGTGGTTGAAAAAAATCCAGATAAAAAGCTGAATGCTGACAGATGTTTTTTCTGCTTGTTCAAATTAAGTTGGACTTGTTGCAGTCTATTTACCTATTGCATATCATTGTTGATTACTCACAGCTGCGTATTTCATTTTACCACATATGCTGAAGCTTTGGGATATTTCTGTCAGGATTCATAAAATTCAAATTGGAAAAATCTATAGGAATTTTTCTGCCAATTTTGGGAAATTGACTCTAGCCCCCAATTCGGAAAAAAATATTGACATATTTCACCTAATTGGGAAATTTTAAGGAGGAGAAAATCAACTAAGTATGTATAGCATATTATCAAAAGAGGCATTTTATGTCATGAACACAATTAAGTAACAAACTAAACAACCCTCATCTGATTTAGTCATCTGAAAAGGAAAATCCAGTTTGAAAAATATTACTTATTTATGATTGGGAAAGGGCTGATTATTGGACGCTAACAATAGGCAGAATAAAACTCTCATCTTATAGGATATGATCACATAATTATCATAAATACTCATTTAAATTCTCTTTGAAAATCCAGATTTTTGTTATTTTAAAATTGTCACATGTAAACTGAAAACAAAAGTCAGTATACATCATCATAGGGAAAGGTCACTGTAAAAAAGAAAAGACAGTTTCCATTTGTACATTGGTCAATGGAATGAGTGTGCTGTTTTTCAAATAATCAATATAATCAACAAAAAAATTTAAAAACCCTGAGTCACTCCTGTGTTTCGGACAATATTGCATAATGTAATTTAAATCCAATAAAGATCAAGGCATGTAATGTGATTGTAGGACAGGATGTGACTAAATGGGGATTTGATGGGCGTGATTCAAACGGCCTTCTCTTCACTATGTGTAGAAGTTAGTATAACTTGTAAAACAGGATGTGACATAATAGGACATGAGGTTTGGTAATTGTTGATGATAATACTTTTTACACATAAAATAATGCTTTGTCATGATAAGACTAACCAGCATACAAGTAAGATAACTGTGTTGAGAATTTATGTGGGGTATTAATCACATTCTGTGATAGTTTTAGAGACTTAAAGAACTGTTCCCATGAACCAACTACACATGTTTGAATCATGTTTTTTGTCTTAGATATGTCTTCTTTTCCATATGTCCTCACACTTTTTAGTTTCTATGCATTTTTAAGTACTATTCTATTACAAAATTTCCCATTCAAGCCCCTAAATTTCTTAAACTGTTTTTCACACTTTCTACTAAGCTTCAGGCCTTGATCCCTCCCCAACTTCTAAAAAAGCTGTGTTATTTTGACGTTGTGGTCACATTCAGATTGCCTTTCTCAAGGTAAAGGAAGTCCTGCGGTTTATGACATCATTTATTTATTGCTATGACACCGTTTACCCACACGGTTAATATCTTATCTCATTGACAGGTGACAAATAGTGTCCATGACGTGACAAAAGACAAAAGCAAAAATGAAATTGTGTGTTAGGAAGCTATTTACAGACTGAGAATTGTGATTCTGTAACACCATTCCTGTAAATACCGGTACTTTATTCTCTCCTATAAATGCACCCTCTGAAAAAAGTTCCTACTACTTACCAAATGGCACTGAAAATATCTATAATAAGTTTTGGTATAATAATTATGTTATAAAAATCGTAAAATTGTCATGATGCACAAAATTGTTCATTTCTATGGACCATTTTACTATTGCTGATCCTCTGGGGGAATGGTGGATACCCCTGCTTCTCATAGTGAAGGGAGATGGTAGTTATAAGAAACACACTTGTCACGTTCAGTCACAGTACATCCTGTCCTGTCATGTCCTTCACTCACATTCCATTAATATCCATGGATGCCTGGATAGCGTAGTGGTTCTGTCCCTGGACACGTACGTGAGAGGGTACAGTGATCCCGTATTCAGACACATGGATTTTCTTTGGCTCTCCAGTTTCCTCCAACATTAATGACCACATATATGCCACCACTAGAGCCATCGAGAGTAATTAATATAAGATGTCATAATTAATAACTTGTTTCATTATAATTGATGTAAAATGAATAAAGTTAATAAATAAAAAACCTCACATTCCACGAAGTTTGGTACTTGTTCCTGACAATGCCTTCACACTTGGAATAATGGGGGCCTTTGTGGCCGAGAGGGTAAAGTCGCTGACTTTAACACTTACTCAGCCTCTCAGATCCCGGCAGGATCATTTGGATTTTCATTTGAGGAAGCCTTCCAGCTGGCATGCGGTAGGTTGGTGGTTCTACCTGGATGCCTCCATGAATTCAGGGTCTTCCTCCACCTGTAATTAGCTGGACGTCGCTATTTGACTGAAATACTGTCGAAGCGACGGTTAACTCAAATAGTCAAGTCTAGTCAAGTCTTTGAATAATGGTAAATCATAAGAAGTGCTTATAAGTGTGTCAAGGATTTTATGAGATTTTTAGCTCTTCTTCTATGTCAAGCGATATGTCGGGGTTTTAACCCTTTCCCTCATAGAGGATACCATGAAAAGACCTATGCGAACAGCATAAAAAAACCAGATCAGCCTGCGAGTAACTTGCAGGCTGTTCAGGTTTTATGCTGTTCGCTGCTCCTCAGTGGTCTGGTAATGAGGATTTTACAATTAAATTTGGTAAGGTTTGAGTTTGGCTTTCTGCAGATCAGGCTTTATGTGATACCTATTGAGTGCGTCAAAATGAGTCTATAGAGGGAAAAGGTTAATCAACTTCCATGATAGATAAAGCTGATTAATATTTCCCAAATGATTCAAATTTATCTTTTTAATTATATATATTAGTTTTGATTATCAGAATGTCCATATTTCCCAAATCAGTGTCACATCTCATCCAAACATATAGAATTTATTAATTGTCTTCAGGAGCAATAATTATAATAGAAGTTGATAGTTTGTTCAGGAAAATATCATGTCATCCAGGGGGTGTTTAACCAGAAAAATATGGTAATTCAGACCAATTTATACCCAAGCCCGAAGCTGTTGATACTCGACACAAGGCGGAAATGTATTGGTTATAGGGGTGAGGTGTTAATTGGATGCAGGGAGGGAGTGCCCGCCAGGGTGTGAAAACAGTTGGTCAGTCTGGATAGCTCCTTAATTGGATGACTTTGATTCCCATGGGAATTTAAAGTCTGGAATTTATTGATGCGTATCTTGTCCACATAATTGCTTGGAACCATAGGACTGTTTAAATTAGAGTTTTGAATGTTCTAAACATAATTGCCTTTTCTAATATTGGTTGTTTCTGTATTCATCATCATTCTGCATTATCACTTTACATCTTGAATGTCATTGAACAAACTTATAGTTTGGTGAATAACGGTTTATACTATAAATTGACTGAACTTTAAATGGTATATGAAACATTAGATTTTTTTTAACTATGCATGCAACTGTGTAGAATCTGAGCTACAATATTGTATGAGTAAACAGAGGAGACCCTGATCAGACAGGAAAGGGGCTGTTTGATCCGGGTCTGCTCTGTTTGCCATTGTGTCAAAATAGGTCTATATGAGCTGATGGGACAATGTCAATTTAAGAATTCTTGAATATTATGTAAGAGAAGAAAAAAGAATGCTTGTGAAAGATAGGAATTTCTCGTGAAAATTTTGTTGTTTTATCCATTCTTCAGCATTAACCTAAACAGTTTATTGCCTTTATGAGGGTTTACTGGTAGATAACACTAATTCACATTTTATTCACTTAATGCTAATAAAATATACATAAAAATGATTTTTTTAGCATATTCTTTGATATAATGGTATTTAGTGACTTGAGAGAGAAGAATTTTAGATTAAGTTTATTTTCTTATATTTATTGCCTTTTTCTGTTGCAGAGGATAGAGTGTATCATCCTGAAGTGACCTCAAGATGACCTCTGACCTTGACGAGAGGACCTTGACCATCAGTGGGGTGAAGGTCGTATTCCCATGTAAACCCTACCCCTCACAGTTTGGCATGATGGACAGGGTTGGTGTGGTTTAACAAGATTCTCACAAACTCCTAATTTGGAATCCTAGACTACAGTTTTGAGAAAAAAAACTCCTATTTTCCTAAAGTGGCTTCTATACGAAGTTATCTATATATAAGTGAACTACCAGCTTTTTGGAAAATCTTGTTAAGTTTCCTAGATTAATGGGGGATCCTCCTCCCAGCAACTCTTTGGTTCAAGACAGTTCAAGATGGGAATCTTTTTAAAGTGCTGTTCCATGTGTCTGAAAATGTTAAACTTATTACTAGTATAACAGTTTATAAAGGCACCATATTTGGATTTGTACAGTTGGAGTTTATCTTACTAAGTGAAATTCCATAAGGCAATCAGGGTTAATAAAAATGTTTAGAAAAATTATCTGCAGTAAGTTTAAAAAATCATCAATATAACTGTATGTATTACCTTACTATGAAGGGAGGAATGAAACATTTATGCTCTTCCTCCGTTACCTAGGTGATCAAGGGCCTGGAGAGAGGGAAGAATAGTCTGCTGGAGAGCCCTACAGGCAGTGGGAAGAGCCTGGCCCTCCTGTGCTCGGCCCTGGCCTGGCAGGTTGCCCAGCACGAGAAGCTGGCCAGGAGCTCTGTACAGGCAGAGATAGGCAAGTATTAACACAACAAAGGTTGAAATAAGCTCTAGTCAAAGACTTGTAAAATGCTTTTTGAGCTTGTACAAATTTGAAATTAAATCCCCGTTTTAGTTAACATGCGTTGTCTATGCCTGTTGTTTCATGTCCTTTTTTTTAACAAGAGGTTTAGTAACCTTAAGATTGTTGAGTTTTGTAGTCATGTTACTGTAATGGCGCGGGGTGTGTGGCATTGCGGGGTAGGGGTTGGGGACTCATAATCTCCTTTGATGAGTTTAGTTTTACATCCATAGATAGGCATGATATAGATCTTATTAAAAATAGAGAGATAGATATGGGTTGTTCAATCGAAAGCTTTTACTGCATTGTCAGACACACAATAGTCAGTTCCTTCCATTACTCTCCATTCATTTATGTATGGAGAGTTAGCATAATCAGATGCTTCTACTGATGATGAAAAAATATAATGCATTGATTATAATTTTGTGAATATTTCAGACAAAAATTCTTCCATGGTCTGTTGCTGTAGAGAGAAACAAAGTCCAGGACATGTAGATAGAATGGAGTTTTCCCCGGACTCTAAACCAGTCCCTCTCGCAGAGAAAAACAGTGGTAAGAAACCTCTGGCTTTTTAGTTATAGTCATTGACATACCATCACTTAAGCCCTCACTGGAGGGTCACTTGGATTTTTAGCTCATTTGAGGGTGAGCTTTAATTTTGTAATTGGTCTTGGTCTGCAGGGTTTTCTTTAACAACTGATTGCTGATGGAAGTCATCGGATAAATAAAGCAGATTGTTCACAGATGGTCATTGACTAAGAATTTGATTATTAACTATATGTATGTATTACATCTATCAATACCCATCTACAGACACGTGGTCACCCAATGCAACTGTCTGTGATTGTAAAAAAAAAAGTGAATTCCCCATCACACCTGTTTCTGGGATACTGTATTTTAAATTTAACTGATTGTGTTTACGAAAAAGAAAATGTTTTTCTGTGTGATGTGACCTACAATTGCCAAGTTTATATGTCAGAAATCAAAGACTTCAACAACACTATCGAGGGAGAGTAGAAAATTATTTTTTTTTGAATTTCTACCTATCAATTGTGAACACGCTGTTTTAAAATCCCACACAAATCAGTCATTTTTCAGCACAAAAAAAAAAAAAAGACGATTTATAAATAGGCTAAAGTTACATCAGCATGATCTGTTGTTTTTCCAGAAGTATATGTTACTTTATCTATTAATGACCCTCAGCCTGTGTTTGTCAGTGGTTGTGTGTCATCAAATGTAACCATTGCTTGTGAACACTCTAAAGGCAACATTTTTGGTTTGATCTTCATGAAATTAGTCAGAGTGTTTGTCTCCATGGTATCTCAGATGAATTTGAAATTTGGTCACATGGGGTCAATTTTAAGAAAGTGTTGTTCTTTTCCCAAACTCAAGAAATTATTCTTGTTACTCCTCATATACTACTTGTCCCCTAAAAAAGGCTAATCTGCCTACCAAATATCAAACTGCAAGTTTAAGCCTATGTTTTTCTATTCATACTTTGCAGATTTACCTGATGCTATTTTAGTCTCAGATGATGATGAAGATGATGATTTCAAACCATCCTCCAAGTACCGCACCCCTACAGTGGGAAAGGTCAGTATCCAGGGTTTGAGAAGGGTCATTATCCAGGGCAAAGGGATTTACAGGTGGCCATTTTTAGCATCCTTTTTGTTCAATAAAATGAGCTTGACTCCCAAGAGTTTTAAATCTGCATCCCTGGAAGGGATCTTTTGAGTGGGTTTTACGCTTCTCGTTTTTATTGAAAATTATTGAAAAGTACTGGTTATTTCTTTTTGAAAAAATGAAGGTGTTTATAAAAGGAGAAAAAAATGCAGGTGTTTATAAAAGGAGAAAAAATGCAGGTGTTTATTAATGAAGACAACAGCACAAACTCATACATGATCATGCAGATGGAACTCCCATCTCCACTGATTGGACCTTTAATGTTATCCAAGTTGAGTCTCTAGGACTTAAAATTTTGATTGGGGTCACCGTGGCCGAGCGGTTACAGTCGTGGACTACAAATCTCTCGGCCCCTCACCGCTGTGGGTTTGAATACCGGTAGGGACTTCGAATTTTTCATGTGAGGAAGCCTTCCGGCTGGCTTGCGGTAGGTCGGTGGTTCTACCCAGGTACCTCTGTGTACTCGGGGTCTTCCTCCACCTGTAATTAGCTGGACGTCGCTATATGATTGAAATACTATCGCAGCGACAGTAAACCCCAATACAACAACAACAACAACAAATTTTGATCATGATGTAAATCCCTAGGGCTAAATTTGCATGTTACATGTACTATGGCACTGTAAATTCACAATAGGGGACTAACATGTGTAAATGGTATTTATATCTATGAAATATATTGAAGAATACACACATTCATAAGGCATAATTGTTCTTGAAAGAGCAAAAAGGAGATGGGAGGTTTCTTTTTAGCTCACCTGAGCACAACGTGCTTAAGGTGAGCTTTCGTTATTGCCCTTCATCCGTCGTGCGACATGCATCTTCAACAATTTGGCTTGTTAACACTCTAGAGGCCACATTTTTGGCCCAATCTTCATGGAACTTAATCAGAATGTTTTTCTCCATAAAATCTTGGACAAGTTTGAATTTGGGTCATGTGGGTCAAAAAGTAGGTCATGAGGTCAAATCTTAGAAAAGCCTTGTTAACACTCTAGAGGCCACATTTTTGGCCCAATCTTCATGAAACTTGGTCAGAATTTTGTTTCCATAAAATCTTGGACGAGTTTGAAATATGGTCATGTGGGGTCAAAAAGTAGGTCATGAGGTCAAATCTTAGAAAAACCTTGTTAACACTCTAGAGGCCACATTTTTGGCCAAATCTTCATGAAACTTGGTTAGAATGCCTGTTTCCATAAACTCTTGGAAAAGTTAGATGTTGGGTCATTTGGGGTCAAAAAGTAGGTCAGTATGAAAAATGCAACATATCATGGCCCTCTTGTTTGAAATTTTAATTTCATTTTTCTCAAGGATGCAAATTTTTCATCTGTAGATTACCAGGAAAAAAAATAAATGGGGAATTAAAGCATAATTAAGAGAACAAGGAAAAAGAAAGGGAAGCTGGAAAATATGTTGAAGAGGTTTTGGGAAATTCAGGCAGTTGAGATAGATATTTGTTTAACCCTTTACTTCATATAAGCTCATTTTGATGCTTAGGCAAACAGAGTTGACCCAGATCAGACAGCTCCTATATGATCAGGGTCTCCTCTTTTTGCTCATACAATAATGTTGCTCAGTTTTTACACAGTCTGTGTGGCAAGAAAAAAAATCATTGTTTCCTACACCATTTTAAATTCTGTGAATCAATATTCATCTAGTCATAAATTTGTACATGAATATTCATGAGGTAAAGAGTTAATATTACCTGGTATGTTTGTGTATTGTCAGGGTACTACAAAGAAGCGAGGTCATGTGAAAGTTGCCTATGAGGAGACAGGAGGCGCGGACCTTGAGATGCCCATGAAATGTACATGTGGCGTGGACGCTACAGCAGGCAGCAACAAGCAGAAGTAGGTCACAATGTAGTTCCAATGTGTTCTCTTGTAACAACATAGATTAATTACCTATTTCATAGCATGATTGCAAATGTTTGCAGATTTACAGCAGGACCATGTTTTAGCACCTATAGTTGCTGAACTACTGCCACTCAGTCCCTCACCGCTTGGGTTTGAATCCTGGTTTGGTCTCTCAGAATTTTTAAATGAGTTTAAGGTTTGTGGTTTTATATGGGTACCTCTGTGCTCATGGGGTCTTCCAACACCTGTAAACAGCAGCTTAATTTCTGTATATGATTGAAATACTGTTGTGGCGAAAGTGAGCTCCAAAACAAAATTATTTAGACCACCTCACGATTCAGGCCCCAATTTACTGTTTGGATTAACTTGTTGATCAAACCACATCCTGATTAAGAAAGTGGGGGACATGTTTTTGAGGTTTTTCTGTATTCAATGAAATTTTTTTTTAACTGGGATTTTCTGTTATTAATGGTGAACTTGGTTTACATAAAAGAAAGACAAACTATTTCCTTTTTAGCAATTAGAAATCAATTCTTTGTGTGAAAGGGTTCAATGGCAAAGCTGATACATATAATGAATTTTAAGATTATTTCATGTTAGATGTCAGAATTTGTTGCTAAATATCAGGATTAAATTTCATTTCAAGTGCATTCTAGCAATTACTAATGCATTT
The DNA here is from genome assembly GCA_021229015.1 of Solen grandis. Classification (NCBI taxonomy): domain Eukaryota; kingdom Metazoa; phylum Mollusca; class Bivalvia; order Adapedonta; family Solenidae; genus Solen; species Solen grandis. The sequence goes on along the minus strand of CM037795.1, from coordinate 36,304,109 downwards.
ATTATATTGACACTTTACCCAAGGAGAGCTAGCTTTCTTCATGGAAATGCCAGTTTAATTGCTGGAATTCATAAAAAAATGAAACTTGATCTTAAAATAGTTGTAAAGGTCATTCCCTCATTAAAAGCTAAGATTTTTTTTTTTTAACTAGGTAATAAAGAAAAATGTCTTGACAAAGCTTATTTCTCTTCCAGCAAATCTATCAAGGTCCATGTTCACAGAGCATCTTAAGTTAAAATTTTCAAATCAGTGGAAAATCATTTTTGGGTCAACTGCTGTAAGCAGAGGTGACCAATATGGATCACTTTTTAGCTCACCTGAGCACGTGTGCTCAGGATGAGCTTTTAGGATCGATGAATGTCCGTCGTCCGTCCGTCGTCCACAATTTGTTCGTTTGCACTCTAGCATCTTCATTTTATGAGCAATTATCTTCAAACTTTAAAACAATGTTTATGACCAGAAAATCTCGGCCAAGTTCGATTATGGCTGATATCGGAACATTAGGTCAGGAGTTATGCCCCTTTTAAAATTCAAAAAAGCCAGATTTCACATTGTTTGCACTCTAGCATCTTCATTTCATGAGCAATTATCTTCAAACTTTATATCAATGTTTATAACCATAAAATCACGGCCAAGTTCGATTATGGCTGATATCGTACCATTAGGTCAGGAGTTATGCCCCTTTTAATATTCAAAAAATGCCATATTTCAAGTTGTTTACACTCTAGCATCTTCATCTTTTGAGCAATCCTCTTCAAACTTAATGGCAATGCTTATGACCATAAGGTCTCGATTGAGTTCGATTATGGCTGAGATTCATCTATTAGGTCAGGAGTTATGCCCCTTTTAATATTCAAAAAATGCCATATTTCACTTTGTTTACACTCTAGCATCTTCATCTTTTGAGCAATCATCTTCAAACTTTATTCAATGTTATGACCATAATCTCGATTGAGTTATTATGCTGAGATCGTATTAGTCAGAGTAGCCCCTTTTAATATTAAAAAATGCCAGAAATCACTTTGTTTACACTCTAGCATCTTCATCTTTTGAGCAATCATCTTTAAACTTTATTACAATGTTTATGACCATAAGGTCTCGATTGAGTTCAATTAATGCTGAGATCCGTCAATTAGTTCAGAAGTTATGCCCCTTTTAATATTCAAAAAATGCCAGAAATCACTTTGTTTACACTCTAGCATCTTCATCTTTTGAGCAATCATCTTCAAACTGTATGACAATGCTTATGACCATAAGGTCTGATTGAGTTCATTTGGCTGAATGGGTCATTAGGTCAGGAGTTATGCCCCTTTTAATATAAAAAAGCCATATTTCACGTTTTTTACACTCTAGCATCTTCCTTTTTTTAGCAATCATCTTCAAACTTTATGACATTGTTAATGACCATAATGTCTTGATTGAGTTCAATTGTGGCTGACATGGGTCATTTAGGTCAGGAGTTATGCCCCTTTTAATACAAAAAATGCAAGATTTCACTTTGTTTATTCTCTACCAACTTCATTTTTTTAACAATCATTTTTAAACTTTAAGACAATGTTTATGCCCATTATCTCACAATCGGGTTCAATTATAACTGATATTGACTTGTAAATTTAGGAGTTCACGAATAAAAAAAGCCAGATTTCACTTTTACACTCAAGCATCTTTATTTCTTAAGCAATCATCTTTCTCAGGTGAGCGACCAAGGGCCATCTTGGCCCTCTTGTCTGTAGTCTGTCTGTCTGTCTGTCCATCACACTTTTTCTCTCAGGCTTCAGCAGGTGACACATTGTTCCAAAGAACACTCTTGTTTTTAAAACAGATAAAAAAAGCCAGATTTCACATTGTTTGCACTCTAGCATCTTCATTTCATGAGCAATTATCTTAAAACTTTAAAACAATGTTTATGACCATAAAATCTCGGCCAAGTTGATTATGCTGAGATCATTATTAGGTCAGGAGTTAGCCCCTTTTAATATAAAAAAATGCCAATTCACTTGTTTACACTCTAGCATCTTCATCTTTTGAGCAATCATCTTTAAACTTTATTACAATGTTTATGACCATAAGGTCTCGATTGAGTTCAATTAATGCTGAGATCCGTCAATTAGTTCAGAAGTTATGCCCCTTTTAATATAAAAAAATGCCAGATTACACGTTGTTTACACTCTAGCATCTTCATCTTTTGAGCAATCATCTTTAAACTTTATTACAATGTTTATGACCATAAGGTCTCGATTGAGTTCAATTAATGCTGAGATCCGTCAATTAGTTCAGAAGTTATGCCCCTTTTAATATAAAAAAGCCAATTTCACTTTTTTACACTCTAGCATCTTCCTTTTTTTAGCAATCATCTTCAAACTTTATGACAATGCTTATGACCATAAGGTCTCGATTGAGTTCGATTATGGCTGAGATCAATCAATTAGGTCAGGAGTTATGCCCCTTTTAATATAAAAAAGCCATATTTCACGTTTTTTACACTCTAGCATCTTCCTTTTTTTAGCAATCATCTTCAAACTTTATGACATTGTTAATGACCATAATGTCTTGATTGAGTTCAATTGTGGCTGACATGGGTCATTTAGGTCAGGAGTTATGCCCCTTTTAATACAAAAAATGCAAGATTTCACTTTGTTTATTCTCTACCAACTTCATTTTTTTAACAATCATTTTTAAACTTTAAGACAATGTTTATGCCCATTATCTCACAATCGGGTTCAATTATAACTGATATTGACTTGTAAATTTAGGAGTTCACGAATAAAAAAAGCCAGATTTCACTTTTACACTCAAGCATCTTTATTTCTTAAGCAATCATCTTTCTCAGGTGAGCGACCAAGGGCCATCTTGGCCCTCTTGTCTGTAGTCTGTCTGTCTGTCTGTCCATCACACTTTTTCTCTCAGGCTTCAGCAGGTGACACATTGTTCCAAAGAACACTCTTGTTTTTAAAACAGATAAATTTTGCTTGACATTTTTTTATTCTATATAAAAAAAACAAAAAAACACTTCCCCCATCTGATAAAATAGAAGTTTTTTTTTATAGATGAATATTTTATAGAATATGGGATTTGAAAAAGTTTACCAAAGATGAAAAGACTTTCTGAACTCTTTACCTCATGAATATTCATGTTTAGATTTTTGACTTGATGACTATTTTATGATTTAACTTTAAATGGTATTTGAAGCAATTGATTTTTTTTACTGTATGAACAAACAAATGAGACACTGATCTCGGGCCAAAAACAATAGTTCTGTTTCTGGTTGCCCGACCAACCCTCTTTTTTACCTTTCTGCCTTTAAAAAAATATTTCCACCTTTTTTTACCTTTCATTTCATGTTAAAAAAAATAAAAAATCCCAACCTACCGACCCTCTTTTTTTTCTTTGCTTGAGACCAGAAACAGAACTATTTTTTTGGCCTGGGTTTGCTCTGTTTGCCAATACATCAAAATGAGTAGAGGATTAAACTATTTCTAAAAAATTGTCCACAAACAAACAGTAGCTGGTTGATAAGGTTTTATACTGTCTGTATATCATTAACCTTCTAGCTCTCTTGTGTGTTGGTAGTGGGTATTGTTTGTATAATTCTTGTTCTATGCTGCATGTTTTTGAGCCTTTAACATGTTTAATATGACCTTATTTGTATAGGATAGAGTCTATGAAGACATTTCTACAGACAATTGAAGACTGAAGAGAGTGTAGACTTCTATGGTCTGGAGAAATGTCATTATAAATTTGATCTGACTTAGAAGACACCATAATGGCAAACACTCGATTTTATCAGATAGATCAATTTTATTTTGTATGTTGTGAAATAATAAATGGGTTTTATTTAAATAAATCGCCTCTAAATTTGAATTTCGGAGCTTCTGATTGGCCACAAATTTCGTTTCTAAATATTAATATCATTCTTGGGAGTTTACCAATACTCTTTGACAGGGGAGGTAATTCCTAACACTAGTGGGAATCGGTTTTGCAACCTTTGGATGCACAGTAAATGAACACCTCGATTGTTTGTACATAGCCCCAAACCTTCATGTTTACATTTAACATGATGTTTGACTTTAAATTTTAACATCTGTGGCCCAGATTTTATAAAAATGAAAACTTCTCAATGAAAATAAAAAATAAAATATTGCTTGTACTACATAATTATAAAAACAATGCACCAGTATTTTTTTTGCAAAATGTTTTATTTAGGTATTCATCGCAACTGGCCAACAGACTTAGGGTGCCTTTAACCCTTTCCCTCATATATACTCATTTTGACGCCCTCAATAGGTATCACATAAAGTCTGATCTGCAGAAAACCACAGTTAAACCTTACCAAATTTATTTACAAAATCCTCATTTCCAGACCACTGAGGAGCAGCAAACAGCATAAAACCTGATCAGCCTGCGAGTTACTAGCAGGCTGATCTGGTTTTATGCTGTTCGCATAGGTCTTTTCATGGTGTCCTCTATGAGGGAAAGGGTTAAGAAGTTGAAAAGAATGGCAGAATTTATTGATTTACTTATTCAGTTACTATAGCATATGGCACATTAATTTGATAACTGCTGTAACATGTGTTTTCCTGAAAGCACATGAAAATTATTCTTCAAAGTGCCATCATTTTTATTTGCAGTGAATTTTTAGTCTGAAAGTATTTTATGCCAGAAAAAAAAGCTGAATCATGAATCGTGTTGATGACATGTATAATGAAAAAAGAAAGGCTGGTAGAGCTTTAGCATTCAGTGAACACATTTTGTATCGTTTTATAGAGTGGATAAACTCATAGTCAGCCCTGTTGGGAATGTCACGGATGGAGTATCAGACCTGGAGGTAGGAGGCCATGGGTTTGAGTTCCGGCTGTGACATACCAAAGTTTTTAAAAAATGTTAAAAACAGCTCTATTATGAATAGCATTAACCCTTTCCCTCATAGAGGAAACCATGAAAAGACCTATGCGAACAGCATAAAACTCACAGGCTGATCAGGTTTTATGCTGTTCGCTGCTCCTCAGTGGTCTGGAAATGAGGATTGTGTTTTTAAATCTGGTAAGGTTTAACTGTGGTTTTCTGCAGATCAGGCTTTATGTGGTACCTATTGAGTGCGTCAAAATGAGTCTATATGAGTGAAAGGGTTAATATATCGACTTTGCTTGGTGTTCAGTTTATAAGGGAAATGATAATGATGATGATTATAATGGAGTATGGGATGATACCAATTGTCTTAGATGTTATATTGTTGCCAGGCAACACTATACCCATATTAATATAAAGGCAATGTTAAAAATATAACTCCATATGTGTTAAACCAAGCAAACAAACTACTGAACAAGAAGGAAAAAACACGAAGAAACAACAACAACAACAAAACTGAATGAATATGCATGTACAAGCTAACTTAAAAAAATATATATCTATCAATTTATGTATCAGAAGATCATGTGGTTGTGTATACCATGGTGAATGACCTGGTGAGGAATACAATATGGGATAGAGTGGTTAGAGTGTCAACCCTGTGAACAGGAAGTACATTGTATTGGGTATGATTCCTGGCTATGATGCTGTAAAAATGGTGTTGATATTACTACCACTGTGTTAGCACATACTAGTATGGTTAGTTTCAGGACATCAACTTAGTTTCTATAGCTTCTCGGTGCTTTTGTGTGATTGGTCAGTCTTGATATTCTGCTTTGTATGTCATCCCAATTTTCATGTCTTACTCGGTCCTAGTTACATTTATCAATATAGAGTTTGGGACTCCAAACTTGGACTTTTTTGCTGGCAGGGCATAATGAGTTGCATTCTCATGAAGCTGATTTATCTGTTTTGATTGATTACCTATTACACTATAATGTGGCTATTGGGGTCCATAGTAGCAACCTGCATTATAAACAATGTATTATAGGAAATATAGAAATAAGCACACCACACCAACTAACTTTGCCACACATAGGTTATATGTATGCATTGGTCATTTTCTTGTTAATTTGATGTGTAATTTATTGCGAATCCTTATAAAAGTGTACATATTTCATTTACTTTAAAACAATGACAAAATCCTTCTAGAAATAAACTTTCTTCAAAGTTAATGGAATTAACATCAACTTTTATCTGTATCAATGTTGTCTGTTAAATTTTTATATACAAAATTGATAGAGATTTCCAGAGAAATCCTAATAAAAGAAATAGACTTACTGCTCTTTTTCATTTAAAAACACTGAAATAAAGCCCCTCCCTTAGCCACTCCCATTCCTTCCCGCCCCCAGTCACTTGAGGTCACTCAGACTACCACAATACACCTCTCACCCCTCTCCCTAACCAAGCTCCACACCGCAGGTAGACAAATGAACGACTCATGGAAAGTGATGTTTGCTTGTTATGAATAATCACACTGTACATGCCAGACCGAGCCAAGTTCTCGTGTCGCCTCTCTAATGATATAATCATGCAGTACAGTATTAAATGCCATCTCGAATGGCTACAAATTGACTGTATTAATAAGAACAATTGTTTATAAGCCATTAATTGACAAATTAACGTCAGCTGCAGTCACATAAGGCTACGTTGAAGGTTTTTATTTGTCTCCTTGTGAAAACTGTGGTTTTTCAGGGGTTTGAAATAGATGAATATTTGTGCGGTAAAGAGGGAGAAAGTTGTGATTAATGGAGAGATTTTGTACAAAGTCAGATGTTGGTGGAAAAGTAACTGTTATAATTGTTGGAGAAATATTATTGTTGTGTAATTTATTTTAATCGTCAGCTATAATACTCACCATTATATCACCATGTGTGAAATAAAAAGAAAGTATGTGTTTATTGTTTTACATAACTTTAATTTATTATTTATTTATCTAATTGCGTCATATTTAAACAGACTCAGTTGGATTAGAGATTTAAATGATTAAGGGAGATAGAGTAGGAACTTCAAATTAATCATCAATCACTCACTTTAGCCATATTGCACCATGGTGTAACATAGAAAAACCAGATCAAATAGGGTGCCTGAATAGTATATTGGTAATGTGCTTTGCTTCTCGCCAGTGTGTCCCAGGTTCGATTCCTTGTCACGTACCAGAGAGGGTCGCCCGTCCAGATATGTGGGTTTTCTCCAGGTTCTCTGGTTTCCTCCCACAATAATGACCACATATGCCACCCTGACAGCCATCATGAGTGATAATATATGTTGGTAATTTTATGAATAAAATTTTTTCAGACAAAAATACATAATACCTCCCATGAGCTTGGTATTTATTAACATTTTTGCTAACGTTTCCATTTTTATAATAGTTTTAATCTGTTTTACATGTTACAATTGACAATTATTTAGCTTCGCTGAAGATATTTCTTGTTTTAAATGTATACACATCCTTGTGTTAACTTTTCTCTTTTTACTTAGAAATATTGAAAAATGGTTTATTGAGCCCTCACAAAGGGGGGCCCACTATATTTAAGACGGGTTGTAGAGGTGGTATATGAAGAATTAGCATCTCTTTTTTTCATAGTTACAATGACATTCTTTAACACAAAAATTCAGGACACAGTCTTATTTTTGGTTTCATGTGTCTGTCAAAACTAATTATTTTATCATGATTTCAAAAGTAGGTCATGAGGTTAAATCTTAGAAAAACTTTGTTAACACTCTAGAGGCCACATTTTTGGCCCAATTTTCATTAAACTTGGTCAGAATGTTTGTTTCCATAAAATCTTGGACAAGTTTTAAAGTGGGTCATGTGGGGTCAAAAAGTAGGTCATGAGGTCAAATCTTAGAAAAACCTTGTTAACACTCTAGAGGCCACATTTTGGCCATATCTTCATGAAACTTGGTCGGAATGTCTGTTTCCATAAAATCTTGGACAAGCTCAAAAGTGGATCATGTGGGGTCAAAAAGTAGGTCAATATGAAAAATCAACATATGTCGCTCATATATAGTCAGGTGAGCGATTCAGGGCCATCATGGCCCTCTTGTTTTTTATGCCCCGCTTCAAAAAAGAGCACATTGCTTTGTACATGTCTGTCTGTCCAAGTAACCAAACCTTGTCCGAGTGATAACTAAAGTTCTATTTGACCCTTAAGTCTCAAACTTCATATGGTTGTTGCTTCAATGACTAGTAGAAGACCCCTATTGGTTTTGGTGTCAATACCTCCAAGGTCAAGGTCACATGTTAAGATATTTTTATATGAAAGTCTTGTTCGAGTGTTAAATTTAAATCTATTTGACCCTGAGATTTTGATTTTGGGATTTGTACCACAAAGGTCAAGGTCACAAGGTAATAAATTAAATTCTCTTTAACATTGTGTTAAGGAAGCATTGTCCAACTGATAACTAAGTATCTCATCTGTATTAATATTGCCAATTGTTGCTTTTAAGTCATAGAAACCCCTTTTGATTTTTGGGTATGTACCTCAAAGGTCAAGGTCATGAGGTTATAAATTGAATTCTCACAAACACAGTGTTAAGTAAGTATTTTCCGACTTATAAGTCAAAATCTAATAATTATGCCCCCTTTACAAGTCAGTAGGGACTTATGTGCTTATGAGCAGCACTACTGACTTGTTTTTTAAAATTTTTGGTTTTTCATACTTATGTAACCAATTTTTTTTAATAGTTTCATTTTTTTAGCAATGTTCATATTTATTAGAAGTAAACCTTCTCCAAGATAAGTTCTGGACCAATTTCTGACATGTCAACATTATGAAGTCAAACATCATATATATATATATATATAATATAGCTACATGTATATAAATATTATGGCATAAGAGGGGGGCATATGTTTTACAAACATTTCTTGTTTTATGAGTGATCTTGACCAAATTCTAATATAGGATTTTTCTTCACTTTGATATAATGTAATAAATAAACCATTCTTGGTGGAGTTTCACATAATCTTGATAGAGGTAACATTCTTGTTTAATATGATATCAAGGTAGTTAGAATATATGTTTTTATATACATAATTATGTATATTATTTCTCTTAATTTTATAGGGAAGCATGATTTTACTGGACTTTAATACTCACATAGCCCCTCACTTTGTGGGTTCAAATCCCGGCAGGGTCATTCAGATTTTCATGTGAGGAAGCCTTCCAGCTGACTTGCTGTAGGTCGGTGGTTCTACCCGGATGCCTCCGTGCATTCGGGGTCTTCCTCCACCTGTAAGTAGCTGGACGTCACTATATGACTGAAAAACTGTCGAAGCGGCGGTAATCTCAAATAGTCAAGTCTAGTCATGATTTTACTACTTACCTAATTTTATAAATCCTGTGCTCCTTGGAAGGTCTTGAAGAATACTTGCCCACCACCCCCAGTGAGGGTTAAATGCTGTTATTAGGAACTGTACCTCCAGACAATAACCCTATTTTTACCATTTAAGTGTAAAATATGAGATGGTTTCAGAAAATGGAGAATTATTACATTATTTATGAATTAAGCAGAGGATACATTAGTATTTTTTGGGGGACTTAATTTGCTCAACGTACAAAGACACGTTTCATTTCTGGCCATCATCAGCTTATGATTAATATAATGAGTGCATTAACCTTTATTTAAAAAACTGAACAGTAAGAAGATAGATAAAAACCATAAAACAATGAATAACGATGTGTTAAAATGATATCTTTACGGGAGTGAAGAGAAGTCGGGGGTCTTGTGGACCTCCCACGAGAAAGGTGTCGTAAATGTCAGGTCGGAGATCAATCGCGGACGCTGGGGAGACAGTAGGTGTACGTTCAGACAGTCTCTGCCAAGTCTTTGACGTGAGGGTTCTGTCGTTGTCTGTTTTAGGATGGTAGAGAGGTTTGTGTGGGTAGGTGGTGGGGACAAAGTTGAGGGAATATATGTTGGTGTAGGGTTTGGTGTTGTGTGGGTTGGGTTAGGATTTAAAAAAAAAAGGGAAAAGTGATGAATAAGAAGTAACAGAAGGAGAGAAGATGGATTGTTTAATGAAGGTGAAAAATAGAGAAGGGATGAAAAGAAGAATTTGGAGATAAGAATGTAATTGAAAAAAGAGATGAAATGGTTAGAGGTGAGGGAAAGGAAAAGAAAGAAAGAAGTAAGGACTAAAGTTTAAAATGTGGCCCAGGATAATGAAGAAAGGTAGAAAGATGTAAGAAGTGTAAGGTGGACAGAGTTACTGCAGCAACTTTAGGAAACAGAGAGAGAGGGAAAAGGGAGGGGGAGCATTTGGGGTGGGGGGAGGTGGAGCAATTGGGGTGGGGGTGGGGGAAGCAATGAGACAGCGGATGAAAAGAATAAAATGTTTAAGAGAAATGTAAGAAAGGACTAGAGGGACAAAAGTAAGTTAATGGGCCAGGTTGACTTAAGTTAGATTGGAGTTTCTGAAGGGGATAAGAACTAAGAAGAATCAAGTTGGAGGGAGATTGCACTTCTTATCTTCTAATTTATCTTGTTTTCAACAAATTCAATCAACAACATTAATGCAATATTGTTTAACCCTTTCCCTCATATAGACTCATTTTGACATACTCAATAGGTATCACATAAAGCCTGATCTGCAGAAAACCACAGTTAAACCTTACCAAATTTAATTACAAAATCCTCATTTCCAGACCACTGAGGAGCAGCGAACAGCATAAAACCTGATCAGCCTGCGAGTTACTCGCAGGCTGATCTGGTTTTATGTTGTTCGCATAGGTCTTTCCATGGTTTCCTCTATGAGGGAAAGGGTTAAAAAAAAAAAAGCCAGTTTCAGGAGTTTTCATTCTGTTCAATTATTTTGCAGTTTTTCTTTGTGACATTTTCTCTTATTATGCTGGTTTAACCTATATACTAAAAGAACTCTATGAAACCTAATAAGCCTGCAAGTAAGATTCTGATCAAGGTCTTTACTAGTACATGCAATAAACATGGGGTATTAATGGTCATTTGCATTACCTTAGTTATATCTTTGGTTTTATCTGTGGACACCACTTTGTTAAGTTTCATACCTGTCAGATTTCTCCTGATCACATACTCTTTTCTGGATATTTTTGCACCTAATTAATACCACTCCTGGTGTGGTAAACAGGAAATTCAGGTGTCTCATTTTCCCTTCATTTGATTCCATTTGCCATTTAAAAGTATAGTAATAGTAGAGTTTTTATTGCAGATTTAACCTGTTGGTATGAAAGTTGAGATCTTCTCTATAGGACACCAAGTTTTAGTTTTGTGCTGCTGGGAGTCTCTTTGGAACAGGATACGTGAATATGCCAGATTTAATCAAAACCTCGTCAAAATACTAACAGCACAAGTGGCAAATCCATTCAACCCTGCTGTAGGCATTTTTTACTTTTTAACAATCGTACTTCATGTAAGCTGTCTGCTTGATGTTTGTTTTGTTACTGCCAGGGTGGTAAGACTGTTAAAACGGACAGTTTATTATCCGACGGTGGTAACAACGGCTCCAAATTAGCCATATCTGTCACGAGGGTCGTCCATCTACCGTCATTTGCCGCGCTAAAAATGAAAATCTTAACACCTCTCTGTAATCACGATTGAAGACCAATGATGACAGCTCTTTAGCTTTGGGGACATTTGTCGCAAATTTAATAAAGCGATCATTTTTCAAGCTGTGAGTCAAATGAAATGGTGGTGTGTGGGTCCCTTCGTTATTACTCTATCAAAATATTGTCGTAAGTGCTTTTGTATAGTCGAGGATAATAATAGCCTTTATAATAGGTGTCAAAGTGGAGAAGATGATACGATACAAAAAGGGGGTTGGGTTTCATGAATGTGTCTGTGAAAAGGAACGACGGGTGATTATGAGTTTCACTGCTAGATTTTATCCAGACGTATTTATTAAAAATATTTGTTGAGCTTTTTGTAGCAGATAATTGAAAATTTGAAGGGTACTTGTATACCTTGTAAAAGGGCAATTTTTATTGCACCTGAAATGACTATTCATCTGTCATTGATAATTATACACGTAAATGAGCAACCCACACAGTGGCAAAGGTGAATATAAAAGCATTTACAATAGGGACAGAGTTTGTGCCCCATTATTCAGGGGAGATTACTACAATTCTGATTAAAGATGTCCAGCAGTAAGTCTTTTATTAGGCAAAATCATAAATCCATGAAGTAGGTTAAGTTTGATGGTATCTACGATTAGACTAATTGAAAGTTTTAAAGATTTTTTATTTAGGGGTTTAAATGGACTAGATGTTCAGCGATAAACTGTGAAACGTTGAATGGCTGAATGAGAGTAACAAGTTAATGACAGGCTTTGGTCTGAAATTGAATTACGAGGACTGAATGCTTGGTGCCAGTCATGATAAATGGTTCTGGTGTCTGGACCCCTGCAGGGGTGGGAGTTGCTAGGGTGTTGCCAAAAGGAGGTCTGGGTTTGGGTTCGTGGGGTCCGGGAGGGAGGGTCACATGGGTACACTTGAATGACGTTTGGGCTTCGGTGTTTGTAAGTATGATTCTTTTTTTTCAAGTTAGTTGCTTATAAGTCAGTTGTATAACAATAAAAATTGAATCCTCTACCTCTAATTCTCTCATTTTGACAAATTAGAGAGCAGAGCAAACCCAAATCAGATAGCTCCAATAATCCTACCTCTGTTTGCTTTTACAGTATTGCAGCTCAGAGGACAGGACAATTAAAACTCCATTGTTTCATATACCATTTAAAGTTATTAGTAATTAATATTCATCAGGTCATAAATTTGTTCATGAATATTCATAATGTAAAGGGTTAATATATAATAATAGCAATTTAAAAACTGAACACTAGCTTCTTAAGACAGGTTGGCTTCTTAGAAGAGGGATCCACTTACACAGGTCGAATTGCATAGTGGTTCCAGGACTGGTTTGCCCTTGTGGCAGGATGTGACTTGGTGTGGTGTCTTAATTATGCCACAAGGGCAACCTTAAAAATAATTATGCAACTTGTCTACAGTAGGCAGCTAGTACTATATCTGTCTCATGTTGGAAAATGTTTGAAATACCTGAATATTGTTGGTGGGATGTTAACCCTTAACCTGCTGAATTTCTCAAATGGACTTAGCCGGCATCTTTTTTGGAACTGTCCATTATCAATTTTAGGGATAACAAGATGAAAACTTTTAGTTGGTCAGCCAACAGTAAAGAGTCAGGCCAGCAAAGGTTAGCATGTACAGTTCCAGCAGGGTAAGGGTTCAACACAAACAAAGAAAGGCAAAATAAATACTTCTTTAGAGAATTATTAACATCATTTCAACTAGTCCTGTTAACAAGAGGTTAGGCCATCTGCCCTTTAACTAGAAGGTTGTGTGATAATGCAAATCCCAGCTTCATAAAATATGATAACAGGTATAGCTCCCTTGTTTGGTACAAAATGTATTCAACACATAAGGTATAGTTCCAGGACTGGTTTGTTCAGTGTCGGGATAATATGACAATGTGTGTCAGGTACATGTATCAGGCGTTGTCTTTTGTCTATGGAATAATACTGCAATGAGGCAGCTCAGTATTGTCTAAGGTAATCATAGTCCTCAGATGATCAAACTATTGTTGATGAGATGTTAAATCAGATTGCAATGGAAACCTTTTAGCACTTTGATTATGATCTTGTAAAATAAACTGTTCTCATGAATTAAGATCATCAGGCATGACTTGACAAAATCAGGATATATTGAAATAAGAAAAACTCATTTAAATGATCTATTACTGTTCATTATATTAATGTTCATAAAGTATAAAAAAAACAATGATTATTAAACTTGTCTAAAGACATAACTAGCGTATCAAAATAATGGGATTTAACGATTTCATTGTGCAAATGCAGACTACTATTTTTTAATAGATCTGTAACAGTTTACATTATAATCATTCTGTTTTTCAAAATTAATTTTATTTCAATTTACTGGTATGCCATATTATTTATTCCCCAAATTGTAAACGTTCATACATGAATAAAAATAAGTTCATGAAGTTCGGTGAAAGTACAAACATTTAAATCAGAGTGTTGAACTACCAATTTGTACAATAATTAGGTAGACCATAATATGCATCTAATTCAGACGTTTTTGTCGTGTCATGCTGTTGTAGTCGTCCCCCGATAATGGCCCTAGGAGCGTAAATATGTGTCTTAATTGTCATGTCTGTCTAATTTGTCAACCCTGTGCTCGGTGGCAGCTCTAATTTCTTCATAAAAGACCATGTTAAACTAACTTGATAACGATCTCCCATTTCTAAGCTTCTTTTTTCACCTAGCAGATTTCGTTGTCACTGACTTTAATGCCTGATTAATTTTGCAGAAAACCCTCAAAAATATGATTATATTGTGAAATTCGTTCAACAGATAATTCTGCTGAGTTTCAACTGCATGTATCAGCAGATGGCAATTTCATTGATGTGTTAGAATTCATGCCTTGATAGGTAATGACTGTCATGCATCACCCTTGTCACATAAATTTGAATAATTTGAAAAGTTTTGGCCAGAAAAACAATGATGTGACAGCTGTAGAGATGAAAATTAGAAAATTTCCAGATTTTGACGTTAGTTTCCCATGTTTAAGTGTACTGTCAATGTCTTATTTATCATTTGACGTCATATAAGGGTTAAATATAGGTCCTAACCATTCCATTCTGGAAACAATTAACTGTATGCTTTGTAAGTCTAAAAAATCCTTATTCAGTTTTTTTTCTGTTTCCTTTTCTAAAGAAGTGTGTACTTTACATCAAATTTAGGTCAAATTTTGGAATTTGTGGTATAACCACAGTATTAAGATACACCTATACTAAGCAGAAGCAACTCATTTTAAGATTCTGAAACAAATATGAAATACATGACTGTTGGACCTCCACTTAGCAACCACTTGTGTGTCAGATGAGAAGCCTCTTTTACTTAATCCCTTGAATGGCCACTTAAAACAGGCCTGACTATGAATGTGGCATTTTTAGCTCGACTATTCGAAGTATATGAGAGCTATTGTAGTCACCCTTGCGTCGGCATTGGCATTGCAGCTTTTGCTTAAAGTTTTTCATGCAAGTTACTATCAACCTTATATCTCAATAACCATTTATAGTATTGACTTGAAAGTTTATGTTCAGGGGCATCAGAAAACCAAGATAGATAACTCTTAACTGAATTTAATTTAGATTATGGCCCCTTTTTAGCTTAGAAATTTGGTCAAAGTTTTGCATGCAAGCTACTATCCAGCTTGTATCTCAATAACCATTGATGGTATTGACTTGAAAGTTTATGAATATATTTAAGGCATCAGACAACCAAGGTAGATAAGCTCTTGATGGAATATATTACAAATTATGGCCCATTTTTTAGCTTAGAAATTTTGGTCAAAGTTTTGCATGCAAGGAATTTCATGCTTATATTTTAGTAGCCATGGCATGTCTTTGATTTGAAATTTCTCTAATATGTTCAATGGTATCATACTATAGTGGCAGATAGTTTTTGACTGAATATAATAATGCAAATTAGGGCCTCTTTTTGACTAGACTTTTTGGTTAAAGTTTTGCATGCAAACTACTATTCAGCTTATTTCTCAGAAATTGTTTATGTTATTGACTAGTTTAGGAGTGTGTTCAGGGGCATCAGAAAACCAAGCAGGATAACTCTTGGACTGAATTTCATACAAATTATGGCTCTTTTCTAACTTGGATACTTGGTTAAAGTTTTGCATGCACAGTGTTATTAAGCTTATGTCTCAGTAACTAGGCATGGGATTGATTTTAGACTTCATAAACATATTATGGGGTATCAGACTATCAAGGTATATCATTTTTGATTATTATTATATACAGGGTATGTGAAGGGCAAGAATTGAAATAGATTTCATTTGATTTACCAACAAGCATTTTGAATAGTCGAGCGTGCTGTCCTCTGACAGCTCTTGTTTTTTACATCTTGTTTTTGTTACAATGCTGAGTGGGTAGGTTGTCTGCTAAGTAACCTGGAAGTTTAGAGCTTGATCAGTCCCCAGCTGCGATGTCATAAAATCATTAAAAATGGTACTGACATATCTCTCTTGCTTGGCGCTTAAAACTTATATGATAATTCCAGGACTGGTTGGCCGTGTGTGACTGGGTTTGGTATCATACCACTTGTCTCTGACATGATATTGCAGCACTTGTTTCTATGTCACAAAGTACATAAATGATGAAAAAGGATACCAATTTACACTGACATTTATAGATTTATGTACAGTATCAGAATGCAGAGGATGTAAATATAAAAAGCATATATATCTATCATGAATAATTTTGAAGTCCATTAATCAAAAATTTAAATAAGCAAAGGATAGGAGTAAGAATATGTAAATTTTCATGTTTTTCATGAAAATAAGTGTTAAAATAATGATAAAGTGTGATTGTGTTAACCCTTCACCTCCCATACCTGTAGATGCATTTTGATGCATTGGCAAACACAGCAAACCCAGCTCAGACAACTCTTTCAAGGAGTTGCCTTTGTTTGCTCATACAATATTGTAGCTCAGATTCTAAACAGTATGCACAGAAAAAAAAATCCATTATTTTCAGAACCAATTGAAGTAAATTGATATTAAAGATGATCACGACGGTTTCTATTATCATACACATGTAAATTTTACACTATCACAGGTACTGCAAATATAACAGTGTTCTTTTCTTCTTTTATTGTAATGGCTAGCAGTCATTTTCTGATAATAATGGCCGTACTTGTGACCTTACGGTCAAGGGTTTCCTATGTGTGAGATCAGTTTTTTTGCTGGAGGGACAGCAGCAGAGAGACAGTAGTTGGAAACAAGGGAGTCCGGGTGGGATACCCTAGCTCATTTTACAAATAGACCCCTTGGTTCTTTTATGTGCTTGGTGTATAGCACCGATACACGGGAGATAAGTTCCTGGGTAGAACCAGTGCTGAGTACTCCAAGTTCCCATAGCAACCCAAATTTTGTCAAGTGCCAAGCAAGAGACATCTGGTACCAATTTTAATTGTCTTAGGTTTGATGCGGTCAACAGAAGAAGTGCCCCAGCTGGGATTCAAATTCCAGACCTCCCAAACACAAAGCAGACACTCTACCACTGAGCTATTGCATGTTTATAAAAAAAGCTAGATGATTGAAAAGTTGAGATCCAAAAAGGGTTGCATGTTATAATTCAATTGGACAGTTTTCAGGACTGTTCCCAACTGCAGATTTTGAACTGGTGTAAGGATAAAAATTGCCGTAATTGTCTACTGTACTGTACATATTTATCATGACAACTGTTGTTACGCAATTATAAGAAAACTGTTTGAAATGATAAAGAAGAATCTGCAGCACATGCACGTTATTCCTGTGTGAAATGTACACATGATTCAGTAGTAGGTCTACATGCCTATCAGTGTTGATATCAATAAATTTTTATCTACTCCTAAGATAAATTTCCCCTTAGAAAATTCCCTACCCATAAAATTAAAATGTATTTTGTGAAAGAATAAGCCTTGTGGCCTATTGAAGATAAGTACCTAAATAGTTTTGAAAAATTAAGAAAAATCTGAATGTTTGAACATTCGAAAAAATTAAGTTTAGAACAAATACTGTTGGTTTGTACTGATATCAAAATAAATTTTAGTTTTAGCCATCATAATATAAGGGTATTTAATAACAGATGGATACTTTGTAAATCCTAAATTCATTTTGTTCCTTTTAACTTGATGTTTCACAAATATAATTACATAACATTTACTAATGAATTGTGATTCATTGAAGAATAGAATAGACTTCTTGTTTTCTCAGGTGAAAATTCATTTAAACTACAGCTGTATAGATATACTAAGAAAAACACTCATGTTTTTTTCTAAGGCTGGTGACCCCCTGTTTTACGCTCACCTGAGCACAATGTGCTCAAGGTGAGCTTTTGTGATCACCCTGCGTCTGTTGTCCATCGCCATTACAATTTGCTTTAAACTAAATCTTCTCTGAAACCGCTGAACAGAATTTAGTTAAACTTGGCAGGGAATCCTTGGGTGAACCTTACAAAAGTTGCTAAAAAACTTGATCCATGTAGAACTTTGGTTGCTATGGCAATGGAAAAATATGAAAATTTTAAAAATCATCTCCTTCAAAACAACAGGCCAATTTCAAAATGTTTTAGTACAGATGTTTCTTTGGAAATCCTCTACCAAGATTATATAAAGTAAAATAATTCTGATCCTTAAAAAAACATGGCTGCCAGGGGTGGGGCTATTTTGCCTTAAATGTTTGTGTGAAAACTTTAAACAACATCTACTCTGAAACTGCTGGACAGTATTTGATTAAACTTGGCAGGGATGATCCTTGGGTGAACCTTCACAAAAGTTGCTAAAATAATTTGATCCATGTAGGACTCTGGTTGCCATGGCAACAGAAAGAAAAAAATATAAAAACTTTAAACATCATCATCTTCAAAACTACTGGCCAGATTTCAAAATGTTTGGGTACAGATGTTCCTTGGGTAACCATATACTTGTTATTTCATATTTTAATAGGTCAGATAATAAATATACAAAGCATCAGGAAATTCTGAATGTTTTGAAAAAATAATGAAACAATCAAGATGTTTACCTAACTATTCATGATGTAAAGGGTTAACCCTTTCCCTCATAGAGGACACCATGAAAAGACGTATGCAACCTATAACTTGCAGGCTGATCAGGTTTTGTGCTGTTCGCTGCTCCTCAGTAGTCTGGAAATGAGGATTTTGTAATTAAATTTGGTAAGGTTTAACTGTGGTTTTCTGCAGATCAGGCTTTTTGTGGTACCTATTGAGTGCGTCAAAATGAGTCTATATGAGGGAAAGGGTTAAGGAACAGTTTTAGATCTCTCTGACTTGAAGAG
>CM037795.1:36235239-36285239 GCA_021229015.1 Solen grandis | reverse complement strand
TTTCACTCATTGACAATGCATTTTTCGATCACGTGATCTATGTGAAGTGCCCATATAACGAAATCAAATTTTATTTATAAACGGGAAACTCCCTGATTGGGTAAGATCGGAAACGATTTTATTTGATTATAGTAAGAAAATATGTATTTTTCTGGCTGTTGGTAGACTTAATAACAAAATTAATAACATTTACGTCCGAAAATGAGTTTATATATTTTTTACGGTAATTTTGAAGCATCTGGGAGGCAGTCCCTTGAAGCCATAGATAAGCAGGCATTGTTGATTTAAATAATAATGCCAGCTGATTTACTATATCACTTCGCTCACAATATATCAATGCAATGCTATTATGGTTGGAATATGCTACAGTACGTAGACGTTTTAATCATACCTATAAATGCATTTGATTAGTTTTAGTTTGTTAATGTAAGCTGCATTCCTATTACTCACTCGTATTTGTTACGCCCCTATCTTTCTCTCCGACATGTTGCATTTGGCAGATGGCCAAGAATATTCATTTGTGTACACGTCATATGCGTGTTTTCAAATTAAACGTGAATTGTTGGAAAGAACAATTAACCAATCAGATAATGATTGCTTATTCTGGTACTCTGAAGCGATTGTATACAAAATACATAACACAAAACATGTATCATTATTAGCCTCAGATAATCGGCTGCGGGTTGCTAAAAACATTTCAGGGAACTATATATCATTATTTGCCCATAGATGTGAAAAAATTTAATTGTTAGGGGCCTAGATTTACAAATTCAGTTGGTGGTTTAGCAACTGATGTTTTGTTTGACAGGTTAAAAATAAACTCGGCAAGCCTTCTTCTAAGGTGCAATTTAACTATGGAAAAATCCATTTTAAGCGTGAACAATATGTTTGAGTCATTTATGAATCAGAACAGCAACCAGTTTTACATACATCACGATCTACTTCTGCACAAATGTAGCGTTTCGAAATGAAACTACGATGTACGATGTATGTGATTCACACAATGTAGTTTACATGTATTTTGCATGATCTCACCAAGGGTACGTCACAGACTAGTACGAAATTGTTTGGTTTTGTGAAGTTTCAAGGGTCATAACTCTTGAAAGATATTTATAGCCCGTAACCAAATTTGTTTAAAATGCCATGGTCCTTAACATCGTGTCTAAGTTTGAACAAAATTGCTGCTAGTGTGTAAAGAAAGAGAAAACTTGCATGTTTTCATGGTTTAACTGTATAACTTAAGATATACTAGGTTTATATCAGTTATAACCGATCTTGTTCAAGATATTATCACTATAAACATTGTTACCAATTTCTATGAATATTGCTTAAAACATTGAAGTAGCTCAAACTAACTTCGGGCGGCGGACAGACGACGAAAATCAACGATCCTAATAACTCGGTCTAAGCACTTCGTACATGAGCTGAAAAATGCAACGGGTAATATTCTAAACATATGTTTTGCGTAAAGAAGAGGAATTATTTATGTCTTTTTAAAGATCGATGATAACGTAAATGCGATCATTTGTATGTTTTAATTGTATGAATAATCATAGAAAAACCTATACTTGTATTTATGTATGTACTTCAAATGTACTTCATAACAAAGTTATACAAGCGACAATCATAGTAACATTTTCTTGTATGATATATACAGCGTCAAGAAAATGCACATGTCTGGCAACGTAGGTGGTTTCGAACGCCTTACACGATTTACGTTGGTCGTAAATCAAAGGCATTTAATCCCTTGTTTTCACGCTCTGGGTAATATCACAGGAAAGTAATATTTAAACACGCATAGGAAATGCATTCTAGTATATAGGTGTAAACGTGAAACTATTCATTTGAACGTTGTTTACTGTGTGGATCGGAAGTGCTATAGGTTTGACTTTTAATCTCATACGTACATGATTATTTGTTTTATTTGTCTTTCAATTACATCTTATATTTTACTAAATAGGAATTGAGTAAATATAGAATCTAATAACGTTTTGTATTCTGTTACTCTGCCATTTAGGTATGATGAAGTCTGAAGGGGAATCGGAAATAATATTATATTTTTACTTAATTATTTAAATATTTGTTTTGTAAAACTTTAATAAATATTGTGTGTATAGCATTTTAGTGTTCAAAATATTGAATTTCATCAACATACATTTTTATATTAATAATAAATATTCTATTACTTCAGTACACATTTTTTTTGAAATTATGGTTTTCGATATATGTATATGAGCTAAAGTATTGATGCAGAATAAAAATCTAAATAAATATACATCTATTCAAAAGTTAACTTTTGAAAATTGTATTCAATTATTATATATTATGATTGTTTGATTATTTTATTTTTGACTGTTTAACACAGAACACCTTTTACTAAGATACACAAATAAATTTATTCTTGTACAATGTTCGCATATACAAATTTTAAACATTTGCGATAGTCCGTTTTCAATAGATATTTGGACAGTGTGCAGTTTGTAATAAAATAATAATATTGCAATAATGCCATATAAACCCTGAATATCAGTTTAGGGAGCGGTCGTCTTTAGCTTTAACGTAACGTCGTCTGTTGTCATTTAGCTATCTTAAGATTTTAATTCGGTGAATGCTGTTATATAAAATACGGGGAACAAATAGGAAGAAAGATAAATAAGTAAACAAATATTGGTAATATCTATTTTTCGTAGAATGGATAACTTTCTTGTTTGTATACTTCCCAAATTTCGTTGGTATAGTATGTGTGGTAGCCCTGATAAAACAAAGTTTTACATCGAATTTTGTATATTATTTTAAATTGAATAATCGAAAATAGTTTATACTGCCAATTAAACTTTCACTGATGTATTCTCCTACATAAGTAAATCGATCTACATTTCTCCATTACTTTAACCCCAATCAGCACAGCATATCTTTAAAAAATGTGCTGTTGAAATTCAAGGTGATAATTATTGATTTTATGCGTTTGTGGCATATGTTTATGAAGAAAGCAAAGCCGAAAATAATTGTCATCAGACTGGTAATTGATTTAAAGTTCTGGAGATTTCAACAAATTTAATAATAAGTCATTTTTTAGATGAACGATTGTGTTATTCGAGTGATCAGTAAAACACTCTCTGAAACGACGATGTCATCTAATATTTGTTTGTGTTGTGTACAAAAAGGAGGGTATGGTTATTTTCTTGACCCAAAACGTTTATTCGACATAGAACGCTAGTCACAAGCATTTAAACAAGATTCTATTGTCACACAGGGATCGCGGGATCCAACAATGTTTATAAATTGCTAAAAAGCTTACAAAACTGGCACAAAAAATCTCAAAGATATTTTCTAGCCAAAACAATCGTGCTCATGTTTTATTTTACATAAATGGACGGATTTTTAAAAAAATAAAAATCCGAACATTTAATGCTGGTTCACCTCAAGATATGGAGGTGAGTTAAATTGTGTTGTCATGGTAATTCTGCAGGCAAAAGATAAAACCGATGATGGGCGATTTCGCGGAATTGGAAAATGAAGAACCTGGTTTCAGATTGCTCTCATCAGACGAAACTATGGATGACGTCATCAAGGATATGACAACTCACAGCAACAGAATTGTAAGTGTTATTTGTAAAAGGTAAAGTGTTTGTTTATTATAGTGTCACACCTATTGGAAGGGCCAGCCAGTTTTGACCTCTTTGCTTTCACAAGTACCTCCCCGGTTTCCTCCTATATGCCAGACACCAGGCAGTAAGACAACCAGTTACCATTATTTAACTAGCTGGTGGCTCACTAACCGGCCATATCAGAACGTTCCCCTGCCGGGGATCGAACCTTCGATCTCCCGCCCCCGAAGCGGATGCCTTAACCATTAGGCCACAGGCTCGGTCGGTTTGTAAGTGTGACCGGAAACGGCCAATCACCACCAAAATGTACAAGAAGACAGTAACAAATAAAATCAAAACACACATATAGAATCATTTAGAATATAGATATACAACGTTATAACTACTGACTACGCTAACAATAAACTGATTCAACTATATCAAGCAAGGCACTAATAAAATAGTCCCACGTAATGAAAACTTTAATATGTAATTCAATTTTATCTATGATTTTGAATATAGGAAAGATATGTTTCTGGAAACTACAACTCAGTACCAAAATTCACAAAATACAGAAACAAATGAATTAAAATATGAAATAGAAATCATTTTAAATATTGAAAATATAAATATTCATTGTTGTAAAGTAGACTTACCATAAATTGACCCTAATCTATCAAGCAAGGTATATATACAAATAAACCGTATATACTTTTGTAACTCACGAAGTGAAATATATAATTTCGTTGACTACTTTCAATCTATAATGTATGCTTTTATTTATGAATATTGTATTTTGTAACTTCTTTTGGAGTTAGATAATATGTCATAACAGTACAATATTCTAAAGATTTCTTTGAAAAGAGATTAATCACTTTAACCTTCCAGGGCAATGACAGGCCGTTGGTGTTAACAGACCTAGATGACGTCACCAACAAGTTTAAATCCTGGACTAAACATTTACCAAACGTTACACCTTACTACGGTAAGTGAATGGAGTTCACATTTCCAAACTTCTAGGCAAATTTATAATAGATTTATAACCAATAAAAGCCGGTGATGGCCATCGATGTATAATAGTTCTAATTTCACTGAAACTCCCAATGATGATGAACTATTTCTGCTTTTTATCAACCTTGACATGGCGGGGTTAGACAAGTTACATGTACAGCTTGATCAGGTCGTGATATATAATGCTTCAAATGATAGTGTGGAACGATTTATTTGCAAACAACATTATAACGGTAGTCATAAGTGACCAAGGAAAGATTCACCAAAACAAGTGAGGACAATCACTAATCACTTTAAATAACCCCGCATTTTGCCTTTTTATATATATACTGTCATGCACATGAGTCATATACAAGCTAAAAAAGAATCCTAAGGCAAGATTTGTGTTCTGGGGTATAACAATTATTTATAACTACCATGGTATTACTTATGTTTATGTTTAATCTAGCTGTAAAAGCAAATGATGACCTTCCGGTGTTGAAGTTACTTGCAGACCTGGGAACATCCTTTGACTGTGCAAGCAAGGTTAGCACTAAACTTCTGAACTTATTATAATACGACAAGTGTAATTGATCACTATTAGAACTGAATTAATAATATGATTGATGTTTTTGAGGCCTGTGTACCGATTATACCTTCGTACTCTCAGTGCTTTGCTTGAATACAAATTAATTAGTGACATTAGCTGCAGACGTTTTTTTATATGTAGTGTATGCGGTAGAAAGGTACTATATCTCATGTAGCAGTTACTTCCCTGGATAAGTGTGCAGTAAAGTCAAAATAACGTAGCGTGACGTATCTGATATGGAAAATATTCATACAAACTACAGATAAGTTACACTAAATGAACAGGTAAATTATAAATTAATATCAAATAAGATATTTAGGTTTGTTTTGGGAAACCCTTGTTATTGCTTCATTGAATAAGTAGATCGACTGTTTTTCGTTGTTGTTTTGTAAAGAAGTATGTTGAAGTATTGTCATCACTCTGGTGTCGTTGTCGTCGTTGGCGACGACGTTGTCGTGGGCATAGTCGTCGTGAAAAACGTTAACCTTGGCCATAGCTTCTTAACTAAGATTCAGTCATCAAATTTCACATAATTGTTCACTATAACAAGGGTTACATTCCCACCAAGGGCCATATCTCTTGGGCCCATTTTGACCAAATTTATTTCCTTTTTAATATAAAAACAGTAAAAACCTTTATCTTTGACAAAACTTCTAAGCTGTTAAAGCATCTGTCATCAAACATAACATTTTAGAATATATCAGCATAATTTCTTACAATTAATCGTTCATCCAATAAATATATAATCATTTGGTTTAATTTGATTCAAACGGTCGAGATAAACCCAAGGAAAATCATATATTAAATATTTGTTTATACTTCCAGTTGATTATGTTCTTCTAGCTTAAGCTAAATAGCTGAGCGGAACAATTTACTTGAATACAAGTTACACCGGTTTATTCGTTCTGAGATCCTTATTAGTAAATTGGCTGAATATGAAGGCAATTACTGAATCAAATCAATGAATAATAATTGTTATGTCTTTTTCATATTATTACAGACTGAAATTCAGAGAATTCTCCAACTTGGTGTTAAAGGTGACAGAATAATTTTTGCGAATACGATAAAACCCGAGAGCGTGATTAAATATGCATCAGAAGTCAACGTATCCTTGATGACGTTCGATAACGAGGACGAACTCATCAAGATCCACAAAATCTTCCCTGCTGCTAGGTATTGTAGTTCTTATTATATGTATAAAGTCAGTAAGAAAAAAGAACATACCGTTTAGCAGGCTATTTCTGCGGGTGTATTATTCTACGGTTTTGCCATAAAAAGGGTTATTTTTTTCTACGGATTTTTTTCTTTGATTTCTGAACCCAGGAAGAATTAATTTCTGCGCTTGCTTACTGTGCTGAAGTAAATATATAAAAAAAACTTACAACCAGACATGTTGCCTTTCACTTAAGGGAGATCACTCTATGTTACATTTCATATACTCTATACCATACTGTAAACAACTTTAGTACATGTGCGGAAATTGGGATTTATTCTTTTAATTAGACGGCCCAAATACCGATAATGCACGATTTCGTTCTGACTATTTATCAGCGATTTATTCACTAAGAAAGCCATTAGTAAACTTGCGAAAAAGACATAACTGAGACATGACTCCATAGAAGGTGACACGTAGTGTGCCATTGATTAGGAAAGATTACAATGCAAATTGGTCAAACTATCATAATTCGTTCTGGCGTGACAATTTAGTTTGAAACTACACTGACTGGTGTACTGCATTGTCTGCTGCTAGAAGTAAAATACTTTTGTCTTTATAAACAGAATCACAATTATGGCGTATTTAATTGTTTGAAAGGGAAAAGGAAGGAGAGGTTTGTTCTGCGCATATTTTTCTACTGTTGATTAATTTCCACGGATTTTATTTCTACGCTTTTGTGTTCATTCGCAGAATAGCAGAACTATATTACCCGCAGAAATAACCCACTTTAGGTAGTTCTTTATGCGAAACATTTTTTTAGAATATAAACTGTTGCATTTTTCAGCTAACAAAATTACAAAGTGCTCAACGCGAGTTATAAGAATCGTTGATGTTCGTTGTCTGTCCGCCGCCCGCAGTTATTAGAGATACTTCAATATTTTAATCAATATTCAAGAAATTGTGAACAATGTTTATAGTGATAATATCTTGACCAAGATCGGTTATGACTGATATGAACCTAGTACAATCAACCCTTGATACGGGGCCTCCGTGGCTGACTTTAACACACACTCAGCCCCTCACCGCGTCGGTTCGAGTCCCGGCAGTGTCATTCGGATTTTCATGTGAGGAAACCTTCCAGCTGGCTTGCGGTAGGTCGAGGATTCTACCCGGATGCCTCAGTGCATTCGGGGTCTTCCTTCGCCTGTAATTAGCTGGACGTCGCTATATGACGGGAATACTGTCGTAGCGACGGTTAACTAGAAATCAATCAATCAATCAATCAATCAATCAATCAATCAATCAATCAACCCTTGATACACCGGCAGTGTTTGTATATCTTGATTTTGCCAATGTATCGAGAATTGCTGCCGATACCGGAAGCCAAATTTGCTGTTGTAAATAGATTAATAAATCTGTCACATGACTTTTAGAGCCGGAACTCGAGTATGCCATTGTATCGAATGCCGATGTATCGAGGATTGACCGTATATCATAAGTTATATAGTTAAACGATATATCAAAAGATGCCAGATTTCTCTTTCTTTACACACTAGCAGCAAATTTGTTCAAACGTAGACACGATGTTAAGACCCATGACATTTTAAACAACTTTCTTTACATCTATGGGCAAATATTAAACAAAGTTCCCAGTAATGTATTTATTATCAACCCGAAGCCGAGTACATGTGGGCTAAAATAATACACGTTTTTCGTTATGTATTTTGTATACAATCGAAGCAGAGTACCAGAACAACCAGTCAGTTTCTTATTAGTTATTTATTCTTATTAACAATTAATATTTACACCAACATTTGACGTGTACACAAACGAATATTCTTGGCCATCTGCCAAATGCAACATGTCCTTTATATTACGAGATAAAAAAATACGATTTAGTATATAGGCATGCAACTTGTAAAAAATAATATGAAACGAACTATAATAAATCAAATATATTTATAGTTATGATTAAAACGTCTACCTAGCATAATCTACTCATAATCATATTGCATGGATACGTTATGAGTGAAGTGATAAAGTAAAATCGGCTGGAATTATTATTCAAATTAGCATTGCCTGCTCATCTACGGCTTTGCCGATAGTCTAAAAATTATATTCTCCAGCGAATTTGTTTTTTGATGATACGGGGTGTGGGCCATAATCTTGAATTCAAATTCATATATAAATATGACATATACATACATGGACTATCCAGCATAATGTGTGTGTATGAGAGAGAGAGAGAGAGAGAAAGAGAGAGACGTGTTATGGCGGCATCATCCCTCTCCCTCTGACTGATCCCCGGCCGTTTCATACCTTTAGGTCTTAAAAATATCCTGGTATAGCTCCCTTGCTTGGTGCTTATAGCATATAAGGATAGTTTCAGGAGTGTTTGGCCCGGTGTCAGGATAATGTGACTGAATAATCCAGTGTGGCAGTGCATTATCTGTCTCAAGAAAACATAGTCTCCAAACGACTGAAAAACAGTCGGCAGGACGTAAACACACAAACTTTAATATGTAACTATATTACCCGCAAAAATAACCCGCTTTACGGTATTCATCCTCTTCTTAGACCAATGAACAATTGCGAGTAGGGAATTAACAATATATTTGTTTAAACTATACATACGTCGTGAATACCATCACCGACTGTGAAATAAAGCAATGTTTTTGTGTTTATTTCATAGATTATTGCTTAGAATAAAACCCATTCATCACTACAAATGTGAACATGAGTTGGCATCGAAATTTGGCTGTGTAGAAGCTGAGTTGGAGTACCTTCTAAAGAGGGCCAAAACCTTGGAGATGAACATCGTCGGAATAAGGTATCTCTTCTCTACCTCAACTATTTTTTCATTAGTCAAACCACCTTCTTATTTCTCTTTTTTTGTCAGAATGAAGTCACAAACCCTTGACTTTGCTTGCAACGTTCACAAAATCAATACTGTCCAGGTTACCGTAACTTTCATAGCCGCTGTTTTACCATCATTTGGTGTTCCCGATCTAGTCGCTCTGACTTTTAATTTGATTTGCAGTAGTCAGTAGTTACTTTAATCTCCTAACTTGGGAAACAAATAGGTACAATTCTTAATATTTAATCACATTCTACTTTTATTGTGTTGGACCATTATTTTGTGCTTACTTGTAAGGCCTATGAAAGAATAGCTACCAACAGTATGTGTATATTTGACAACATAAATCTTAATAAATTCTAAAACAGCATGTCAACGCAGTGGAACATAAATTGATAAATTAATCAAGCTCGGTTCTCCTCTAGTAAAATAATAGCAAAATATTTCATTAATGAACAAGTGTTGCTACTCGGTAAGGTGATTATTTTATATAACCTTTTCATTAACTAAGATATTTTCAAACTTACGAAATGTATTCATACCACATTTAAAAATATTATAATTGAATTCGAGCCTTCGAGCCTAGAAGATATCATTAAATGCAGAACTCGTACTGAGTTAGGATAAGTATAAGATAAGGTATATATATTAAACGATTTTTACTGACAATCTAAGGCCCAATCGAGGATATCTAGAAAAGACTTCTGTTGTCTGGGTTAAATGTTTTAATATATTCTATTCGACTTAGAAGTCACCCTAAATTTGTGAAACGCTTGATCTTGTCAAGAAGTCCAGTTAATTTTGTAAAAGGTGAAATAAAATAAAGATCTCTATTGTAATAAATTGTTGATAAGTTTAATTTTTCAGAGCTTCTTATTGGACAAAAATTCAAGGTGGCTTTGTCTGCAAAAATTAAACCTTACCCATCATGGACCTTGGTTTTAGTATGCGTTTTATCAGTAAATTTTGTAAATATATATTCCCACGGAAATGTCATGTGACAAACTCGCGTATATCTTATGCTGGCAAAAAGTAATAATCTTATAGTGCGTGATTTTTCAAAGTGTCTTACAATGACTTCAATATTTTAATGAATATTAGTTTTTCCTTTTTCAAAATTCTCTAAAATTCTTTTCAAAATTTAAGAAATTTCAAATGTAACAAATAACTTAATTTTTTAATGTTTATTGATTAATTCTAATACACTTCACTAACACTATTGCTAAAACAGTTTCCATATCGGTACGGGATGCGAATCACCGGAAGCGTACGTCGAAACGTTGGCCCAGGCACGTGCTGCCTTTAACACTGGACAGAGGCTGGGTTTTACAATGGATACGCTGGACGTGGGTGGAGGATTTCCCGGCGAGAAAGACTCGCCATTATTTCTACAGGTTTGTCGATGATTTTATTTTACCTTTTAAAAATTTGCTTTAGCCGGTTATGTGTACAAAAACACAATCACTGCTTCAAACCTATATCTCGATTATAGGTGAAACCATAGCTAAACAATTGCTACGGTCAACAAACAGATTTAACGGTCAATATACAGGTGTTTGTTTGTTTGATGGGTTAAACGTCCCGCGGAGAGTATTTCAGTCATTTGGAGACGATGTCTACTTGAGACCGATATAGTTAAGTACACTGCAGTATCACGTCGTAGACATGTGACATGATACCACACCCAGTTACATTATCTTGACACCGGGCCAACCAGTCCTGCAACTACCCTTATATGCTGAGCGCCAAGCATGGGGAGCTATAACAATACTAATTTTTTGGCTTTGGTATATCGCGGTCGGGGATCGAACCCACGACCTCCCGCTCCCGAGGCGGACGCTCTAACCACTCGGCCACCGGGGGCGGTATACAGGTGTAACTATCAATATACATTGGTAACGGTCAATAAACAGCTATTTGACCTCTGCAACATCAAATATACTTTTTTTCCATAATATTTTAGACAGAGTTACTACTGCAGCTATGTATATAAATAACAATTGTATTTGATGCACACATACAACAATAAATATACATTGGTAAATAGTAAACAGTAAATATACGGTTACAACTGTATTTAAGGTGCAGTTACTACTGAAACTATACTATACAGTTCATAACAAGAACTGTAAGCCTAAAGCTGACGTAAAAAATCCACATACCCCATTTCCCCACAGGATCCTCCCCTTTTTATCAGGGGCAATTCATGGGTGCCTTACCCTCTGAAAAATTCTTTAAATTCATGCAGTTGTCCTTAATTTGCATCTTACTCCAGAATTTTTATTTCCCCAATGGAAAAAAGGTCATATTTTCCATAAAATATGATATTAAGGCCTCTTCCCGAACATCTGAAAAAAGGCCTGCCCCACCATCCCAAACAACCATACTCGATGCGTGTGAGAAATACTTGGTTATAGATATTTCACATGAATATAAAAATGCAGGGATATAATAAAATGCATATAGATGCATGTATATGCATTTATAAGTTATTATAAAAATACAAGTACCATTCAACTGTTTCAAATGTAAAGGAAACCAACTCACGATTAAAAGGCTACTTGCGATAAAGTAAGTCAGGTAATGTTTATATTATTTATATGTTTTACATAAAACCTGAAGCAGTCTTGAAGGGGACAATTTGCAAATTCAATGAAAAAGGCAATACCTTTCAATAAAATAGCTCCTGTAAAATGATAATGAAAAGTGCCATCTTTGCCCTCTTGTTGATCAATCATTTCATAATTAAATTGCACAAGTAAATAACAACCATGAATTCCATAATAACTGAATATGCTATTGCATCGAATAAAAACAGCTGACGTGATGGTTGTGTGATAAATAGGATATAGAAACAAGTATTTGAAGTTATTGAATTCAGCAAAATATTAAACTTCTTGTCCTAATCTCTACTTATCATCGAAATATTATTCAAATACTTCAGATCGCCAATAAAATCAACGAATTCATCGGAAGACATTTTTCTTCTGGGAAGATAAGAGTTATTGCTGAGCCAGGAGCGTTTTTCGTCAAGTCAGCTGTCACAATTTGTGTGAAGATTGTTGGCAGACACGTTGTCAAGGAAAATTGGGAATGTCGACAAGGTCGATAAACAGTAAAATAATATTTTTTAATAAAATCATATTTCAGTGTTATTTGTAAGTGTTGAATTATGTTTGCAGTCATTAGAAATGTAAAGAAATATGGGATTTCAGTTACAGTTTTCTTAACTTTTGGTGTGTTTACCATATTTAAGTGAAACATAATTTCTATAGCAATTTCTTTATGATTTCTTGATTACTACTTCATAATTTTAAAGTTACCAAATACTGATAACAAATATTTTAGAAAATAACTTAAGTGTTCAACTAGAGGCTTGGTGAAGTGTTGTTGATATTTTATTTTTCTACAATCAGGTGCAGTAGAGACAAAGCCGGATATAAAATCCATCATGTATTTTCTCAATGATGGATTACATGGGCGGTTTGCATGGTTGAAATGGAAGTCACCATACTACATTACATTTGAAACACTACAGGTAAAAGTAGCGGTTTATTAAAATTAAACAGGACACATTTTTAAAAAGTTTTATGATGCATATACATTGTTATAGTCTGTTTATATCAATATACATGTAGGCTTTAATCTCATGAGTATACAAACTTAAAACATTTTCATATAAGAATTGATAGCTACGGTTATTTGGTTACTCAAGGACAAAAGGAAATGAAATAAAGTTTTTTTGTTTGTTTTCTTTAAAAAAAAAAGGGGGGGGGGGGGTTAAAAGAAGTAGTGTGCGCTGCCGTACGACCCGGTAGCATGTCTTTTTGTTTTGTAAGATAAACATGTTTGAAGTTTTATTTGAAGTTTTTACAATATCTCCCTTAACATAGTATACGTAGCGGCGACATTTTATCTTTTGACGAATTTATGCTTCTCTAGAGTGATTAAACTTGTTATTGTTTTTCTTTTATTTACCTACAGAACAGTTCTGCTTATAAGACGCTGCACGAGACCAGCATAGCTGGTCCCACGTGCTCTGCTATGGATGTCATTCAGATGGGTTTAAAGCTGCCTGAACACCAGATAGGGGAGTGGTTTTACGTTCGAAACTTCGGTTCGTACTGGATGGCTGCAAGCATGAATTTCAACAGAACGCCTACGCCAAAAAAAATCTTCTTCACTTCCGATCCAAATTTACTTTCAAAACTAAAGAAAAATCAAAACTAGACTTTGAAATAAAAAGGAACAGGAATGAAGAAGAATAACAACTATATAATTTCCCTAATTATTTAAGATAAGGAATTATTCTTATTTTGAGTGTTAAAATAAAATTGTTTTACATAATTTTTGTTGTTCAATTTGTGTCAATTTTAATAATGCTCACGAATTACAGTAAGGCGAGATAAAAAATGCAGTAACACGGGGCGTACTCGTATGAAGCCATACCTACAAAGCTACATACAAGTAACTTATGCATGCATGGTATGATCCAAGGATTTGACTCGTAATTTTCTCAAGGTCAAGGTCCAAGACTGAGTGTATTTTAATTTGTCCCCACTTCGAAACTCCTGGCCATAAATGCTCAGAATTAGCTAAAAGGTTGCTGTCATGGCCTTGATACAAAGTCACTTGCTCAATGTCAAGGTGACCTGCTGAGTAAATTTCAAAATCGTGACCGCCCCATACAGGCGATCGATCATTATGGAATGATATTTAAGCAAAAATATTACATTCTGCTTGGTGAGAATGACATTATGCTTTGTGAGAATGACATCGTGCTTGATGACCATGCCATTATCCTGTGTGACAGTGCCATAGTGCTTTGTGAAAACGGCATTGTCTTTGATGACATTGTTATTGTGCTTCGTGACCATTCCTATGTGCCTTCTAAAATCTTTAATTATTTGTAATTACTGCCTTGTGTATGATTGCAGAACAATGTTCTAAGAACCTATCCAACATTAAACTAACGCTAACCCGCACACACCATGCCATAAAGGATATCACCAAACACCAAGCATAATGTAACGACGCATGATGTAAACCAAATTGTGTTACGCCTCATTCTATCAACAGATGACGCTTTCATATCAAAGCGCCGATAGCGCTGAAAGAACTGTTTTTTTATGTTAATGTTTGCTTATTTATTGGGTTTTACGCCCAGCGACAGTATTTCAGCCATTTAAAGACTCTATCTACTTGAGACATATATAGTGCTGCCACACTGCAGTATCACGCCGTAGATGTGTGGCATGATGCCACACCCAGTCACATTATCCTAATACCGGGCCTGCCAGTCCTGCAACTACCCTTATATGCTGAGCGCCAAGCAATGACTCTATATAACATTTTATTTGTTAATGATGTTTTGTTTTCGTATAAACGAATATCAAATGTTCATGCCACGCCATTTAACCCAAAGTTATTAACAGGCTTTGACTTCCGTAATAAGGTCGTAACAAAAATACAGATTTGTTTTAATGGGCTGCTTACTATAAGCACATCCCCTCCTCTCTCTCTCTCTGTCTCTGTATTTCACACAGTTTACAAAATATACATAAATTTATGTATTTTAAACGAAAGGAAGCAAATATAAAAAGTACAACAAACTCTCGCCTTTTTTTTTTTTTATCTATGTCTGGTAAATCTTTGATTTGATTTGATTTATTTAATAAAGGTTATTGAAATTAGTATCTAATATTAAAATGATTCGAACCCGTGACATTCCTTTTCAGAGGCTGCGTTATCATAGAAAGTCTATTAATTGATCTATATCTGCAGTTTCTTAAGCACGAAATTATATACATGTATTTATAGATGATTACAAAAGATGAAGTCCAGCCAACGAAGGTTTAAATATCTCCGAATTAATTGGAACTATATCTTAAAAGGAGGGGAATTTAAGAGTCTATAAGTAGCCCCGAAATGTTTTCGATGCAGAATAAATGCATATAAAGCGTGGTTTAAACAAATAAATAATAACAAATTTATAAATAAATAAATCTTGTTTGCAGTCTAATAATGACAGTCGAAAACATTGTAAACAAAGAATTTAACTAGACAGTTGCATGGGACAACAAAAGCAAGTCAAATTTAAACTGAGACAGATGTAGTTCTGCTACACTGCAGGATCACGCCGTAGGCACCCAGTCCTTTAAGTACCTTTTTATGCTGAGTGTCAAGCAAGGGATTTCTACCAGCACTATTTTTACGACTTTGGTATGTCGAGGCCTTGTATCGAACCTACGACCTCTCCATTCCGAGGCGCACTTAAATACTCATCATAAAAATGCTGCTGTGAAGAGAAAAATATATTTAAAAAAGGTATTACAAACAGAACGCTGAAGCATTATTTTCACATGTTCGTCATATAGGCAATATTTGCCGAAGTATTGGCATTTTTTTTCATTAATTGAACTATTTCTTTCCTGAAAAAGTTCTTTTCTAGTCCTTAATCAATTGTAAGGACCTTATATTGACTATCCTCGGATTTAAACAGTCATTATTTCACTTATATCTGCCGTTTGCAAGCAGTAGCTTACAGTCAGCTTTCAAGTTGTCTTACGACCATGTACCATTCTCTTTACGTGCACCTTATGCTACAGATGATCATCGTGGTTTTTGAATGTTTTCATATACTGACTGGATAAAGATAGCCAATATGTTGTTTACCGCTTTCGAATGGCGTCAAAACACAACTCACAATATCGCGGTGGTGCCGAGGGTATACGAGATTTCCTTCATATGCTTATTTGAGTTGCTTATCTTTAGGGTTAGGACATTGCCAAAAAATAAATAAAAACTGGTTTACATCGGTTGCTGTCTAGCGTGGAGCTGACGAATACCTAAAACCCGTGCAAATTCGCGCCACTGACCACTTCAGTGACTACCGGTCACCTGACCCGTTATGCATAACTACATCACACAAACCTACGTGCGCCGTGATGTCTGAGCTATACTGCGTAATGCTCAGAACTTAAAAATATAAATATATCTGATTATTTGTGGGTGCTGGGCTGATCAAATCAACCACCCAATTCCCAAGGTGGACATTTTTAATAAGCGACCCCATTGATTAGTTGTAGGTAAGTACTCAAGTCTTCATTTCCAGGACACTCTGTCACCTGACGACAATGCCTCGGTTGTGGTATCCTATCACATTGCAGGCATGTCAGACACAATCCTAATAGACGAAAGACAGTATGCATACGCAGTAGATATGTTATACTTAACAGATCCCAATAATCATTGTTGTTTCTATTTCATAACCCAAATCTGCCTTTAGCGGTCAGCCAAGTGAACATGATAAAGTGACCGTTAATCGCAGGTTGGGTCTAACCGGAGATTAAGTTTTTATCAATTTTATGTCTTAAAATTGGCTGCATAGAACAGGCTGATTGCTTAGTGAATGTGGTTGTTAGACCAGTTTCGGTGACCAAATGGTTAAAACAATGTGGTCGTGGGTTCGACACCCAACCACGGCATAACAACATATTTAGAAATGGCACTTGTGTATGGTGCCCATCACCTAAGGGTAGTTCCATGACTAGTTGACCCGGTGTGTCGAAAAGAATCATGTAGGCAGGACATTAAATCTAACCAAACGAACAAACAGGCGACCGATAACACTGGTTTAACTTTACCTCCGAACGTTTTACAAAACTGTCATTTGGAATATGTTGAAATTGATCAACCTTCAACGACTTCCATTTAGACAATTTTTTAAAAGTAAGTATCTCATGTAAAGATTTAAAAGAAAAGGTATGAAGTAACTACATGTACATGAAACAAGGCACATAACTGATAAGAATGTCACGAAATACGCCGAGCTCTTACAACCTGAATTGTAATAAAAACAAGAATTATAATAAATTTGTTACAATAACTTATAATTACTGTATATTAGAAATGGGTATGTGTATAAATATTTCATTTAGTCGTAGTGATAAAATTAAAGTTTATACATTTCAAGTATTTTGTGTTTCAATTCAAGTTGACTGTTTGACTGATATATTATTTTTGCAGTTCATCTGGAATTATAACAAAAAAGTTTCAACCTTTTCTTACTTTAAACCAGCTCGTTAAGAGATTAACCTTAGAATTTTATTTTTAAGTATATGCGTGTATTACGTCTATAAATACCCATCTACACACACATGGTCACCCAATGCAACCATCCGTGATTGTAATTTATGTTGTTTTCATCACAGGCAATAGCGTTACGAACGGTATTTAGCCTATATTTAAAACTGTACAAGCTATATTTGCAATTTCGATTTTCGTGTTCCGTCACATTTCTGTTCGCATTGCTATTAAGCGCATGCGCTCACTACACTTTAGAATTAGCTATCTGAAACTGTCAAAAATGTCACGAGGCCCCGCCAAAACCTGATTCGGGGATACAGTATTCTATATCTTACCGATTTTCATGAAGTGATGTTAACAAAATTTTTATGTTATCTCGTGCAATGTTATCTTCACTTGCCGAATTTATCTGCCAGGAAACAAAAAATTAATCAACATTTTCGAGACAGAAGAGAAAGAAACTTATTTTATTTCTACCGAACACCTGTGAACGAGCTACTTTTATGTAAACCTGATGTAAATTGATATGTCAAACCAACATTCGCAAACACTTTTTGTGATTGTGTTTTGATAAAATCCTAAGTGGAGAGGATATTTCTAAAACCATTCTTGAAACGTGGCGTTTTTAAGAGGATAAAATTATATTACATTTCAAGATTTTTATTACATCTAAATATAATAACTTTCTTGCATCTTAACTAGTTTTGTAATAATTTCATTATAATTTCGGATTTTATTACAATTTAGGTTGAAACAGCCTTCTCACCTTCCCGAAAAAGCGTCAGAAGGGCCAGCAGCACAGTAACTGGAAACAAAACCAGTTCGGTTATATATCTGGTGCAATATTATGTAGAGGTTAATTGTTTGTTTTGGTGTAAGATCGATTAATAATTTCACTGAGTGAACATAAAATGTGATCTTTTCACGAGTGGCGAATCTTTTTATGTTCACGAATGAAATAATACATCGATCTATTCATCAAAACAAACATTTTTTTTATTTAATGCTTTAAAGTCCAGAAATCAGCTGTTTTATTTACAAAAGACGTCAAAATTGGCGGGATTACCTCGCGTGCGGGACGTTATTTATGACTTCATTCCTTACGTAAAACCCAGCACAATCCGATCAATTTATAACATAGGGTCGGGTTCAAGTTCCTGATAATTTCACTGTTCAAAACAATGAAATTATCAGGATATAATCCACTGTTTTTATTCTTGGTAATCCATCGAAAAGCATTAAATACATTTGTGTAATTTTGTTGTTACTGATAAAAAAAACTCCCACATTGTTCAAATTAATAATAATCCCACAGTTTGACCTTGACTTTCTTTATGTGTGATGTTAAAATAATAAAACTCCTATTATTTCTAAAAGAAAGCTTTTCTCTTATTTTGATAACCTCTTGTCACATTACTGGGATTCATTTTAATGTATTTATTGTAATGAATTATTTGCTAAATATTTTGATTCATTGCAAATAATGAAGGACTAAATAGTCACATTGATCTTTGAAATCAATATATTTAGATATATTTAGTTGCTTCTTAAATATTTTTATTAGGTTTTCGCCTCTGCAGGGCGAAAACCTATTGTTCTTCTACTGTTTATTTTTTTTATTTTTTTTTATTGTAACGTGTATGGGGGCTAACTATTTCTAAATATGTACATATACTTAATTTTTCTTAGGCTTATCTAGCCGATGATTAGAGACCAATGATTCAATAAAAATGATTATGGTGACACAAAAATCACGGGGATCAAACAATATAATCAACAAAGATTGGTTTAAAATAAATATAAAACTCTAAAATATCCAGTCATGAAACCCTACAATTAACTCTGCCTGGGCTATGCAAAATTGAAGAGATGAAAACCACCTTAAAATGATGTCTCAGGCCACCTTAATAGTAATAGCTGATTAATGAAAATATCCTAGGATGATAAAACCCTACGTAAACGACAATCTCTGTACCGACAGACAAGCAAACGATATTGATGCTAAATGAGCTCCCAAACCCATATTACAGGATGTATCAGAACCCTTGGCATCAAGAATGTTCTGAATCTTTTCGCCCCTAACAATGCTAGGTGACTACTCAGGAGACAGAACTTGCATCGAGATACCAAAGCCTAACAATCAACAACGATATACTTGTGCTATCTGAGATCTTACCCTGATGACAGTTGACAACAGACTGACTGAAAATCTGAGCGGACCCGCCTTATATACTTTCCTACAAGTCACGTGACCGACAAAACATAGAATCTTCCAGGGCGAAACCATTTCCATTAAATAAGAATAGTCAAAGGGGTGTTAGCTTATACGAGAGACTAAATGCCCGTGATTAAAGCATTTAAATCGAATTAATGAATTAAATCAATGAAATATGATAAATTAAGCTATTTAAACTTACGGTTTGATGCTTCTTTATATTAATGTCGCTATAATAATGGAATGCCTGCGTTGAAAACATCGAATCGGAAAACCGGAAGTAGAAACTTTGATAAACTTTACTAGAATTAATTTGACGAAAACATTTAAATTACACACTAATAAGCAGGTTCGTTACATTACCCACGCCTCCGGGTTCATGCGTCCCGCATGGATAAAACAACAACAAAAAGAATATATATATAAATCATAAAACTTTAATTAGTCATCATCTAAGCAACCAGCCAGTATTACAAGCCCTATTAACTCTCAATCATACAAAATATATATCATGTTGTTTACATGTAAGGTATCATGACAAAATGAAGCAATATCAACCAAAACATATTTCTTAAATGCTGAAGTTTTACAAATGTTTCCTGAAACTCAGAACATCAGAACATAAAAACGAAACCTATTCCACTAGCATATCCATTGTAAGTTCGCCTGTTTCAGATATAGAGACAGCAATGTCTGAAGTATTGACGATACCTTCGCCTACAAAATCACTCAAAGTGAACTTAATTGGAACCATCTTCCTGTTCGCAGGGCAGGTTACTGCTGATTCGTACACTACTTCTTTATCTTCAGAAACAGCAAGTCTCTGCTTCTTCTTCTGTCCAGAATATTCACGGTCAAACGTGACACTCACAGTCTTCTTGGTCTTCCGAGACCCACTCGGCGATTTCACATGAACCTGAGAAGACATGTTAACCAGCGTCGTGGACCTTCTGTAAAGTTTCCTTCTTCTCCTCGGACACTTTCTTCTTGCTCTATGTCTGTTCTTCTTTCTAATTATCTTTCTCAATGTTCTTGCGCGGACCAGGTAGGCTTGGCACAGTAGGCTTACGAACTGTGCGACCTTGTTCAAGTTCAGAGCGTTCATAGACGCTTTTGATGCTCTTGTCGCTCTTTCCTTGTCCTGGCTCCTTTCTGATATCTGTCTTTTCACAACTCTCTTGTACACTCTCCTCTATATACACTTCAGGATCTTCATAACTGTCAAAATCACAGTCTTCCGGGTCCTTCACTTTCTTCTGGACAGTATCAACTTTCTCCTCTTTTGAAGTCCGCTGT
Source organism: Solen grandis (assembly GCA_021229015.1). Taxonomy (NCBI): domain Eukaryota; kingdom Metazoa; phylum Mollusca; class Bivalvia; order Adapedonta; family Solenidae; genus Solen; species Solen grandis. The sequence goes on along the minus strand of CM037795.1, from coordinate 36,264,461 downwards.
TGTGGCTTGTGTGACATATCTGGGTGAAGATTCTTCAGATGCTTAACGTAGTAAGCTTTTCTTTTCAGCACAACGCCACAAATCTTGCAGGTCACACGTTCACTGTCTTCCCGTTCTTTCTCACAGCGGGTGATATGGTCCTCGAACTTCTCGTCTGGAGGAATGCTGTTCTTGCAGATCGGGCACACAGGAAGTAGCGGGGCTTTCCTAGGTGTCTGCTTGGTTTTTGCCATCTGAGACCTGGAAATAGAAAATACATAATCTTTTGACCAGACTGGCGGCCTTCTCTTTCTACCTTGTCTCTGAATATCACTAAGATCATGATCATCATCAACATCAGTTTTAATTTTATCTTGCACTTTATCATCACAAGCCTCTTCAAACTCAGTTTCCCCTACTAATATCTGACTTTTACACTTGCGTATCCTATCACAGTGTATAACCTGTTCTGTGCGGTTCCTACCACAATCTACTTTATACAAAACGTCAGAGAGTTTGCCTAATATTGAATAGGGACCCCGCCAAAAGGAAGTAAACTTGGATGATGTGCCTACTTTCTTAACTGGAAAGTATATGTATACTTTGTCTTCCTTTCTAAAATGTTCGTATGAGTTGCGTTTGTCATGTATTAACTTTTGGCGTTTCATGGCATTTCCAGTGCTTTCACGAACGAAAGTATGTGCAGTTTCAAGTCTATCTTTCAGTTCCCAAACCCATTCATGATCTGGAATTTCTCGAGCTCCTGATGGCATCTGAAACAGAAGATCAAGTGGTGTTGATACTTCACGTCCTAGCATAAGCATGTTTGGGCTTATCCCCGTAGTCTCGTGCTCGGAACTACGATAGGCCATCAGTACATATGGTATCTGTTCGTCCCAATTCCTGTGATTTTCATCAACGTATGCACTGAGCATGGTGACAAGCGTTCTGTTGAATCTTTCCACCATCCCATCAGATTGGGGATGATAAGGCGTCGTTCTTGTCTTGTCAATGCCTAGCAGATCACACATTTCACTGAATAGCTGACTCTCAAACTGTCTGCCTTGATCCGAATGTATTTGCCTTGGAATTCCAAACCTGCTAATGACATTCTCTATCAGTAGACGGGCAACTGTAGCAGCTTCCATATTTCTCATTGGTAAGCATTCTGTCCACTTGGTAAAATAGTCTGCGATGACCAATATATACCGGTTGCCTTGTTCAGTCTCTGGTAGTTCTCCCAAAATATCAATGGCTATCCGTTCCATAGGGTAACCGCTTCTAACAATCTGCATTGGTGCCTGTTTGGTTCGTATGGGCCCTTTTCTTTTCTGACATGTCTCGCATCCAGCAATGTAGAGTCTAACATCATTTTGAAGACCAGGCCAAAAGAACTTCTGTCTTATTTTACTAAGGGTCTTCTTTGCACCTAAATGACCGGATGGTTTGATATCATGTGCATAGGTCAGCACTTTTCGTCTGTGATTAAATGGTATCACTGCTTGAAATATTGTTTGATTTGTTTCAGAATTTTCAAATTTTCTGACAAGAATCTCATCTTGAATCTCAAGTATTTCAAATTGGTTCCACAATGACTTCACACAGTAACTTTCAGAAGAGATGTGCTTGAAATGAGGTTTCTTGCTGGTTTTGACCCAACCTTTTACTGTCCTGATGTCTTTGTCTTCATCTTGGACAGTCATTAAGTCGTCAACCTCTTTTAGTGCTGAAACACTAAAAACATTGCCTGGTGTCTGTTCATCTCTTATTTTCTGAGTATCATGTAATCCACATTGTCTGCATGGAATGCGACTTAGACCATCCGCGTTCCCGTGTAGTCGACCTTGCCTATGCTCAATTGTCATTTGATATGCTGAAAGAACCTCGATCCACCTGGCTACTTGTCCCTCTGGGTTCCTAAAGTTCATTAGCCAGCGGAGAGACCCATGATCAGTTCTGACGACAAACTTCTGCCGTATAGGTAGTGCCTAAAATACTTTACGAAGAACACTAGAGCTAGAAGCTCTTTCCTGGTAACACAGTACTTCTTTTCTGTTTTTGAAAGTGTCCTACTCGCATAAGCAACTACTCTTTCGGTTCCATCTATTTTCTGAGAAAGCACAGCACCTATTGCGAAGTCACTGGCGTCCGTATCTAATATGAATGGTGACGAAATATCTGGGTGTGCCAGTACAGGGGCTGTGACAAGTTTTTGTTTCAAGAAGGCAAAAGCTTCTGTACATTCTGGTGTCCATGAAAACTTCCTGGCCTTTTCTGTTAGGCCATACAAGGGCTTGGCAACTTTAGAATATCCCTCAATGAAGCGACGATAATAACTACAGAGCCCTAAGAAGGAGCGGACCTCTGTGACAGACTTTGGTGTTGGCCATTGTTTGATACATTCTATTTTCTTTGGATCTGTGCTAACTCCTGTCCCACTTACAACATGGCCAAGAAACTCAACTTCTTTCTTGAATAGTTGGCATTTCTTCGGTTTGAGCTTTAAACCAGCCCCCTCAAACCGCTTGAAAACTGTCTCCAGATTGTGAAGCATGTCTTGAAATGTCTCCCCTGTAACAATAATGTCATCTAGGTAAATGAGGCATATGCTCCAATGAAGTCCAGCCTAAACAGCTTCCATCAGGCGCTCAAATGTCGCTGGAGCATTGCAGAGGCCAAATGGCATTACGTTGAATTCATATAGCCCTTTCCGTGTAGTGAATGCCGTCTTAGGTTTGTCCTGTTCATCTACTTCAACCTGCCAGTAGCCAGAACTCAAGTCTAGGCATGAAAACCAAATTGATCCTGACAACTGGTCTAAAGATTCGTCTATGCGTGGGAGAGGGTACGCATCCTTGACGGTGACATCATTCAGACGACGATAGTCAACACAAAATCTTTGTGACCCATCCTTCTTTTTCACTAGTACAATTCCGCTTGACCATGGACTTGTTGATGGCTGTATGATATTATTTTTCAGCATGTCATTTATCTGTTTGTCTACTTCCTCACGCATGTGGCCAGGAACACGGCGCATTGGCTGCTTGATAGGATGTGCATTGTCTGTATGTATCCGATGTTTAATGATACCAGTCCTGCCAATATCTTGATCATTCTTGGAGAAGATATGCGCATAATTGCATAACAACTGTCGTACCTCTTTACGTTGTTGTTTATTCATACCTTCTGCTGCTCTCTCATATAGATCATTCATGTGATCGGGAATATTGCTTTCATGCGACTGTATCTTCGGGCAATCTTCAATTCTGTCTACTGGGCTGAGTGTACCGATGTTAGAGTGTTTGTTTTTCAGCTGAAAAATTTCCAATACGTACAGGTACAAAGTCATCTACTGTGACTAGCGTTCTCGCGACGGATCCTTTTCCAATCTCCAAGAATCTTTTGCTAGGCTCTATCAATCCTTGCCTAAGACGTTTTGCTCCAGATTGCTCTATCTTGCCTTTAACCATAATCTCTGACCCTGCAGGTATATCCGTCTGCTCAGCAAGTACTATTCTGTAGCATCCAACACTACCACTGCAGTTCAGATCAAATGCTTGCCCCTGTATAGTCATTGTGTTTGCTTTGACATCGATGGCAACATCACTATTTTTCATGAAGTCGATGCCCAAGACCACATCAACGTCAACTTCAGCTACTATGACAGGCATTGGACACTGGATGTCATCAAAAACTATGGAAAGTTCTGTACAACCCAAAACTTTCAAATCATTCCCTGAAGCGGAGACAAGTGGTACATCAAACTTTGAAAGTACGTGCTTCTGTCTTATAACATCCCATAAACTGGTAGAGATCAAAGTCAGAGATGCGCCTGTATCAACTAGACACTCCACGGGTGTCTGATCTATAGTCGCCATAGCAAATAGTCCGGCGGCGGGTCTACCTGAGGTGTTCACAGCATGACTGTCTGATTTTGTCATACTTGGTTTGTTTCCTCGTGTCCTCTCCTTTAATGACGGACAGTGTCTTTTGAGATGATGCTCTGACCCACATTCAAAACATCTCCGTTTATAGTCTCTGTTAGGTGTTGTATAGCTTTTACTAGGAACACGCTGATTAAATGACTTGAACCCTGTCTGCTGCCCGTCATGATGCATGTTACTAAATCTGCGCTGAGATCCCTGCGCCTCGTTGCTTAAACTGGTTCTATGTCGTTCGGAGCGTAGCTCTTTAACAACGTCTCGCAACGTGTCTATCATTTCCTTCAACTGTCTTGAATCTTCTACTTTTGGTTCATGACTGACAGCTGTAGATCGCACTTGCTCTTGCTGTCTTTTCTCAGCCCGATAAAATGCCTCGAGTTCAACAGCGTGGCGAACTGCATCATTCAGATCTATTGGTCTAGCCTGTTTTATTTTCAGTCTCATGTCGCTGCTGACCAGAGCATCAACAAACTGCTCTTTCGCAAGTGTTTCTCTTACATCTATTGGTGCGCTCGGATATGCGAGATTGGTTAGTCTTCTTATATCCTGACCTAACTCGGCCATAGACTCTGTAGGTTTCTGTCTTCTATCCCTTAGCTGAACCCTGTATAGTTCCGTCTGGTTTTTGGGTGAGAATCTATCTTCTAGGGCTCTCATCAAATCTCTATAATCCGTAGTTTTTGTATTCAGGTTCCCAAATACACCCTGAGCTTGACCACGTAATGAGACGGACAGATATAAGCCTTTCTGTTCCTCTGTCCATGCATTCAGCTGAGCACAAGCCTCAAAATGTGCTTTGTAATTGGTCCATGCTGTCGAACCATCATATGTAGCTGGCTTCATGATCACTGTCTTCTTACTTACAATGTCTTCATGACCTGTACCACAAAATTTTCTGTCATCAGTCTTCCTTGGTTGTTTCCTACGGCGATCAGTTATAAATCTGTCGGGCTTCGTATCCTCTTCTCCCATAGAAGTAAAATGATATCCCTCACTGGTATCTTCTGTCCGACACTTTGGTATGTCAAACCGAACACGTGCATCAACATTATGCATAGGCGTCGAAGTCCCAATAGCTGCCAGACTTTGACCAAGCTCTAGTTCTAGCTTCAAGGTCTTATTCTCAAGCTCCAAACGATCAATTTTCTCCATCAACTTGGAATATTCTTTCTTTGAGATTTAGTGTAGGCTGATCCATTCTTTTTCTCGTGGATAAGATAGTTTACAATTAAGCTAGTATAGTGTCCCACGTTGGGCGCCAAAATTCTGTAACGTGTATGGGGGCTAACTATTTCTAAATATGTACATATACTTAATTTTTCTTAGGCTTATCTAGCCGATGATTAGAGACCAATGATTCAATAAAAATGATTATGGTGACACAAAAATCACGGGGATCAAACAAATACAAAAATGTAAAAAAATAAAAAAAAAAACAATTAACCTGCCTGGGCTAAAAATTGAAAAAACCCCTTAAAAATAGCTGATTAATGAAAATATCCTAGGATGATAAAACCCTACGTAAACGACAATCTCTGTACCGACAGACAAGCAAACGATATTGATGCTAAATGAGCTCCCAAACCCATATTACAGGATGTATCAGAACCCTTGGCATCAAGAATGTTCTGAATCTTTTCGCCCCTAACAATGCTAGGTGACTACTCAGGAGACAGAACTTGCATCGAGATACCAAAGCCTAACAATCAACAACGATATACTTGTGCTATCTGAGATCTTACCCTGATGACAGTTGACAACAGACTGACTGAAAATCTGAGCGGACCCGCCTTATATACTTTCCTACAAGTCACGTGACCGACAAAACATAGAATCTTCCAGGGCGAAACCATTTCCATTAAATAAGAATAGTCAAAGGGGTTTTAGCTTATACGAGAGACTAAATGCCCGTGATTAAAGCATTTAAATCGAATTAATGAAATATGATAAATTAAGCTATTTAAACTTACGGTTTGATGCTTCTTTATATTAATGTCGCTGTAATAATGGAATGCCTGCGTTGAAAACGTCGAATCGGAAAACCGGAAGTAGAAACTTTGATAAACTTTACTAGAATTATTTTGACGAAAACATTTAAATTACACACTAATAAGCAGGTTCGTTACATTATTATTAATATTATTATTTTTCCAATTACACCCATTTTTGTAGCCAGCCTAGCGGCCAGATGAGAAAAGCTACAGCTATGAAATTTTGGACATGGAGTCATCTTTATCTGAACTTGTGCCTAAATGGTCAAACTTTTCACTTTTATTTATGATTTAGCCACTAGGGGGCGCAATGCATGTAATCACTTTTTTGCTAATAACTCAAAAATTTGAAACCTGATTTAGATGCGTTTTTTTGCATTATGTTCCTTGTTGACTGCCCAATCAAATATGATGGAAATCTCATCATCGAGTACTGGGGGGAAAAATTGTTCTAGGAGAGGTTGAATGTTCGAACCTTGGAAAAAAGTGGAATAATGAGGGTAGGTCTACGAACAACCTACTCACTTTTGTTAGAGATCAGTTAGAAGAATTCTGTTTGCTGCATACGATTTGCAAGACATATACGCAAAAAATAGATGGGGTGGCGAATTTAGGAAATGCGTGGTTTGTCCTCTAGAAACAGTCAAACTTCACTAAATTTTAGGAAAAATTAAAATTTCAAAAACATGTTTTTGTCGCTTTTTTTTTTTTTTTTTTCCGTCAGAATTCTTTATTGGTATTTCGTAAAAACGAAGAATATATTTCATATAGTTTCCATCTCAAACAAGAAGTGAGCGTTAACTTCTTTCCCTGCTGAGGGAAATCCATTTTGCTTGAAAAAAGACTGCATTTTCAGATGGTCCCTATAAATGTTTTCGTACTGACTGGTGAACGTGATTTCTTTTTTTTTCTTTTTTTTTTTTGAGGTTCTATATAGAAACCCCGTTTATTTTCCCCGTAATAGAGTACACAGGGTCGGGGCCATTATCTTTAATATGTTATTTATTAAAGTGTTCAATTATTTATTTTTTTACATATATTCAAATTAATTCATCTTTTAATATCATGTCTATGTTGTTCAGAATAGAGTATTTCAATGCAAAATTAATACTACTTATGCTTCGTTTTTGAGTGTCAAACTTAAAATTATTTCTATATTTCCAAATCGCCCATTTAGTTTCATAGAGTACCATATTGCATACCTGCACAAGTTTAAAGTTTTTATAAAAACCTAAAAGAATATTTTCAAAAGTTAACTCATATATCTCTTTGCAAAGTTCAAATATAAATTTTAAAATCTTTTCAGCGACTAATAATAATGGTTTTACAGAACAACATCCAAAAAATAAATGATATAGTGTTTCTCTTTCTTTTTTGCAAAAATTACATAGTCCGCATGACAGATTCATTAACTGCAATTTGTGTTCCGTAAATACTATATTGTGCAGCATTTTCCATTGAAATTGTTTTTGCCTTGACAGAAGACGGATATATTTTAATATTTAGCCATATGTTCCTCCACGATATATAATTTAATTCTTTTCCAATTTTTTCTTCACATTTAGTTTCAGTTTTTGATTTCTCCAAATTTAAAGTTTCAAACATAGATTTAATTAATCCTATAGACAATTTGCTAAAATGCACTTCTTTATGCTTAGCATTTTTAATAATAAGTCCATCAAGATATAGTTTGTTTTTAAATTGTTTAGAAATAGTATTAGATCTTAAATTGTCAACGTATTTCACCGGAATAGCGTGTTTTAACCCCATTCAGCCCAATTCCTCTTAATTTCGAGTTTTTGAAAAATTTGATCTGTGTTTTTGAAAGATTTTTTGACTTCATCCCAAATGTCCCTAAGATAAAAAATCTTGCTTTTTGTAAAGGAATGATAAAATACAGGTTTCCCATTATATAATATTTCATGATTTCCAAACAAATTTAAGCTTAGAATATTATCAATGTTGGAATTATTTCGTATACGGAAATCTATCCAGGCGAAAATAAGATCCTTATAAAATTCTGAAATGTTTCAATGTTTAAACCTTCTATTGACGTACACCTGCATAAAAAGAAATCTATCGAAAAAAAATTATCCACGTGTTTTAAATAATGTTTTCCAGTTATATTCCAATTGTCTAAGTCCGCCTTTATGATTTTGTAGCACGTTTTAATATTCATATATTTTACATAGTTGCTTATATCTGGTACATCTAGCCCCCCCTTTTCAATTTTCATTGAGACCTTTTCCCTCGAGACCAGTGCCTTTTTACCTCCCCCAAGAAAATCAAAAAATAGATTTTCCCATTTTTTTATTTTCATTCCTTTTTTTTTTTTGGAATTCCTTTTATTGCATCATTATCAATTCCATAACCATGACATACTCCCAATGTTTTAACAAATGACTTTGTCCATGTAATATTCCCATATTTTGGCTTTTGATATTTTGACTTGCCTATAAATAGACCTGTCGTTTTTTGTTTATTCATTTTTGCACCAGATGCTTTTTCATATGTTTCAAGTATATCAAAAACATAATTTAGACAATTTTCATTCTCCACAAATAGCTGAGTGTCATTTACGAATTGATTTACTTTTGCCTGTCTATATTCTTCATTATCTACGGGTAAACTAATGCCTTTTATATTTTCATTTTTCCTTATCGCGCCCGACATAGCCTCTGCCTGTATAATGTATAGTAGAGGCGCGAGTGGACAGCCTTGTTTTATTGAGCGGGTAATTTTGAAATAGTCTGAAATAAAACCATTAGTTTGAATAGCCGTTTTAGAATGTTTTAAGAACATATGAACCCATGATCTAAATAGTTTCCCAAACCCAAACTTGTTTAAACATTTATCAATCCATTCCCATTCTTGCCTGTCGAAAGCTTTTGTCTGATCTAAAAAGATAATAATACCCTCTTGATTGTTTCGGTCCGAATATTCGATAACATCCTGAATAAACCTATTTGCATCGCTAATGTATCTGCCTTCTATATACCCTTTTTGATCCGTGTTTATTATTTTCGGTAATATAGGCTTAATTCTATTGGAGACACATCTTGCCAAAATTTTGTAATCAACATTTAATAGGGTTATTGGTCTCCAATTTTTTAAATTTTCTCGTTCACCACTTTTATAAATGAGTGAGAGGACTCCTTTATATTGTGTATTGGATAGCATTTCTTTCTTCATACACTCCCTCAAAACCCGCATAAAGTCATTTTTTATCAAATACCAAACTGTTTGATACCATTCAGCTATAATCCCGTCTTCCCCAGGAGATTTATTTTTCTTAAATTTTTTTATTGCGTCATAGACCTCTTTCTCCTCAATTTGTCTTTCTAACCTGACCGATTCTTCTCTTGATATCAATTTGTCAATATTTTCCAATAATCTATCTGCCGCATTATTATCAATACCTTCTGAAGTAAATAATGATTTATAAAACATAACCTGCTCTCTGAGTATTGAACTTATATCAGTTTTAATTTGACCATTTGCACACTTAATTTTTGTCCAAAGCTTCTGTTGACCTCTTTTTTTCTCTAATTCAAAAAAATATTTCGTAGGTTTTTCATTATTTTCAAGAAAAATTGCCTTCGACCGGATAATTGCTGCCTCAGCTTTTTTCTCATATATTAACTTAATTTGATTTCGTAAAAAATCTATCTTACTTTCATCGTTCGATTGCAGTAAGGATTCTTTTTCGAGATTTGTAATATTTGTATTTTTATTTCGTATTTTACAATATTCAATTGTTAAATGTTTTATCTTATGTTTTGTTAAATCCCACCATTCTCTAAGTGAGCGATATTTACTTTGTGTTTGTATAATATTGTCCCAAAATGACTCAATCATTACTACGTAATCATTTTCTGCTAAATATGTTAAAAATGTTTTTGTCGCTTCTGACTTTATTTTCTGTTCATTCTTCATGAAATTTTCACACGATATGTATTGTTATGTTTGAAAGGACCTGGCAATTAAAAAGTTAAGAAAAAAATGAAAAGGTCAAGGTCATATTACGTTTTTTGTGTTTTTATTTGGCCCCAAATAGTTCCAAAAAAAAAATCATTGAGAGTATATGAACAAAAGTTTTAGTTCTTAAAGAGCTCTTTCCAGTGATGTTTAGTTTTTGAAAATCGGACTTGATTTGGTCATTATACGGCAGTCCAAAGTTTGATCCTTTTTGGAATAATTGTAAATCAGGTTTTATACTTCAAATTCTGATACATAAGAATAAAAAGTTTGACTTGTGCGACTAGTATACTTGTTTGAACTATTTGCTGCTTTGCTAGGTAAATGATAAAATCTTAATCAATTTTTTTTTCTCATTTTGCCGCTAGGGTCGCTTTTCTTGAAATCATTCTTTTGCTTATAACTCAAAAAGTTGAAGTCCAATTCGAATGCGGTTTTTTGCATTCTGTTCCCTGTTAATAGCCTAATAACAATGATAGATTCGAGGTCCATGTGGCTGAAAGCTTTTTAGCTACGGAAGGTTGAATGTTCGAACCTCGCAAAAAAAATGTGCAAATGAGGGTAGGTCTACGAAAAACCTATCCGTTTTTGTTAGAGATCAGATAGAAGAATTCCGTCTCCTGCATACCATTTGAAAGACGTATACACACAAAATATATGGGGTGGCGAATTTAAGAAATGCGTTGTTTGTCCTCTAGAAACTTAAATTTAGGAAAAATTAAAATTCCAAAAACATGTTTTTTTGTCGCTCCTGACTTTATTTTTTGTTTATTCGTCATGAAATTTTCACAGGTTATGTTTTGTTAAGTTTGGAAGGGCCTCACAATTAAAAAAATAAAATAAAAATTGAAAAGGTCAAGGTCATATTACGATTATTGTGTTTTTATTCGGCCACAAATAGCTACAAAACTAAAAATATTTCATTGATAGTATATGAACAAAAGTTTTAGTTCTAAATAATTCTTTCGTATAATGTTTAGTTTTTGAAGATCGGACTTGATTTGTTCATTTTACGGCAGTCCAAAGTTTGATCCTTTTTTGGAATAATTGTTAATCAATTTTTATGCTTCAAAGTGTGATATATAAGAAAAATAATGTTCGACTTGTGCGACTTATATACTTGTTTGAACTATTTGCTGCATTTCTAGGTACCTAATTGTAATATTTTTATCAATTTTGTTTTCATTTTGCCGCTAGAGGGCGTTTTATTTAAAATCACTCTTTTGCTTATAACTCAAAACGTTTAAGTCTGATTGAAATGCGTTTTCAGCATTTGGTTCCTTGTTGACAGCATCACAGAATGTGATGGATTTCAAAGTATAGGGTATGGGAAAATATTTGCGCTAGAAGAGTTTGAATGTTCTAACATTGCACAAAAAAAGCTGCAAATGAGAGTAGGTCTTCAAAAATACTTTGCGTTCTGTTTCATATTGAGAATTGTGGCTGAGTTGAAATAAAGTGTTCAAGTTGATTACGTTAAAAGCGAAAACTGAGATACCGCTTGCGGTTCTAGTTTATAACTATATTCCGCCCACTTACAATAAATTCAAACAATTATATCATGAGAATTGCCATATGCTACAACTCTGAACCATTGATATTGTAATAAGACTTATGTTCTTGGCATGTTTATAAACACTTTCCTGGGCAGATGTTGAATAAGAGCATTTTCCATTTTTACGAGTGCTCGCTCGTTAATCTTAAATATCAAAAAAAAAAAAAAAAAAAAGAATAATATTTACTGAGATATCCAGCCTAAAAGGAAAAGGAGATGTCAAAACAAACATTGAAGTGTGTGTGTGTGTGTGTGTGTGTGTGTGTGTGTGTGTGTGAAATTGAACAGGGTTTAGAATCAACACTTACGTTCAAGGCACAACAAAAATGAATGAAACAATTAACAAACAATTCAAGTTAATTACCTCTAAAAATGTCCTCCATTCTTCGAGCAGAATGCGACACGCACTTCCTTATCGTGTATATGTAGTCATGTTAGTTTGATAAGACAAGAACATTAGCTACAGGAGAGTTGGCTAGCTGCCACGGGCCTACTTAACCCTTTCCCTCATAGAGGACACCATGAAAAGACCTATGCGAACAGCATAAAACCAGATCAGCCTGCAAGTAACTCGCAGGCTGATCAGGTTTTATGCTGTTCGCTGCTCCTCAGTGGTCTGGAAATGAGGATTTTGTAATTAAATTTGGTAAGGTTTAACTGTGGTTTTCTGCAGATCAGGCTTTATCATTATTATCAGTATTATCATTAAAAACTAATAGGAATTATGTTGTAAATGAATAAAGAGACGTGTCATTATCTAAATTATTAATTAATTTGTTTATTTTTGCACATAAAGCACCTGCTGATTTATGTACATCATTTTGACCTGGGCATGTTTGACTTATTCTTTACCGGAACTGAAGTTTGTAAACCACATATAAGCTGTGGAAAATGACATTTGTTTATCCCCCGCATATCTCGTATGCGTTTGACAATAAAACTAAACTTGCAGAAGAAAGCCTTAGCCCAAAGAATGAAAGTCTTGATTAACAGGTAACATATCTGTATATTGTTCAAAATCCACAAATTGAGACTGATTATGTCGACATCAGTGAATTTATAACTTTCATGTCGAGAAAGAGAAATGTCGACATATGAATGAATATGATTATTTCGAAATGCAATGCTACTGAAACAATGATAAACAATACCAAAACGTCGACACTAGAAATGTATTTTGTGAAAATACGTTAAAATGAGGTTTTAAGATTTATGACACAATTCTGCGTAATTTTCCTCTCTAACTTTAACCGTTAGGTCTTTATATGAAGAGAATAAGTGACCGTATGGTACCTATATGACCTAAGATCATTTAGGGTGAAACTTGTTGCGGCGGCAACTGATTACATCATGGTTTACTATGCAAAAAATCATGTAGCCAGTCACACTCTTAAAACATAACATGTAACTTTCAACAAAACGGAATGGGATTCCATAATGGGAGGTTATATGCGAAGCTGTATGGCGTACATGACAAACTTATAGTTTATTTTTAATATGGAATTTAATTCAAGCGAGGCACGTAGTCCGTAGAAGCACCATTGAAGTCGACCGAAGGCAAAACACACTTGTTTTTCACATAACCATGTCAAAATACGAAATAAAAAAAAAACAATTTATTTTTAATTTGGCTAAAAATGTTGATAAAACGGTAAGTTATCGGTAATATTTTTTTTAATTTCTCGCAGCGCTCTTAACAATGTATTACATATAGTTCTCTTTTTTTTTTATTAATATGGAAGTTAACCCAAGCGAGGCGAAACTGTATTCTATATTAATAATTATATTTGGCTTAACATTTGTCTTACCTTTGTCACGTAGGCCACAGCGGCACTTTTAAAGTCGGCGCAGAGCACGCGACTCACCTGACCGTATAAAACAGACTTATCTTAAAGTGTCTTTCTTGAATTTGGACTGAAAAAGAGCTATTTCATTGGCTGAAAAAGTGGGACAAACGGTAAGCGGAGTTAATGGAACGCCATGACTGTCTTATGATGTGCACATGTCTTTATATTTGATACTTATGCCTTAATGTGCAGTGGTTAACACATTATATGCAGTGGTAAAACCGTTATGTTCAGTAGATATGTAATTATGTGCTGTTCACTTGCCTTTATGGGTAACTTTATATGCAGTCATTGTTATTATATATTGATTTTGCTATATATTGGTCCACGTGTCTTTATATGCGTTGGTTTGTCATTATGTTCACTTCAGTGGTCATTATGTTTGATGGTTTACTAAAATATTATATGCAGTTCGTCCTTTAATGTGTGCAGTTGAAAAGTATTAATGTGCAGTGATTTAAACATTATGCTCAGCGGTAAAGAGCAATTTATGTTCTGCTGATTTTGTTTTATTTTCAGTTCACATGACTTTATATGCAGTGCTTACTGCTTATGTTCAGTGCTCTTTTTATTATGATGTGGTTAAAATGCTAACAGAATATTCCGAAGATGTCCGTTGCTCAAATGCCAAGTAGATATTCATATAGTTTTTATAAAATAAATTGGCCATATAGACTGCTTCGACCGTTATACGCCAAATATCTTCAAGGAACCATAACTTTTGTCTGTGGTTATTGCGAATCATCATTACAGAATAGTTCATATAAGTATCTGGACGCAATAAACAAAGTGCATCCAACGTTGCTAAGTACTTGAGTGCTGATACGAAAATAAAATAGAGAATAGAACTAGTATCGCCATACCCGATGAAGAAAAAAAGGAAGAGGTCAAGTTTGATTCGTAAATTCATCTTTAGCAAATCCTCTCACTATTATTGCTTCGTTTTTAAGGTATGTAAATATGAAAATTTGTAGTGAAATTGTTTGTAGACTGTCCGCTGAAGCCGCGGTGTTTTAGTAGCTGGGGATTACAGTCGCAGTCAATTTACATGTATCACTCCACGCTGAGTGGCGTATTAACACAATTTGATTTTGTGTAACGAATACGGGACATTTTTACAATAACAGATAAATGCTTTTGATGTGTTAATTTGTTTTCTCCAATTTTTGACGCTCCGTTCTATTTATGATTCGGAATAGCAATCCAATTTACATATTTGGCAGGAAAAGGGAAAATAAAAGTAGTGCTCGCATTAGTATGTACTTTACCCAAAGTAGATCACAATTATCTTAAGTGACAACAAGCTTTAGCTTTCCAAAAGATCATTCCATCATTTCTAAACTTTGAAATCGGATGACAAACTAACATATATCTTAAAATATCAATTACAATGCCAAATTTCTAAACGTAATCAGCAGCATATTTAACTATCATCAGCTCCAAAATAAGCATTCGTAGTACTGAAGCAAGGTTATGACTTCCATAGGTGTCAGAAGTATGCAACTTAAAAATGGATTCACGGTCATGACCCACACACCTTATCAGTATAAAACAAATTTACGTGAGAACCAAAGTGCTATAAGCACTGAGGGAACATTGTTTTTACACTGTCCGCGAAGCCGCAAATAGTCATTGCTGTTTTACATAATTATCACAGCCGATTTAACTATATAATTCTGCGCTTAGCGTATCCATGTAATGCGATTCTGTGTTAAAGAAGAGTCGAATATGTTACGTAGACGTTTAAATCATAACCATAACCGCATTTACGAGTAGATGTTCTTTTTTTAAAAGCCGCAAGCCTATATATTAACTCGGATTTGTGATTCCCTTATCTTACTCGTAACATTCCGTACATGATGTATTTGGAAGACAGCCGGGATTATCCGTTTATGTACATATAATATGCGGGTTTCTCAAAGTCAACATGAATTATTGGAGGAACAAACAACCAACCAGAAACTGATTGCTTGTTCTAGTACTCCGCCCCGATTGTAAACAAAACACATAAAGAAAAACACGTATCATTATTAGCCAATAAATATATAATTTCGCGCACATTTCGTTCTGGAACTCGATTTCGGGTTAGTAACGAATATATTATCATGTCATTTATTATTATTAGCCCATATATTTAAAAAAAATGGTTAGAATACCGAGGCAAGTCAGATGCTTTGGTTTGATCGGCTAAAATAAAACAGGTCAAGCCTCCCTTTTTAAAGGAATTTTACGTTGGAAACTTCCATTTTAAGCGCGAACAATATATTCGAGAGACTTATAAAATAGAACAGCAACCCATTTGTCATATGAAAATGAACTACTGCAAAAATGTAGCGTTTCGCATTAGAAACATCAATGTACTATGAATGTTATTTACCCAATGTTGTTAACACGTTTTTACATGATCTCTCTAAAGGTACCTCCCAGAACAGGGCAAAATTGTTTTGGTTTTGTGAGGTTTCATGGGCCGTAACTCAAGATATATCAGTCCGATAACAGTCATAATCGAATTTACTTAAAATGTCAAGGTCCTGAACATCGTGTCTAAATTTGAACAAAATTCTGCTAAACAACGTGAAATCTGGCATGATTCGATAATTTAACGGTATAATTTCTGATATACTAGGTTTTATCAGTCATAATCGATCTTGCTCAAGATATTATCACTATAAACATAGTTACTAATTTCTATGAAAATTGCTTAAAATATTGAAGTAGCTCAAACTAACTGAGGGCGGCAGACAGACGACGAACAGCAACGATCCTAATCCCTCGCTCTGAGCACTTCGCAAATGAGCTGAAAAATGCAACGGTTTATATTCAAAACAATATATTCTGCATAAAGAAGAGGAAATATTCATGCCTTTTTTTAGATCGATAATTACGTAATAACAAACATTTTTTATGTTTAATTGTATGAATAATCATAAACTAACCTATATTTATGTATGTACTACAAATGTACACCATAACAAAGTGATAATGCTTTGGACAGTTTACAACCTCTGGCCCACCCGATCTCATCTCAGTCTATATAACCCTGTAGACAACCCTGTTTATCCACTCTGTAGAAAAAGAGGGACATTGCAATGCACTTTTGTCAAAGGAAAGGCATTGCTAGCGCCATGATCAAGTCCTCGGGAGTATCGCCAAATACTTGACTTGGAAAGAAGCGCTTTACTTAGCGAACCATAAACAGGCACACAACTAATCAAGTTCGTGAAGACAAGTGAAGTCGCCAGAAGTGGAATACTGCAAAGGGCCAACATTGGTGGTACAATAGACATTGACATTGGTCGAAATTTTTCTTTCCATCTGTTGTCCTGACAATGTTATCATAAGACATAATGCTTCATTCAACAGGAGCCAGGTGCCTCATCATGAAAAACTAACGGTCTGTCTAATGGGAAAAGAAATGCAAGACTGCTCTCGAATTCGAGAAGGCATAGTGCTCTAACTGACAAAATACATTCAAGGAGCACGGTGGCAGACGTCGTTTTCACAGCTGAGATGAGTTACAGAATTTTCTCTGAAACGTTAATTCACCTGGTAATTGTGTATAGGGGAAATAAGAGCAGCCATGAAAGAACTTGAAAGGACAGCTGAGAGATCTTCTAACTGGCCATGGAACAACAGCTCACAAGAAAGCTGGAAACCATCATCTGAAAGGTGCATGTATGATACTGCATAAGCACTAACGTTTCACCGTCCCGAGAGTACGTTAGGCTTAAAAGAACGACATTCGAAGCCCAGCTGATAACCTCATATGATAACCTCATATGGATGAGCAGTTTCATTACTGTATTTTTTTTAATCGTACAAAATAAAATCGATATACAGTTCTCCATTACTTTAACTCCTTTCTTTAAATAATGTGGTGTTGAACTTTAAGGGATAATTATTAATTTTATGCGTTTGTGGTATAAGAAAGAAGGACGAATATAATCAGACGGGTAATTAGATTTTAAGTTCTGGAGATTTCAATAAATGTAATAATCAGTCGTGTTTTAGGTGAATGTATTAGATGATTGTGTTGAGTGATTTTGAAACGACGATGAAATCTAATATTCGTGTGTGTTATTTGTCAGTTTTACATGTACAACTTTTGTATTGATTAGGCTATTTGTTTATTCATGCATAAAGATATGCAAGACCAAGTACTTGATAACAAAGGCTCCTATGTAAGCATAAATTACAGAACGTTACGTTCATTGAATAAAGAAGGTTGAGTTATTTTTTAACCCAAAACATTCGAAATAGAACGCTGGTCCCGGGCATTAAAATAACCCAAATTCTAATGTCCCACATGGGTCGCGTGACTCAACAATGTATAGCTTACAAAACTTGCACTAAACAATCTTAGATATTTTCTAGCCAAAGCAATAAGACGTGCTCATGTTTTATTTTACATAACTGGACGAAATGAGATGATTTATAGAAAATCTGAAAATTTAATGTTGGTTCACCTCAAGATATGAAGGTGAGTTGAATTTTCTACAGGAAAAAGACAAAACCAATGATGGACGACTTCGCGGAATTAGAAAATGAAAAACCTAGTTTCAGATTGCTCTCATTAGACGAAAATATGGATGACGTCATCAAGGATATGACAACTCACAGTAACAGAATTGTGAATATATTATGAAAATATGGAAGCTGCTACTCAGTATCAAAATTCACAAAAAATAAGAACAATAAGTTAAAATATGAACATAGAAATTATTTCTAATATTGAAAATATATTCATTTTTTGTAAAGTAGACTTAACATAATTTGACCCTTATCTATCAAGCAAGGTATATATAAATATAAACCGTATATACTTTATTACTCACGATATGAAATATATAACTTCTTTGAATAATTCTGAATCTATTATGTATGTTTTTATTTATGTATATAGTATTTTGTAACTTCTGATTTTTAGATAATATTTCATAGCAATACACTACTTTAAAGCTTTCTTTGAACAGAGGTTAATCACTTTCTAGGGCAATGACATGCCGTTGATGTTAACAAACCTAGATGACATCACCAACAAGTTTAAATCCTGGACTAAACATTTACCAAACGTTACACCTTACTACGGTAAGTGCATGGAATTCACATTTCCAATTTTTCAAGCAAATTTTATGAGTACAAATAAACGCAGGTGATGGTAATCGATGTGTAACAGTTTTATTTACACTGTTTGAAGTTCCCAATGATGATGACCTCTGTCTGATTGTTACCAAAACTGACACAGCGGGTGTACACTAGATATATGTACAGTTTGATCAGGTCGTGATATTAATACTTCAAATGACAGGTTGTATCGAGTGTCTTTGCAAACAACAATATAACGATATTCGGTTAATGTCATAAAAAACCAAAGAAAGATTAACCAAAACAAGTCCGGACAATCACGTATCATTTTAAATAACCCCGCATAATGCCCGATTTTTTTTAATAAGACAGACAATTTGGCGAACGGAGATTGATATGCTGTCATGCACATGAAACATATACAAGCTAAAAAGAAATCCGAATGAATGATTTCGTCTACTAGGGTATAATAATTAACATCATCACGGTATTACTTATGTTTCTTTTGCATTTATGTTTGATCTAGCTGTAAAAGCAAATGATGACCTTCCGGTGTTGAAGTTACTTGCAGACCTGGGAACATTCTTTGACTGCGCCAGCAAGGTTAGAACTAGACTTCTGAACTTATAATACGATTTGTGTAATTGATGTCTGTTAGAACTGAATTAATAATATGATCGATGTACGAGTAAATAAAGCCTGTTAGAACTGAATTGATAATATGACTGATATAATTAATGCCTGTGACTAAACATTTACCGCCTGTGAGACGATTAAACCTCCGTACACTCTCAGTGCTTAGCTGGCATACAGATTGATTAATGACATTAACTGCAGACGTGTTTTCTTTAAGAAGTGTATGTGGTAGATAGGTAACATATCAAATTCATGCATCAGTTATTTCCCTTGATAACGCAGCGTGACATATCCGGTATAAGGAGTTTGGAAATATCTATACGAACTGCAGATAAATTACAATAAACAGGTTACTGGTAACTTTTAAATAAATATCATTTAAAATATTTTAGATTTGTTTTGGAAACCCTTGTTATTGCATCATTTAATAAGTAGATCTGTTAGTTTAGCTTTTTTTTTTCCAAGAAGTATTGTAAAGAAGTATATTGAAGTGTTGTTATCATTCTGCTGTCGTCGTCGTCGGCGTTGCCCTGGACATAGTCGTCTTGAAAAACTTTAACCTTGGCCATAGCTTCTTAACTATCTAAGATTCAGTTAGTCATCAAATTTTACATACTTGTTCACTGTGATATGGATACATTCCCACCAAGGGCCATAATCTGAGGCCCATTTTGACCAAATTAAAAAATTTATTTATTTTTTTTTAAAAATACAGTAAAAATAACTTTATTCTTGGACAAAACGTCTAAGCTATTAAAGCATCTGTCATCAAACATATCATTTAAGAATATATCAGCACAATTTCTTTCGATTAATCGTTCATACGATAATTTTAAAAGCATATGATTCAATAATATTATTATCATTTGATTCAAACGGTCGGGATAAACCCGAGAAAATCATATATAAAATATTTGTTGATACTTCCATTTGATTATGTTCTTTTAGCTTAAGCTAAATAGCCGAGCGGAACAATTTTCTTGGATACAAGTTACACCTGTATATTCGTTCTGAGATCCTAATAAGTAAAGTGGCTGAATATGAAGGCAATTACTGAATCGAATCAATTAATAATAATTGTTATGTCATTTTCATATTATTACAGACTGAAATTAAGAAAATTCTCCAACTTGGTGTTGAAGCTGACAGAATAATTTTTGCGAATACGATAAAACCCGAAGGCGTGATTAAGTATGCAGCAGAAGTCAACGTATCCTTGATGACGTTCGATAACGAGGACGAACTCATCAAGATCCACAAAATCTTCCCAGCTGCTAGGTATTGTAGTGCTAATTATATGAATGAAGTCAGTAAGAAGAAAGAACGTATACATACATACTCTTTATTTCTCCTCTGACATAAATGTACAATAATAAAGTTAATATATAAAACAGACGATGACTCTTCTCATTTTTTTTGGGGGGGGGGGGGATGCAACAACTCGAAGATTTTTTCGATATATTTTACACACATTTTTTGCGAGTATATAATTAAACACATTTTTGTTAAAACTTTCCTACATACTTTGTGAATTCCATCAATGACTGTGAAAAAAACCCATTTTTGTGTGTTTATTTCATAGATTATTACTTAGAATAAAACCCATTCATCACTATAAATGTGACCATGAGTTGGCATCGAAATTTGGCTGTGAAGAAGCTGAGGTGGAGTACCTTCTAAAAATGGCTAAAACCTTGGAGATGAACATCGTCGAAATAAGGTATATCTTCTCTGCCTCAATTATTTACTTCATTCTTCTTTGTCAGAATAAAATTACAAACCCTTGACTTTGCTGACAACATTCAGACAGTCAATACTGTCCAGGTTACCGTAACTTTTATAGTCGCTGTTTTACCACCATTTGTTGCTCCCGATCTAGTTGCTCTGGTTTTTAATATATGGGAACCTTGGTTTGCAGTAGTCGGTAGTTATTTTAATTTCCTAATTTGGGAAACAAATAGGTACAATTTTTAATGTCTAGTCCCATTCTTCTTTTCCTGTGTTGGACCATTATTTTGTGCTTAATTGTGAGGGCTATTAAAGAATTACTACCAACGGTGTATTTGACCAATAGATATCCTTATAAGTCCTAAAATAGCATGCCAACGCATTGGAACTTAAATGTGCAAAAGCTTGATAAATAAAATCACCCTTGAAATCACCCTAACTTTTTGAAACACTTGATTTTGTAAGAAGTCCGATTTATCTTTACAAGGTAAAATAGAAATAATATTTCTTTTGAAATCAATTGCTGATAAGTTTGATTTTTCAGAGCTTTTTATTGGCAGTTGTACTTTGCAAAGAGTAATTCCAAAGTCTCAAAATACAATCGTATACTTCTGTTGTGTGAATGGATTTGTCTGCAAAAATAAACCTAACCTAGCATGGACCTTGGTTTTAGTATGCGTTATATTTCAATCTAATTTTGTAAATATATATATATCTACCTACGGATATTTCATGGTTACAAATTCGCGTATATCTAATGTTGGCAAAAAGTAATAATCTTGTGCGCAATTTTTCCCATTGTTTCAAAATGACTTTAATGAATATTTGTTTTTTCTTATATAAAATTCTCTGATAAATTTGTTCAAATTTTTGAGATTTTCAAAGTTTACATAGAAATTTATCTTCAAAAGATCAAATTCCTACTGTTTATTGATTTATTCTTACACTATTGCCAAACACAGTTTCCATGTTGGTACTGAATGAGAATCACCGGAAGCGTACGTCGAAACATTGGCCCAAGCACGTGATGCCTTCATCATGGGACAGGGTCTGGATTTTACAATGGACACGCTAAACGTCGGTGGAGGATATCCTGGCGAGAAAGACTCGCCATTATTTCTACAGGTTTATCGATGATGACTTTGTTTTACTTTTTTTCAAAAGTTCCCTTAGTCTGTTAGGTGTAAAAAATACAGTCACTACTACAAACCTACAATTCGAAACTATATCTCGATTATAGTTGAAACCATAGCTATACAGTTGTAACGGTCAATAAACAGATGTAACGGTCAATATGCAGATGCAGAGGTCAATCAGCTATTTGGCCTTTGCAACTTCCAATATACTTTTATAATATCTTAGATAGAGTTACTACTGCAGCAGTAAATATACAGGTACAATGTATAACTATATATAAAATCACATGTCTTTTTGATACACAGAAACAACAATAAATATACATCGGTAACAGCAAATACATTTGAAACTCGTTATGTCGACATCGCGAGTCTCGACATGAAGTATATCTCGACATACCTTGAAAGTCCCAACTTTTTTCTCTGTTAAAATATGTACAAAATCCATTCTTTTCTCGACATTTTGTATCTTGACATTTTTTATATGTCGACATAGCTCTTTGGTCCCGATGGGTAATTTTCACCTGAAACTATATGTTTATTCCGACACGTGCTGACACGCTTACGTACGTGCGAATATTCAGTATTGCTGCATTAAGTTTTCACACTTTCGGAGATTATGTCCCCAACCACCACAATTAGTGTCAATTACAACATTAAAATGTTATGTTTGGAACAGACCAGATAATGGTAGATGCAATCATACACGCTTAACTAAATCATGCACAGTGTAAACTGGTGATACCCAAAAAAAAAAAAAAACTTGCATCATCAACTTCAGCAAAACACATTTTAGGCTATAACATATAATATAAGACAATATTTTTATTAGGCTTCGAAGACCCTGATAGACAAATTGTGTAAAATACGTGTGTATTTCGTGAATGATTGTTTTCATTGTTCCAGGTAAATATAAATTCGTATCTCGACAAAGAAAGGATAATTTCCTAGATGTAGAGATATCAAATTTCGACTGTATAGAGTAACAACTGTATTTGGGGTTTAGTTAATTTTTTTTTTACATATATTAGTATATTTGACATACAGTTTCACCTATACAGATAAAGTTGCATCGGTTAATATACAATATACAGTTATTTCATGGTGATTTCCTCAGTGTCTCTTTGGCCATGTACAAAAGTTCAAATTGTCATCCTCTCCACTTCGGGACAACAGTTTTTACTGTTACACAACATACTATGAGTAACCCTTTAGCTCACATGAGCACAAGGTGCTCATGGTGAGCTATTAGGATAGCACTGTGTCAATCGTACGTGTATCTGTGCGTGCGTCGTCAATTTCTTTTATATATCTCTTATACCGCTGATTGGAATTTTACCATACCTCACAGGATTGATCTCTATGAGGCACTCTATTAAATTTGTTCAAATTGTTTTGATTTGATGAAAAAGTAGGTAGGTAACAGGAGCTAAAACATATATTTTAAGAATGCAAACATTGAAAACCTTCTGTAAAACTACAGAGCCTAGAGCTTAGAGATATTTGGTGGTTTATAGCATGTGTTGTGGACCTCAACCAGGTTTGTTTAATTCATGACCCTGGAGTCAGAATTGGCCCCGTCCCTAGGGTCACTTGATTTTACCTAGGCTTATATGGGAAAAGCTAGAAAAATCCTCTTGTTTGAAACCACAAGGTCTGTAGTTTACATGTCTGGTGTGCAACATTTCCTAATGGATATCTACTAAGTTTGTTCAAATCTTAGGCCTGTGTTCAAAATATCTGTGGCAATATCAGGGCCATCTCGGTCCTTTTGTTTATTAACTGATCAATCATTTCTTGACTGAATTGCAAAAAAGTCAAATAACAACTATGAATTCCTTTATAAATTATTATTTTATTGCATCGAATAAAAACAGCTGACGTGATTGTTGTGTGATAAAGGAATCTAGAACGTGTATTTGTATTTATTGACTTTGAAAATATAAAAACTCATTGTCTAAATCTCTGTACTTATCATCGAAATATTTATTCAAATACTTCAGATCGCCAATAAAATCAACGAATTCATCGGGAGATATTTTTCTTCTGGGAAGATAAGAGTTATTGCTGAGCCAGGAACGTTTTTCGTCAAATCGGCTGTCTCAATGTGTGTGAAGATTGTTGGCAGACACGTTTTCAAGGAGAATTGGGAATGTCGACAAGGTCGATAAACAGTAAAATAATATTGTTAATAAAGTTATATTTCAATGTTTTTTTACGCATTGAATTATATTCGGATGGATTTCAGTAACAGTTATTTTAGTTTCACATGTATAAGTATCACTGTAACAAAGCTAAGTTATCAAAGTTTCATGATTTCTACTTCATAATTTTAAAGTGACCAAATATTGATAGCAAATATATTACAAAATAACGTAATAAGTGTCCATTTAGAGGATTGGTAAAGTGTTCTTTTTTCACAATCAGGTGCAGTAAAGACAAAGCCGGGTATAAAATCCATCATGTATTTCCTCAATGATGGATTACATGGGCGTTTTGCAAGGTTAAAATGGGAGTCACCAGACTACATTACATTTGAAACACTCCAGGTAAAAATAGCGGGTCCTTAAATATTAAACCTTATGTTACATTTTGATTAGGATACATGCTTTTAAGTTTTATGATACATGTATATTAAATCTGTTTATTCAATATACATGTAGTCCATAGTCACAAGAGTATACAAAATTAAGACATTTTCATATTATAATTGACGTTTACAGTTAATTGGTTACTCCAGGACAAAAGAACTTGAAATAAATTTTAAAAAATGGTTTGAAACGAAATCTTTCCTTATCATAGCCAGTGTACAATCTGTTGGACCATGTGGCATGTTTTCTAGTTTGTAAAATAAAATTAGTTTGTTTTAATCTTTATTTGAAGTTTATGTAATATCTCCCTTAACATGGTCTACATAGCGCAACATGTTTTTCTTTTGACGAATCTATGTTTTAGTTGTGTGTAACGTAGTCACTCACAACTATAGTACCTACATTCTGAGGGTCCAATTCTCTACATTTAAAACCGGATAACCTCTTAATTTTGTATGAATGATCGAACGATTGAGAAGAGTTCTGCAACACATATATGCTGAGATTCAGCTAAAGTGTTGAAAACTCAACTTTGAGTAAAAAATACATAGTTACGGGAAACAATAATTGTATGTAGCATAAAACCCAAAAATAACTATTTTCCCTATGATGTTGCGTAACTTTCACTTAACCATGCGGAGAAGTATTGTTTCTTTCGATGCAAAGGTGGCTCGTGTCTGAAATTGGATGGTAGATGTGCAGGTTTTGGTTATTTAGTGGCGTTACAATAGTCCATATAGAATAATAGAAAGCTTGAATTCCGATACAAATCCGCATAACTTACTAATAAACACATCAAGCTATCTAATATACATCGAGATACCTCAGAGGTTATTTGTTGCTCTATGGAATGGCTGACATGTATATATCTGCTATCAGAAGTTACTAAGGACATACAGCCACTGATTTGCATCTATAAATAGAAACTGTGCCGTCGCTCGATAGTACAAATGAAAGCGCTGATAGTGCTAAGAGAGCAGCATTGTCGCATTTCTTTTGTTTATCAAAGTAACTTTGATAAAAGGGGGTCAAAATTTTGCGCAATGCTCATAACCCCACTTTAAAGTTACGTTAACATGGTCATTACAAGAAATTAAAGATGAATGCATCATTTGTTTCATCAGACTGTTAACAATTGTCACATCTCCACTCTTACTCTCCCTATTTCTATAGCCAACAATGAACACTCGTTTATATCTTTAATATGAGTTTGATATTTGGCAAAAACTAAGTAAACTGCATATCTGCAGCTCATCAAAACCCTCTTCCACTTAAAACACACACAACTTCAGTGCCTTCAGCGTTTTGATTCTATAGAGTGATTTTTTTTAAAATATTTTTATTATTTTTCTTTGTTCTACCTACAGAACAGTTCCGCCTGCAAGAAGCTGTATTAAACCAGCATAGCTGGTCCAACGTGCTCCGCTGAGGATATTATGCAGAAGGGTTTAAGGCTTCCTGAGCACCAGATAGGGGAGTGGTTTTACGTTCGAAACCTCGGGGCGTACTGGATGGCTGTAAGCACGAATTTCAACAGAATACCAAAGCCCAAGAAGTTCTTCTTCACTTCCGATCCAAATTTACTTTCAAAACTAAAGCAAAATCAAAACTAGCGATTGAAATTAAAAGGTATGAGGAAGAAAAGCAACTATTTTTCCCTAATTCATTAAAATATAAAGTTATTTATATTCACTAATTTTGAACTCATGTAAGTTGTAGTTAAATAAGATCAGACACATCTTAACTAAAATCGTATCAGAATTTGAAATGTATAAATGAAAATTGTGTTTACAAATAAATAAATAAATTAATAAATAAACAAATAAATAAATAAAGTACAGTCCAGTCACGATAGTACGAAGAAGTGGCACCGGATCATGCAAATATTTCGTTTTATCGCATCTTTCGTTCCATCGCTTCTTAACCGCATTGACCGCAGATACCATTTCCTTTGTATACTCATGTATGTATATGCCATATATTGTCAACATATGCCGTTAATCAGTAATGTCGTAATAATGGTATTTTCGTAAATCGTCTCTGTATTATTTTCAAATATAAATGTATGTACGTGTCTGACTATTTGACTTGATTATTTGAGTTTACCGTCGTTTTGACAGTTTTTTAGTCATATAGCGACGTCCAGCTTATTACAGGTGAAGGCAGACCCCGATTGCACGGAGACATCCAGGTAGAGCCACCGACCTACCGCAAGCCAGCTGGAAGGCTTCCTCTCATGAAATTTCGAATGGCCCTGTCAGGATTCGAACCCATGCGGTGAAGGGCTGAGTAATGAGTAGCGTAAGGACAGGCGAACATAAGCAACAAAATTAACATCTCGACTAAACGCCCTTGAAACACCTTGGCTTAGCACTTTTGCCTATGACATACAATGGCATGAGAACAGACGAAAACATTCAATCTTTCCTTGGACCGTTTACCCCCATTACAATCGACATCCTTGAACTCAGGCTTTTTATCAGGCAACATTTTGTAGAAGATGCCCGTCTCATCTGCACTGAAGATACAATCGGTGATTCAGTTATACATCAGATTACCTGGGTCCTTAACTGAGTTACTCAAAGTGCTGGCATCAGATTACAAGATGTTGTCGTCTTTGTTCTTACATGTTCATATCATCGTGTACTATAATGAAATTACAAAACGGAACTGGTTTGATTAAGTGTCATGGACGGCGTGTTATTTGGCTTATTACAGACGATTATGGCGGACACGCGCAAGCGGCGGATGTCGCTCGAGTAGGTGTGAAAACTGACCGACACTTCGTTCGAGCGCATCATTAATCAGCCTATTAATTGGCATTCGGACCTAACAGATTGTTCGTTTAACGAATCTTTCGTTCCATCCATTTATCGTTCCATCGCATCTTTTTTTTACATTGAGTAAAGAACAAATTCGACCAAGACCTGCTAATTTCTTCGCATTACACCGTCATTTCGTTCAATCGCATTCAGTTCGATCGTGATTCGACTTTAATCTATAAATGAACTAATAAAGTATGCATAACTTTCTGAGATTTAGAACAGAAAGCTTTATTAGATATAAAAAATACTAATACCCAGTGTACTTTTAACTATTTATTGCACTGTCTGCATTTACTAATGATACTCATATATCTAAAATACTCGATTTTCTCATAGAACGTATATGTCCCGCATATAAAAGATGTAGAGTTAATGTTTAAGAGTATTCAAATAAAATTTTGTTCACATATATATGTTGTCATTTGTCATTTAAAAATGCAAATGCTTAAGAATTACATTAAGGCAGTCGGTGAGATAAAAATGTATCAGTGGAGTATGCAGTTACACGGGATGTATGAACCAATACCACAAAGCTACAAACAGTGTTAGAGTAGCAAATAAACTCTGTAAATTTTTTATGGTATTATCCGGGGATTTGTCATGACATTGATTCAGTGTCATTTTCTCAAGGTCAAGGTTCAAAATTGTAACTGATCTTAAACTTAATTTTATTATTTTATAACATCGATTACGAAACAAGTTCTCAAAATTTATATGATATTAAACACACTCGACGACAGTTGGCGACGTATTTGATAATAACTGTAGAGGGAAACCGCAGACCACGTATGTGGACGGCCGACCACCGTGACCTCTCATGTCCGTGACCAGGAATCGACCATGGGGCGTATTGGTGAAATTCCACTACCCTTTCCAGGCACTCCTGATTTCACATGTATTTACAGAAATTAAGTATATATACTCCCCAACAAATATATAATATCATGTCAACGTGTCACGGTTATACTAGTAAGTAACGTTGTGACAACGTTATTTATGTCTATGTTCTGCTTAAACATTTCCTTACATCAGTCACTCAGGGGCGCCGTTGTCCAGGAGAAAAACCCGACTGCAGATCCGAAGGTTGTGGGTTCGAATCCTGTTGGGGCAAGGATTGTTCATGATCTTCCAAGGAGAAAAGTACTAGTTCCACCCAGAAACCGTCGAAAGAGATCAGTATAAGTTGTAAAAACTTCTTTCCTTTATCGACGTAAAATAAATAAATGTAAACTTAAACTACTCAAAGTTATGATAAACATGGAAATATTCAAGTATATTAATATAAAGCAGAACCTTTAAACAACATAGGTTTTATTGGTTACAGGTTACCATTTAATTTTTCTCTGCCTTTTTTTTCATTAGAACAAACGCAATTCTAACGTTGGAAGGCGTAGTTTCGAATAAACGGGTAAAATATTTAGGTCTCTATACATTCTGAAATATAATTTTACGGAACGCTAATTCTTGTTTGTTTGTTTTTGTTTGTTTTTAAAGACTTTTGTTTATTCACAGAAAATAAGAGTTGTTATGAGATACTTAACAATACGAATCTACTGTAGGCATGTTAATTGTTTCTTTTTTGTGTGCGCGTGAATGCACACCTATATTATTTATATTTATTGCATTTAAGTTGTATTTAGACCATATTTACAGATGACTGTCATAGTGTGTATTGTTTAAAATGGGATGAAAGGTAGTGAATATCTTATCATACAATACTCATTCTTTCCTCTCTACAGTTGCAGTGTAGCAAATATATACGAACAATTCACAAAAGAGTAGGCCATTTTAAAGGATTTATATAAAATTATCACAAAAGTTATTGATTCATTTAAATGCATAGGTCTATAAACAGAAACAACAACGGAATCAATACTAAAATAAATAAATCCTGCTCTTTGCAGGCTCGAACATTGCATCACTGAAG
>CM037795.1:36222343-36235139 GCA_021229015.1 Solen grandis | reverse complement strand
ATGAAAATCATAGAAATCAAAATTTCCTCACGTGATTAATAAGCCATAAACTTTTGTAGCATATTTCAAATGTGACGTCATATGACGTCATAGACATATGAAAATCATAGAAATCAAAATTTCCTCACGTGATTAATAAGCCATAAAAATTTCATCGTCTTAGGATTATTGCAACATAAAAAAATAAGCGCTTAGTTTGGAAGAAAAAAAGAATAACTAGATTTCATTCGTTTGATACGAATGATAGGACTTTCTGCTAAAGTTGAAAAATATTAAGATTAATTCCGTTAGAAAGACTATATATTAAATTCTCTACCCTTTACTTATTTTTTTTTTTTTTCCTATGGACTTCTTCTAGATTTGACGTCACATGACGTCACAGGGTGCTGAAAATTCTTTTGTTCAAAAGCGCATACTTTACTGTCGTAACTCTGAAATTTTCATTATTCTGAACAACTGGCATCAGGTCAAAATCATTGCCTTAAAATGAAAATTAAGAAGTATGCTTATGACATCACATGACGTCATATGACGTCAAGACTCAAAACATATGTAGAAATTCTGCAGAACTGCAAACTGTGTAAGTTTCAACTTTCTATCTCATCCTGAATCTCTTTAATCCTAAAATGAAATGTTCGGTCCTATGTTCGAATCTTATTTAAGCCACAGAACTTCGGTCTTTCGAAATTTCTGTTAGCTGACAGGATATGCACACCTTAGTTTCAAGATGTCCCATCTGTGAAAATTTGAATAAAATCCGACCATAAATGACGGCTGTAGAGCGCGAAAACCATTTTTCCTCTATTTTTAGCTGTGACGTCATGTGACGTCATAGGGTGCTGAAGATGCTTTTTGTTAAAAAGCGAATACTTTACTGTCTTGACTCTGAAATTTTCATTATTCTGAACAACTGGCATCATCTCGAAATCATTGCTCTAAAATGAAAATTAAGAAGTATGCCTATGACGTCACATGACTTCATATGACGTCACGACTCAAAATATATGTAGAAATTCTGCAGAACTTCAAACTGTGTAAGTTTCAACTTTCTATCTCATCCTGAAGCTCTTTAATCCTAAAATGAAATTTTCGGTCCTATGTTCGAATCTTATTTCAGCCACAGAACTTCGGCCTTTCGGAATTTCGGTTAGCTGACAGGAAATGCACACCTTAGTTTCAAGATATACCATCTGTGAAAGTTTGAAGAAAATACGACCAAAAATGACAGCTGTAGAGCGCGAATACCATTTTTCACTATTTTTAGCTGTGACGTCATGTGACGTCATAGGGTGCTGAAGATGCTAATTTGTTCAAAACCGCTTAGTGTACTGTAATAACTCTGAAATTTTCATTATTCTGAACAACTGGCATCATGTCGAAATCATTGCCCTAAAATGAAAATTAAGAAGTATGCTTATGACGTCACATGACGTCATCTGACGTCAGGACTCAAAATATCCGTAGAACTTATGCAGAACTGCAAACTGTGTTAGTTTCAATTTTCTATCTCATCCTGAAGCTCTTTAATCCTAAAATGAAATTTTCGGTCCTATGTTCGAATCTTATTTCAGCCACAGAACTTCGGCCTTTCGGAATTTCGGTTAGCTGACAGGATATGCACACCTTAGTTTCAAGATGTCCCATCTGTGAAAATTTGAATAAAATCCGACCATAAATGACGGCAGTAGAGCGCGAAAACCATTTTTCTCTATTTTTAGCTGTGACGTCATGTGACGTCATAGGGTGCTGAAGATGCTTTTGTTAAAAAGCGAATACTTTACTGTCTTGACTCTGAAATTTTCATTATTCTGAACAACTGGCATCATCTCGAAATCATTGCTCTAAAATGAAAAATAAGAAGTATGCCTATGACGTCACATGACGTCATATGACGTCACGACTCAAAATATATGTAGAAATTCTGCAGAACTTCAAACTGTGTAAGTTTCAACTTTCTATCTCATCCTGAAGCTCTTTAATCCTAAAATGAAATTTTCGGTCCTATGTTCGAATCTTATTTCAGCCACAGAACTTCGGCCTTTCGGAATTTCGGTTAGCTGACAGGAAATGCACACCTTAGTTTCAAGATATACCATCTGTGAAAGTTTGAAGAAAATACGACCAAAAATGACAGCTGTAGAGCGCGAATACCATTTTCACTATTTTTAGCTGTGACGTCATGTGACGTCATAGGGTGCTGAAGATGCTAATTTGTTCAAAACCGCTTAGTGTACTGTAATAACTCTGAAATTTTCATTATTCTGAACAACTGGCATCATGTCGAAATCATTGCCCTAAAATGAAAATTAAGAAGTATGCTTATGACGTCACATGACGTCATCTGACGTCAGGACTCAAAATATCCGTAGAACTTATGCAGAACTGCAAACTGTGTTAGTTTCAATTTTCTATCTCATCCTGAAGCTCTTTAATCCTAAAATGAAATTTTCGGTCCTATGTTCGAATCTTATTTCAGCCACAGAACTTCGGCCTTTCCGAATTTCGGTTAGCTGACAGGAAATGCACACCTTAGTTTCAAGATGTACCATCTGTGAAAATTTGAAGAAAATCCGACCATAAATGACAGCTGTAGAGCGCGAACACCATTTTTCACTATTTTTAGCTGTGACGTCATGTGACGTCATAGGGTGCTGACAATCACTGAAATCAAAATTTCCTCACATGACTAATAACCCATAAAAATTTCATCGTCCTAGGACTATAGCAACATATTAAAATAAGCGTTTAGTTAGGAAGAAGAAAAGAATAATAATAATAAAAAATGACGTCACGTGACGTCATATGACGTTTATTTTCACATAATTGTTAAGACACCCAGAGACCTACTAACTGACAAAATTTCAACTTTCTATCTCAAATAGGACAGTTTTTATAAGCATTTAAAAATTGACGTCCTTGTTTCGAATCTTGGATTCACCATAGATGCTTGGACTTTTCGAATTTTTGAAAAACCGGACACCGGTATACACAATAAGAACGTAATATACACATTCTGTGAAAATTTGATGAAAATCGGCCCATTAATAATGGCTCTGGACCGTGTACAAACTTTCGTAGTCAATTTCAAATGTGACGTCATATGACGTCATAGGCTTCTGAAAATCATTGAAATCGAAATTTTTTTAAATTTTTTTTAATTTCAGCGTCTGAATTTTTAATAGTCACGTGTCATCATATGACATTTATTTTCACAAAATGTTTAAGACCCTTAGAGACCTATATACTGACCAAATATCACTTTTCTATCTCAAATAGGACCGATTTTATAAGCATTTAAAAATTTACGACCTTGGTTCGAATCTTGGAATCGCTATAGAACCATGGACTTTTCGAATTTTGAAAAACGGACACCGAGATGCACAACTAGAACTTAATATACACATTCTGTGAAAATTTGATGAAAATCGGCCCATTAATAATGGTTCTGGACCGTGTACAAACTTTCGTAGTCCATTTCAAATGTGTCGTCATATGACGTCATAGGCTTCTGAATATCTTTGAAATCGAAATTTCAGCATCTGAAGCATGCGGCATTAATTTTTCATTGCCCTTCAAAAAATTTCAAGATATAGAAATAATCTTGTTAGAATTAGAAATTCATTATCATATAATGACGTCACGTGACGTCATATGACATTTATTTCACAAAATGTTTAAGACTCCCAGAGACCTATATACTGACCCAATATCATCTTTTATCTCAAATAGGACCGATTTTATAAGAATTTGAAAATTTACGACCTTGGTTCGAATCTTGGAATCACTATAGAACCTTGGACTTTTCGAATTTTGAAAAACGGACACCGGGATGCACAACTAGAACTTAATATACACAATCTGTGAAAATTTGATGAAAATCGGTTCACAAACAATGGCTGTAGATTGCGTACAAACTTTTGTAGCTTATTTCAAGTGTGACGTCATAGGACGTCATAGGCATATGAAAGTCATAGAAATCGAAATATCAGCGTTGGAAGCATGTGTCTTTAAATTTTAATTGCCTTTCGACAATTTCAACATATAGAAATATTCTTGTTAATATTAGAAATACATTATCATATAATGACGTCACGTGACGTCATATGACATATATTTTCACAAAATGTTTAAAACTTCTAGAGACCTATATACTGACTAAATATCAACTTTCTATCTTAAATAGGACAGATTTTATAAGCATTTTAAAAATTTACGACCTTGGTTCGAATATTGGATTCGCTATAGAACCATGGACTTTTCGAATTTTGAAAAACGGACACCGGATGCACAACTAGAACTTAATATACACAATCTGTAAAAATTTGATGCAAATCGGTTCACAAACAATGGCTGTAGACCGCGTACAAACTTTTGTAGCATATTTCAAATGTGACGTCATATGACGTCATAGGCATATGAAAATCATAGATTTCAAAATTTCCTCACGTGACTAATAAGTCCTAAAAATTTCTTCGTCCTAGGAGTATTGCAAACATAGAAAAATAAGCGTTTAGTTAGGAAGAAAAAAAGAATAATAAGAAGAAGAAGAAGAACTAGATGTCATTCGTGAAAACGAATGATAGGACTTTCTGCAAGCTGTGTTAATGCAAAAAGCAGGAGATAGAAGTTTCATGTAATGACTCACCTCTGGTAGTATTTCATGTTCATGCTGAACAATTGACATTATATTCCGAAATAAGTGCAAATGATAAGAACTAAGTATAACACTATTTTTAGCTCTGACGACACATGACGTCATAGGGTACTGAAAATTCTCTTTTCAAAAGCGTATACTTTACTTTCATAACTCTGAAATTTTCATTATTCTGAACAACTGGCATCATGTCGAAATCATTGCCCTAAAATGAAAATTAAGAAGTATGCTTATGACGTCAAATGACGTCATATGACGTCAAGACTCAAGGTATTTGTAGAAATTCTGCAGAACTGCAAACTGTGTAAGTTTCAACTTTCTATCTCATCCTGAAGCTCTTTAATCCTAAAATGAAATTTTCGGTCCTATGTTCGAATCTTATTTCAGCCACAGCAGTTCGGTCTTTCGGAATTTCTGTTAGTTGAAAGTATATGCACATCTTAGTTTCAAGATGTACCATCTGTGAAAATTTGAAGAAAATTCGACCATAAATGGCGGCTGTAGAGCGCGAACACCATTTTTCACTATTTTTAGCTGTGACGTCACATGACGTAATAGGGTGCAGAAGATGCTTTTGTTCAAAATCGCATACTTTACTGTCATAACTCTGAAATTTTCATTATTCTGAACAACTGGCATCATGTCGAAATCATTGCCCTAAAATGAAAATTATGCTTATGACGTCACATGACGTCATATGACGTCAGGACTCAAAATATATGTAGATATTCTGCAGAACTGCAAACTGTGTAAGTTCCAACTTTGTATCTCATCCAGAAGCTCTTTAATCCTAAAATGAAGTTTTCGGTCCTATGTTCGAATCTTATTTCAGCCACAGAACTTCGGTCTTTCGGAATTTCGGTTAGTTAACAGGATATGCACACCTTAGTTTCAAGATGTGCCATCTGTGAAAATTTGAAGAAAATCCGACCATAAATGACGGATGTAGAGCGTGAACACCATTTTTCACTATTTTTAGCTGTGACGTCATGTGACGTCATAGGGTGCTGAAGATGCTTTTGTTCAAAAGCGCATACTTTACTTTAATAACTCTGAAATTTTCATTATTCTGAACAACTGGCATCATGTTGAAATCATTGCACTAAAATAAAAATTAAGAAGTATGCTTATGACGTCACATGACGTCATATGACGTCAGGACTCAAAATATATGTAGAAATTCTGCAGAACTGCAAACTGTGTAAGTTCCAACTTTCTATCTCATCCTGAAGCTCTTTAATCCTAAAATGAAATTTTCGGTCCTTTGTTCGAATCTTATTTCCGCCACAGAACTTCGGTCTTTCGGAGTTTCGGTTAGCTGACAGGATATGCACACCTTAGTTTTAAGTTGTACCATCTGAGAAAATTTGAAGAAAATCCGATCATAAATGACGGCTGTAGAGCGCGAACACCATTTTTCACTATTTTTAGCTGTGACGTCATGTGACGTCATAAGGTGCTGAAGATGCTTTTGTTCAAAAGCGCATACTTTACTATCATAACTCTGAAATTTTCATTATTCTGAACAACTGGCATCATGTTGAAATCATTGCCCTAAAATGAAAATTAAGAAGTATGCCTATGACGTCACATGACGTCATATGACGTCAGGACTCAAAATATATGTAGAAATTCTGCAGAACTGCAAACTGTGTAAGTTCCAACTTTCTATCTCATCCTGAAGCTCTTTAATCCTAAAATGAAATTTTCGGTCCTTTGTTCGAATATTATTT
Source organism: Solen grandis (assembly GCA_021229015.1). Lineage (NCBI taxonomy): Eukaryota > Metazoa > Mollusca > Bivalvia > Adapedonta > Solenidae > Solen > Solen grandis. The sequence goes on along the minus strand of CM037795.1, from coordinate 36,228,752 downwards.
CCGCCACAGAACTTCGGTCTTTCGGAGTTTCGGTTAGCTGACAGGATATGCACACCTTAGTTTCAAGATGTACCATCTGTGAAAATTTGAAGAAAATCCGATCATAAATGACGGCTGTAGAGCGCGAACACCATTTATCACTATTTTTAGCTGTGACGTCATGTGACGTCAAAGGTGCTGAAGATGCTTTTGTTCAAAAGCGCATACTTTACTATCATAACTCTGAAATTTTCATTATTCTGAACAACTGGCATCATGTCGAAATCATTGCCCTAATATGAAAATTAAGAAGTATGCTTATGACGTCATATGACGTCATATGAAGTTCCGACTCCAAAAATTTGTAGAAATTTTGCACAACTGCAAACTGTGTAAGTTTCATCTTTCTATCTCATCCTGAAGCTCTTTAATCCTAAAATGAAATTTTCGGTCCTATTTTCGAATCTTATTTCAGCCACAGAACTTCGGTCTTTCGGAATTTCGGTTAGCTGACAGGATATGCACACCTTTGATTCAAGATGTACCATCTGTGAAAATTTGAAGAAAATCCGACCATAAATGGCGGCTATAGAGCGCGAAACACCATTTTTCACTATTTTTAGCTGTGACGTCATGTGACGTCATAGGGTGCTGAAGATGCTTTTGTTCAAAAGCGCATACTTTACTTTCATAACTCTGAAATTTTCATTATTCTGAACAACTGGCATCATGTCAAAATCATTGCCCTAAAATGAAAATTAAGAAGTATGCTTATGACGTCACATGACGTCATAGACGTTCTGACTGAAAATATTTGTAGAAATTCTGCAGAACTGCAAACTGTGTAAGTTTCAACTTTCTATCTCATCTGAAGCTCTTTAATCCTAAAATGAAATTTTCGGACCTATGTTCGAATCTTATTTCAGCCACAGAACTTCGGTCTTCGGAATTTCGGTTAGTGACAGGATATGCACACCTTTGATTCAAGATGTCATCTGTGAAATATTGAAGAAAATCCGACCATAAATGACGGCTTAGAGCCGAACACCATTTTTCACTATTTTTAGCTGTGACGTCATGTGACGTCATAGGTGCTGAAAATCATTGAAATCAAAATTTCCTCACGTGACTAATAATGCCATAAATTTCATGTCCTAGTCCATTGCAACATTAAAATAACGTTTAAGTTAGAAGAGAAAAAAATAATATAATAACTAGACTCCTTTTGTTCTGAACACAAAAAAGGGCATTTCTGCTAACTAGTCAAACTGATCATACTTATTTACTTTCTGACATACACCATCTTCAAATATTGAAGAAAATCTTTATTATAAGTATGCTTATGACGTCCATGACGTCAAATGACGTCACGACTCATAATATTTAAAGAAATTCTGCAGAACAGCAAACTGTGTAAGTTTCAACTTTCTATCTCATCCTGAAGCTCTTTAATCCTAAAATGAAATTTTCGGTCCTATGTTCGAATCTTATTTAAGCCACAGAACTTCGGTCTTTCAGAATTTCGGTTAGCTGACAGGATAGGTACACCTTAGTTTCAAGATGTACCATCTGTGAAAATTTGAAGAAAATCCGACCATAAATGGTCGTTTTAGAGCGTGAAAACCATTTTTCACTAATTTTTTAGCTCTGACGTCACCTGACGTCATAGGGTGCTGAAGATGCTTTTGTTCAAAAGCGAATATTTTACTGTCATAACTCTGAAATTTTCATTATTCTGAACAACTTGCATCATGTCGAAATCATTGCCCTAATATGAAAATTAAGAAGTATGCTTATGAAGTCACTTGACGTCATATGACGTCACGACTCAAAATATTTAAGAAATTCTGCAGAACAGCAAACTGTGTAAGTTTCAACTTTCTATCTAACCCTGAAGCTCTTTAATCCTAAAATGAAATTATCGGTCCTATGTTCGAATCTTATTTCAGCCACAGAACTTTGGAATTTCGGTTAGGTGACAGGATATGCATACCTTAGTTTCATGATGTACCATCTGTGAAAATTTGAAGAAAATCCGACCATAAATGACGGCTGTAGAGCGCGAAAACCATTTTTCACTATTTTTAGCTGACGTCATGTGACGTCATAGGGTGCTGAAGATGCTTTTGTTCAAAAGCGCATACTTTACTGTCATAACTCTGAAATTTTCATTATTCTAAACAACTGGCATCATGTCGAAATCATTGCCCTAATATGAAAATTAAGAAGTATGCTTATGACGTCACTTGACGTCATATGACGTCACGACTCAAAATATATGTAGAAATTCTGCAGAACTGCAATCTGTGTAAGTTTCAACTTTCTATCTCACCCTGAAGCTCTTTAATCCTAAAATGAAATTTTCGGTCCTATGTTCGAATCTTATTTCAGCCACAGAACTTCGTCTTTCGGATTTTTCGGTTAGCTGACAGGATATGCACACCTTATGTTCAGATGTACCATCTGTGAAAATTTGAAGAAAATCCGACCATAAATGACGGCTGTAGAGCGCGAACACCATTTTTCACTATTTTTAGCTGTGACGTCAATGACGTCATAGAGATGAAAATCATTAAACCAAAATTCCTCACGTGATACTGCCATAAAATTTCATGCGTCTGGCTATATTGCAACCATATTAAATTTTAACCTAAGTAGGAAGAGAAAATAATAATAATAATAATAACTAGATTTCATTCGTTGATACGAATGATAGGACTTTCTGCTAACATTGAAAAATATAAAGATTAATTCCGTTAGTAAATAATATATATTAAATTCCCTACCTTTTACTTTTTTTTTTTTTCGTATGGACTTCTCATGCATGAACTTTTTGAAATAAGCCATATTCCAAAAATAAACAAGTAACAGGGATTTGAAGTTCAGTAGAATTTAGTATTCCGTATATATAAGAAAAAATATGTTTTGTATGTATGGAGTACTATTATTTTCAGAATTTTATTTTAAATTACTGAACTTCAAATCCCTGTGATATTTATTTCAATTTAAAAACACACACTCACAGACAAGTGAATTTATATCTAAGTCTTTAAATAATTTATTTTACAACAAGAAAATTACCAAGAAACAGCTGATTTCTCCATACTGCCTGGGTTTTTTTTTTCTTTCAACGCCCGAATAGTCAGCCCTTTAATAATTTAAATTTAACGGTTTGACAGATTGCGGGAAAATAATCGCAATATCGCTGACCAATTTCGCAGCGTAAAAATCCGAATCATCCCGAAATGTACTGCGCTGCTGGTCCAGGTTGTTGTCCTTTTCTCGGATTCGCATATATTTCAAACAAATAAACATTCAAAGGAGGATTATTTTCACGACAATTTTGTATATTTCGATAGAGAAATATATATTTGAGTGATTCCGTATGTTAACTTCATAGATTTATTTGAATGATTTGAAAAAACGGAGTTGAAGCGAGTCGACCCCTGAAAAGATGTCCACCCTTATTGATAGTGTATGTACAGTGTGTGTGTGTGTGTGTGTGTGTGTGTGTGTATGGGAGCAAGTCCCTGTGGCCTAGGTCACACATTCAGGATTTTTACTGCCGTCCTTGATAGGACCATTCCCGATTAAAATGTGTCAAAAGTCTGATCAAGATCCTGTGATTCGTGGCTGGAAATTCAAACTTTTATTAAAATTTGTAAAAAACATTTATTTAATCACGACAACAATCAGATATTGTTCAGGAGGCGTCCCGATCCAGCCGTTTCCAGCAGAATTCGTCCCGATTATCCGTTCTCAATCCGATTCTGATCCGATACAGCAGAATTTGTCACGACATAGTCACGATTGTAATCCGACTAGACAAAATCGGCTGAGTTTCCCGAATGTTACGGGACGCACCTAACTGTCAGGAGTGCTTGGCCGACCTCTCCGGACCATTCCCGATCCGTAGGACTCTGTTACGAACATATACGACTGCGTTCAGACAATGATAGGACATTGAGGATAGTAATCCGACTTTTTCGCTTTTCGTGTCGTAGCGCTGTCTGATCTCAAACGGGAGCCATAATCGACACTGTGTGAACGCCGCATTACAGACAAATTAGCTTGCAGCGTCTTGAACGGATGACATGTGTTGATCATTTTGTTTAAAACGTCTACACTTATACACGCTCATGGTATCTCAAGCTGGCAATTAAATTACATTGTACTATAACATATATTTTCACATAGGTTATCATTTATCATAAATTTGGAATATAGCTTGTACAACATTTATCGATAGATGCAACAATAAAGTCGGGAAATTGCAATGTTTCAACAACGGTCTAAATGACATGTGTCAAAACGCTCAAAGGATTATGGGTAACACAATGCTGCAACTGATATTCATAAGTAACGTAAATAAAATGATTTGACAAAACATTAAATCATTGTCAACACTTGTTTAATTTGTTTGTTTGTTTGTTCGGTTTAACGTCCCACCGACAGTATTTCAGTCATTTGGAGACGATGTCTACTTAATGCAGTTATAGTGCTGCCACACTGCAGTATCACGTCGTAGACATGTGGCATGATATCACACCCAGTCACATTATCCTGATACCGGGCCAACCAGTCCTGCAACTACCCTTATATGCTAAGTGTCAAGCAAGGGAGCTATAACAGTACCATTTTTTACGACTTTGGTATCGAACCCACGACCTCCCGCTCTCGAGGCGGACGCTCTAAACACTCGGCCACCGGGAACGGTACACCTGTTTAGCTAGTAATATCAATATGATATAAGTAAAAAGTTTTTTTTTTCAATTTATATGACTAATACATATCTGTAAACTTACATTTTCCGAAAATGCTTCAATTAAGGTGAAAGCGAAAGTAGGATATTTATGAAAATTCTTACAATTGGCTTTATATTCGTATTTTTTTATGTAACTTCCTTATTTCTTGATCAATTTCAAAACTCAGGTGCCAAAATAATCGTCTTAAAATTCTCTACATCTCACTTGCTTAATGTAAAACTTATTTCTAATGATTCTTAAGATATAAGTCGTAAAATTCTGACATGACGGCAAAATCGCTGAAATTCTATATGTTTAAATTTTTATTTTTGATGTTACTTCCTTATACTTTGATCAATTTCAAAACTTAAGGTACCAAAATAATCGTCTTAAAATTCTCTACATCTCATTCGCTGAATGTGTTGACTTATTTCATATGGGTTTTAAGATATAAGCCTTGAAACTTACATAACGACAAAATCGCTGAAATTCTACATGTTTAAATTCTTATTTTTGATGTAACTTCCTTATACTTGGATCAATTTCAAAACTTTAGGTACCAAAATAATCGTCTTAAAATTCTCTACATTTCACACGCTTTATCTATAGGAATATTTTTAATACTTTTTGAGATACAAGCTCTTAAACCTCTTGAAAAATGAAAAAATCACCAAAGCTATATGCACGAATTTCGTTTTTTCCCCATTACTCCATGAATCTTAGGTCAATCATTAAACTTTAAGCATCAAAAGAACGGCCAAACATTCTCTACAAATAATAAAGAATTTCGAGATATAAACTGTTAAACACACTGAGGGTTACCGAATTTTGCTTTTTTCCGCCATAACTCAACCGATTCAACCCCGATCATCAAAAACTAAATATAATCTGAAAGGTCTTTCTAAGCACTAAAATTATACGCATAGTGTCTCGATAGAATATTTACCGTTTTTGAGATATTTAAGGCCGAAAAAAAGCCGATAATTATATATGACCTTGACCTTTGGGATTTTCCGGAAACGGAAGTGACATGCTCTATAGATTCTAATACTGCATCTTCAGACAAAATTTCAAGTAAATCATGCAAAAAATAAAGCCTACAGGGCTTAAAAACCGTTAAGTTTTAATACGAAAGTTTTAAGAGCATTATGACGTCATGTGACGTCATATCGCATTCATCTTTTCAGAATGTATAGAAGATCTAGAAACTAATATTCAGCTAAATTCAGCTTTCTAGCTTTCTGGAAGCGATTTTATACGCATTTGAAATTTGACGTCATAGTTCGAATCTTGGATTCGCCATAAAACATTGCCTTTTCGAATTTGGAAAAACGGACACCGGGATGCACAACTAGAGCCTAACATACACATTCTGTGAAATTTTGATGAAAATCGATCCAGAAATAATGGCTGTAGACCGCGTACAAACTTTTTCACCTGACGTCAAATCTGACGTTATATGACGTCATATGAATATACAATTCATTGCATCCGAAAGCTCATGGTTTGAAATATATGCCATAAAATTTTCATTGTTCTGAGTCAATGGCAACACCTCGAAATTAACACAAATATAAGAGGAAGAAAAAAAGAATAAGAAGAAGAAGAAGAAGAAGCAGAAGAATAATAAAAAAACAGTACAAACCCAATATGACTTTCTGCCTGTAGGCAGAAAGTCCTAATAA
>CM037795.1:36172243-36222243 GCA_021229015.1 Solen grandis | reverse complement strand
CAAAGATATATTGTTCCTTTAAATAGAAATGTGGCGTAATGTCTTGATTTCAGCGTTACAGTACAGCTTCTATTTGAACGTGTTGTGCTTCTATGTGAGTTGTCAAGCAAACAAAATTTCGTTTGATAAAAAACTGGAAGATAAAACGTTTTTCACGTCGTTTGGAGTAAGCCTCAGTGACTGTGTATCAAAATGCGAGGCGCACACAAGATGTAAATCAGTCAACTACAAACGGAAGTTCCATTTATGTGAGATGAACGAATCGAAAGGATCTGTTTTGAAGACACTTAGTAGTGCTGTTAGATATGTGTACGTAGAGAGAGGACAAGAGGTAAACTATACATTCAGTCTATTATTATTTTCATTCTGAATTTATCCTTAAACATCTATGCTCTTACATCATTATTTGATTTCGAACAATTAATGTTTAAAACTAAAAGGAGTTGGAATATATATACGTGCCCATTACAGGTTTTTACTAAATAGACAATGAAGGAAATTTAAAACTAGCCATGATAATTTTCTATCACCATTCTACTCACTTTCAGGGGCAGATAACTTAAAAAAGTAGAATGGTGACCCCCATTTGTATCCCCTAAGTTTTATTCTAGTGCGATTCTCTATAATCGTGCTAATTATAATTTTCCTTCTTTGTCTATATAATAAAAAAACTGTAATGGGCATGTATGCCTTTAAGGGGATACGCTCGCAAATAAAATTCCCATAATAATTTAAACAAACTAATGCATTTACTGCCTATTTGACTCCAAACACAAAATAAACAAATATAGGGATTACCATATTGCTTCTTTTGATTGAAGCAGAAATGTAATATTTGATTAATTCGTGAATAAAGGAATAAGGAAAATTTCAGACCTTTCATAAATTTCTGTATTTATATGTATTGGTTGCTCATGATATAGAAAAATAATCACCCTGGCTTATGAAGGGTTAGTCAGTCTTTCGTGTAGTTGTTGTACCTTTTAACTCCTGAGATTAGCCAAGAATCCAGGGTATCAGCTTATACTTCTGATTTTACCTCCGTATGATTTTATCCTGGTTCGCCCGGGTCGTCGGCAAATCCTGTTTGTTATTCAAAGATCGCTTGTCTTTCCTGAGCAACATGCTTAAAATTTTGAAACACAAATATTAACGTTATTATTACCCTCTTAACCACTTTTTGTGATCTTCTCAGTCCAAACTATCCACTTCCACACTACCAAATTCCTCAAGCCTATATAGAATGTTATCATGACTCCATCTTGATTTGAGATTACAGGCGTATTCATGCAAGTAATTTTAGCATCTACTGCATTTTCACCTCTCTCACTTCCTGAATTATCATCCCTTTTCACCTTTTCACCCTCTTTATAGATGAATCTATAAAACTTTTAAACGTCTATGTAGCTACTCGATCTATAACGCATGCACCCAATTCACTTTTTTAATGGGCTAACAAGAGAAGATCTTGGTAAATATTTCCTGTAAGTCTTCTACATAATCCTGAAGTTTGTCACGTTTTGCATTTTCAAATATACGTCTACGAGGTAATTAACTTCCTTTTTTTTTCGTATGGCGTCATTTGTGTCGACTCGTGTCATATTTTTACTGCTGTCTCATAAAGTCATATCGATTGCGTGGATGACAAAACTGATTATCTTCGGATTGCCTGTTTGAAGATGTCTGGTAACACAAGTTGTTCAATATTTCCTTCATTGTTATTTTCTGAAATAAAATTCCTCTTTTTAGGCATATCCCATCATGAAATTCTCTTATAAACGTTTATGTCACTCCCATTTCACTCGTTGAAGATGTTGACCTATCTAATTAGTTTCAAGCCCTTCAGGCATAACGTTGGCCAATAAACGTATCCTAAGTGTACTAAAATATATTGAAGGGTACTCGCAGTATAACGATGCAGGGAATTTCAAATCTGTCTTAGATTATTTTTTATGTTATCTACAATCTTTTCATGACGTAATCGGACTCATTCGATCTGTGTTCCAAACGTTACAAGTTTTGGAGAGTCGTAAAGCGAAAATTTTGTCAGTTGGCACTTTAAAAAAGTAGTTATAAAGTAGTCACTTAACTTCAGGGTCATTGTTTACTGCAGAACTCACGAATGCACCGTAGTTACATTCTACTTTTTAGCTCACCTGAGCACGTAGTTTTCATGTGAGCTTTTAGGATCAATGGCTGTCTGGCGTCCGTCGTCCACAATTATTTCAAATGACATCTCCGAAACCACTGGGCCAAATGTTATGAAAATTACCTGTGATGTTCCTTGCATGAAGTTCTACAAAAGTTGTTCAAATGGTAACGGTCCATTGCTTATCTGGGTCACATGATCTAAAATATTTTTTTCAAAAGTGAAATCTTTAAAATTATTCTTCTCCGAAACCGCAGGGCCTAAAGATTAGGTATTTGGTGTGTGGCATTGTCTTATGGGCCATTATCAAGTTTGTTCAAATCATGGCCCTGGGGACGAAATTGGCCCCACCCCAGGGGTCACTTGATTTTAATAGACTTAAATATGAAAAACTAGATATAGCTTCTAGTCAGAAACCACAAGGCCTGGAGTTTAGATATTTGGTGTGCGACATTGTCTTATGGGCCATTACCAAGTCTGTTCAAATCATGACCCTAGGGTCGAAATTAGCCCCGCCCCGGGGAAATTCCCCAAAAATTCTCAGAATCCCAAGGCCATTTGGTGTGTGACATTGTCTTATGGATCATTACCAACTTTGTTAACATCATGACCCTGGTGTCAAAATTGGCACCGCCCCAGGGGTCACTTGATAACATAGACTTATATAAGAAAAAAAAATCTTCTTCACAGAAACTACAAGCCCTGTAGTTAAGATATTTGTGAGTAACATGGCCTAGTGAACATCTACCAATTTTGATCAAATCATGGCCCGGGGGTCAAAATTGGCTCCGTCAAAGGGGTCTCTTGATTTTATATAGACTTATTAGAGCAATGACCTTCAAAGTTTGGATGGCAAGTATAGTTTTCGTGTTGAATTTAGATGATCTTGCTGTACTTCTGCATAGAGTATGTATTCACTTTGACTCGTAATACAATGACTGGCATTGATAGGAATGTTTCTTAGGAGGTGAGCGATTCAGGGCCATCATGGCCCTCTTATTTTGAGAAACCATAACTCTTTTTGTCCATCTTGAGTTTGTTATGAAACTGCACTAAATCTTTAAACTAGGCAATATAATGTACTTTTTGTAAATTCTTAACCCTTTATAAATGTATCAGGAATATATATTAATTAAAATTTATTATTTCATAGCTATAATTCTGATACAGAAACGTATCTAAAATAAGATAATAACAATGCGCTCCATATTTATGTTATTTTATTATATTATGTCCAGTTTGTAAAATGTCTAACCCTTTACCTTATATGTACGTTTTGACGACTTAGTAAACTTCCAGGAACTCTCTCTGTTTCCTCTAACAACTTTATAGCTAAAACATGTCTACATCATGCACGGTATATTACCATATAAAGTTTTTTTTCATTAATATTCAAAAAGTAATAGAACAGCATGTAAGTTCATAAGATAGAGGGCTGAAATAACTCCTAAATGAAGAGCATCAGAAGGATTAAAGTGATAAATCATTCATTTCACAATAAAGTCTGACCGGCAGCACAACTCACCCGCCTATGATATCAAACATGCGTTATTGTTTTCCATAAAAGTATTTTTTCATGCTCATAATGGTTAACACCTGGGGAAGAGATGAGATAATGAAGAAAAAATTCCGCTGAAATACTTTTATGAATTAAGATGAAAGACAAATGATTCGGTAAAAGCAACAACCCTTTTACTAGAATGTATTGTTGTATGCAATCTGTATTTATATGTTGTTATATTTAATGTAGAATCTGTGTAAAGCTTAAGTGATCTGATAAAAAAACAACAATAAGAAACACGTCAAATGACGCAAAATCAGGTTTTCAAGGATGGCAGCAGACAACCAGACTACTGTTTGTTTTCAGCCCTGCTGTAGAAGCAAACATGACATCACACAAATTGTCTCCCAATCTACAAGTAGTTACATGTGTTGCTTTTATTAGCCATGTTTGTTTAAAGAAGTATAGGTTAGTTCATAGTTGCCTTTAACTACACGACATAGTCACTCGGGCTCCGCCCTCGCGACTTTATCGTGTAGTTAAAGGCAACTATGAACTAACCTATTTAGCACATGGCATTTTCCTTCCACCAGCGACAAAACGTCACGAAAGTGTGAGCTATGTGATTGCATAGTCCACACTCATTGATTTTTTTGCAAAAGTGCGGACTACGCGTTATAGTCCACGGTGACTATGGACAAATACTAGCACCTGATAGGACGAGAGAAAAATGCCATGAGCTAACATATATTATTCCTTCTAGAATGTTGATGACACATCATAATTCATTGATGATGTTATAATATGCTTGATGACATCAATACATTGGGATTAAGTCGGGCACTGCAGTTTTGCATAGGTTGGTGAATAGTTTATGTCCCTTGAGACAGGAAGTTATTTGATGGAAACAAAAAACTATAAAAGTAACAGTGGCCTTTACCTTGACCCTTTTGATGTAAATATAAATCCCAATCTTCCTCTTCGAATGAGTTATCAATCTTCAAGGGATGGCAGCAAATATCTATTTTGGTACATGTTTTCGAATAATCGGTTAGCGTTGCTAGCGAATATTCGAATATCCGGATCAAAATAAGAATCAGATCGTCCGCAATTTTCCAAAATGCATTCTAGCGATAGTTTGAATGCGTGTTTGAATGCGTTGATGTTCTTTTATCTTATTATTCTACATTAATTGAATATTTTGACACTTATCTTATACCATGACCCCTTTTGTACCCGTAATAATAATAATCCGCAATTAAATGTTTTCGTTTAAATACGTTTCGGACCACTTATCCTTTCATGAAGATAACAGGTCTTAACGAAATCTTTAGGATACCTTTGTTGTATTTGTGGAAGGTCATGAGGTTCGAAACGCATCGGAACTATTTACACTTTTTTATCTTAAAGTTGAATTAATAAACATTAGTAATAAAGAAATTGTTAAGTAATCGTGTATGTTTTCGTGAGTGCACGTGTGTTGAATCTATTATATATTATTATGTTGAAAATATTTGTTTAATTTCATGGCCTAGTAGTATTAAGTTGAACCAATGAAATTTGTCGGAGTTTATATCATGAGATAAAACAAACAACTAATTACTTCCTGAATAGACAATATTCTCGTGAAAGAAAAAACAAACAACTAATTACTTCCTGAATAGACAATATTCTCGTGAAAGAAAAAACAAACAACTAATTACTTCCTGAATAGACAATATTCTCGTGAAAGAAAAAAACAACTAATTACTTCCTGAATATACAATATTCTCGTGAAAGAAAAAACCAAAACAACTAATTACTTCCTGAATAGACAATATTCTCGTGAAAGAAAAAACAAACAACTAATTACTTCCTGAATAGACAATATTCTCGTGAAAGAAAAAAACAAATAACTTATTACTTCCTGAATGTACAATATTCTCGTGAAAGAAAAAACAAACAACTAATTACTTCCTGAATATACATACATACATCTTTATTGGCAAATCGACATGACTGTCTTTGGCCATTTACAAGATAGGGAAATATGGCAAAGACATAAGCATAAAGTATTACATATACAGTATATCAAAAGCAATGTACCAGATCAGAAACAGTGAAATAGACAGGGTATTTTGTTGCATAACATACAACACTATGTTTATCAAAAGATTTAAAAGACTTGGGAAATCAGAGACAATTTTTTCTTACATTAAAAGCACGAGATAGAAATCTTGACAGATTCAGCAAGTTTGGTTCATTTGTGTTGGACATAATAGCACAAAATTTATTAATATTGGGCCAGGCTATATGACCAAAATATTTTTGTCTAATATCATCATATTTGGGACAACACAACAAAAAATGGTATTCAGATTCTACTTGCCTCATATTACATAATTTGCATATTCTATTTTCTCGAGGAATATTATTAAATCTACCAGCCTCTATTTCAAGAAAATGTGATCCTAATCTAAAACAACTTAGCTGTTTTCTTAATTTATCATTATGAATTACCTGAAGATATTTTTCCAAACAGAAGTCTTTCTTAAATTTAGAATAATAAGTAAATCTTGGACTGTTTATAAGGGAAGCTCTCCATTCCTGAATATATTGGTCACGTAATGTATTCTTCATTAAAATGTAATTATACTTGATATTAGGTGCAAAATCGGTCATTCTTATGTAAGAGAAACCCAAATGATCTATGATAGAGTGCATCTTAGTTGTCCAGCATGTACCTTTAATAGATTGGCATTGGTCTAAATAGCATGAATATATAGGAGAATTGTATTCACTATTTAAGATTTTAAGCCAAAACTTTATTGCCCTTTCTTTACAAATGAGACTCAATGGGAATCGTCCAAGTTCGCCAAAAATAGCAGTAGTATTTGTCTGTTTTTTTACGCCAAGCAAAGATTTACAAAAACGAAGATAGATGGAGTCTATTTCTTACAATATTCTCGTGAAAGAAAAAACAAACAACTAATTACTTCCTGAATAGACAATATTCTCGTGAAAGAAAAAACAAACAACTAATTACTCCCTGTGTAGACAAAATTCTCGTGAAAGGCTCGGAATTAAAAGCCTTGACCAAAAAGCTTTGTTACGATGGCCGTGTTGATTGGTCGTTAACAGTGACCTTGTCCCTTTTGACCTGAAAATCTTCCTCTTCCCATATATCTGCTAAATCTGATCATTATAACTAAGTCCTAAAAGAATTTATTTGATGGAAACGACAAACCTATTTTCAATTACTGTGATTATTTTTACCTTGAACCTATTGACCTGAAAATCATTCTCAATCTTCCTTTTCCTTAAGGTATCAAGCTACCAAATATGATTACTTTACTCTTTTTTTATGAGGAGATATTCGACTGGAACCACAATGTTCTACGCCCAACCACAAGCCCTCTCACCCGACTAACGACTTAGTTAACACATTAAGTATGTCTATATTTCAGATAACAACTTGTGGCGGAGTAAAATGTTCCTCTGGAAAGGCTTGCGAGAAAACCAGGAGCGGAGATGACTGTGTCTTTAAAGGTGGGTCATCTTGCTGGGGTGGTGTTAGTTTTATTTGAGGTACAGCTTGTACTTATTATGTAATAATCGCACGATGTCGGTGTTTTTCAGTGCATATCATACAACAGACCGGCAGATATCGTTAGCACACGGCTCTTGTCGGGTGTTTTTTTTTTATCACATATATATATAATTGATTTAAAAATAAATATATATATATACATAATAAGCCTTATTCAGAAATGATATTGTGACAAATTGAGTGGTCGGATTTTCATGTGAGGAAGCCTTCCAATTGGCATGCGGTAGGTTGGTGGTTCTACCCGGATGCCTCCGTGCATTCGGGGTCTTCCTCCACCTGTAATTAGCTGGACGTCGCTATATGACTGAAATACTGTCGAAGCGACGGTAAACCCAAATAGTCAAGTCAACTAAAATGTTTATCATTGCATACATCAACCATCCGAATATTAAGACTTTACATTATGTGGGAAAACATGTATCGTCATTCATGAGTGACTAGATAATTACTTATAGAGATCGTCATGCTGTTATTATCAATGCACTCTGATATGTTTATATTTGTAAAATTAATATTAAAAATAATGAATAATATATCCATAATAATATCAAGTTCTTAGGTTGTTTTTTTTAGTTTAATTTTAAACAAACGAAATCATTTAACGAATTAAGTTACTTATTTCAAATGTTAAATTTACAAAATTGTATTCAATATTGATCTTGCAATCATTGACATATTGATGTCAAACAATTTCAGATTGTGATTCATATGGCACCTTTGAAAATGGTTTGATCTTGGGAAACCAACGAAGCACTGGATCTAATGTCAAGATAAAATGCCTTCGGGGAAACTTTATAAAAGACTTCGATACTTCTGTGGCCTACTCGACGTGCAGAAGCAATGGTTCATGGAGCATTCAAAGTCCCGCTTGTTACTGTATGTATTGCAGTTTGATGCTGATCAAGCTGATCATAAATAGTATATTTACTGTCAGATACAGTTTTCATATACCAGTCTTAGTGGCCGAGTGGTTAGAGCGTCCACCCCGGAATCGGGATGTAGTGGGTTCCATCCCAATCGTAAACAACGGTATTGGTATAGCTCAGGTACTTGGCGCTCATCATATAAGGGTAGTTCCTTGACTGTTTGACCTGGTGTCAGGATAATATGACTGATTGTGGAATCAACGGCGTGATACTGCAGTGTGACAGCATTTTTTTGTTTCAAGTATACACAGTCTCTTAATGACTGAAATACTGCCGCCAACGAACAAAACAACAATCAATGTTCAAAACGAAAATATTTAACCTTAAGTCACTCATCTCCTTAAAACTATGGTTCGAAACACGACAGGGTTTCTAGCATTCTCCACTGCGAAACACCTCCAACTGGCTTGCGGTTTTTCTGTAGTTCTACCCGAGTGCCTATGTGCAGTCGGTGTTTTTAGCTGGACGTCTATTGTCGCAGTGATGGTAATTCCACTTCAACAATTATAATTGAATACATTTATATATGTAATCGGTATAAGAGACATATTCAGTCTAGAGCCCACAGAGCGGGTACTCGCACTCGTAATTGGAAACATTGCATATGTGTCTATTATATTTAACCATAGCCCTTCTGTTTGAACCGACAGGTTCCCCATTCCTTGTCAGTGGACCATTTGGAATTCCCGACAACCAGATAACAGCTTCTTCGGTCATTCTTCCGTATGAAAGGCATGCTCAAACGTGTGCCAGATTAGGAACGACGGCCGATAAGAGTGGTAATTGCGGGGCTTGGTCTGCAGGAGAAAACGATAAAACCCAATATATCCAAGTAATGCTTTACCATCTTATTTTCACAGCAAAATTATAGTATATGCTAACGCAGCTTTTAAAAAATATGTTCTCATAAATTATACCCCAACAACCCCTGGGCAGGTGGGATATACTGAAAACATTTTGTCTTTTCGTTAGACCGTTGGTCCAACTTTCCCAGTTTTTTGTTTTGTCCGAGTTCTAACCTAACAATGCCTCGCCGGGTTTGCAAATGGATTGGCACAGCTGTTTACCATATAGACGAAATATCATGAGAAAGAACCAAATTGCTAGGTCAAATGTCAATGTCATATTGGGTGGTCAACAATAGAAAGGCCAATATGCTTGACCGGGCTGTGACTTTACAGGATCGCAGGATTTCAAATGGGTTTGGCACAAATGTTAACCATATTGAGACGGAGTATCGCGCGAAAAAACCAGATTGCTAGCTCAAATGTCAAAGTCATACTTAGAGGTCAACAATAGAAAATGAATGCCAATATGCTTGTCACCTGGCTGTAACTTGAGTTACTTGACATAGAATCGCTTGATTTCCAAATGATTTGGCACAAATGTTTACCATATTAAGACAGAGTGTCGCACAAAAGAACCAGATTGCTAGCCCGAAGGTCAAGGTCATACTTAGAAGTCAACAATAGAATACAATGTCAATATTTTGTCCAGGCTGTAACTTTACAAAAGGATCGCTAATTTTCAAATGGTTTGGCACAAATGTTAACCATACTGAGACGGAGTGTCGCGCGAAAGAACCAGATTGCCAGCCCAAAGGTCATGGTCATACTTAGAGGTCAACAATAGAAAACCTATGCTAATATGCTGTCCAGGCTGTAACTTAAGAAAAGGATCGCTTGAGTTCCAAATAGTTTGTTACAAATGTAGACTACCTACCTCCATGTCCTGATGGGTATACCATTGCAGCATCTGTTCATGTAAATAGGTTATCACATAATATCTACAACTGTATCTTATTAGCAGAAAGTGTAACGATAATTTTAATCTCATTTTGAATTCTGATTATACTAGTTACCTTATTATTAGTATGCTGTTTCATTTCGATCATTATATTTATCACTAAACTATAAGACAAATGCCTTATTTATGGATGATTACTTGATTATGTAATGATAGTTGCTCATTTTCTCCCCACCAGTTTCTAAAAAAATAAAAGGCCATCTTAATGTTCGTTTCATAGAATATTATTAACTGTTGTTTACTGACTTTGTGTTTTGCATGTTCTTAAAATCCAGACTACCTCTAAAATTATCAAAATATGTGAAAAAGGTTATAGGCTACATCTTCCTACATTTTGCCACAGACTGATGGGTATGTCAGCTGGTAAAAATTATTAACGTTTTTGACGGACAAATATCAGGATATTGGGGTATTAATCACCTTCAGTGATAGTTCTAGTTTGACATAAACACAAGATTTTGAAAAAAAATAATACTGTATTTTAATTTTATTCTATAATTCAGATAGATATTGATTCGTGATCTAGAAATCGATTGGTCTATAAATTTTTCGGCTCTCGTGGAATTAATATTCGTGGGGAAAAAGTATCGAAAATAATGATTTAACAGTACGATGCCAGAATATAGTAGTTCTTATATGTCATTCTGATAACTTTCACACGAAAATAAATTGTTTTATTGAAATACAAATATTTAATCAAACACAAGATGAAGAATCTAGCTGAAGTTTGTACGGCGCTTAGTAAATGTCAATAATAAGAAATGAAAATGATTTTTCACAAGTTTATATTCTAGTACAGAAAAAAGAAATATGAAATGGTATTGTGTAATTCATAATCCTAAACTTGAAAAAGACCATATATAGTTACGTTACTATATATGATGTAAATTTCCGCTACTGACGATATTTCACATTCAAATTTATATAAGAATGTCCATGGATAAAATTGCATGTATGTCTCATCGTAATTTAAGTTGCCTTCATCAAAATGGCCAATGATTAGTTTTGTTTGGAATGTTTTGCGTGTAATAACTACCGTAATCACTCTAAGTTTTGGGACAGAAAAACAACAAATATTTTGTCAAATTAAATATTTTTCAAAAAGTGTCCCAAAACTTAGGTACACGCCAATTTTCAATGTGCGTTAATAAACATCATACACATACCTATCAATCCATATATATATACGATTCCTTTTGATAATTAAAAAGATTGATTTGTAATTAAAAGTTTAAATTATATTTATCTAACATCGATTACAATGTTAGATAGCAAAAAGTTTTGTTTTCGCTTTCTTTCGGCCAGTTGGAAAAGTACATTTCCCGGGACTAATAAATCGAACAAGAATTACTAATCTAACGGCATTATCATAGAGACGTGTCAAAAACAAGCACATATACTGTCTCAGAACCCTTATTTATCTGCTGTTAATTGGGCCACTGTGTCAGTTGTTATCGTCTGCTTATTGTCCTTGATTGCCAAATAATGGCACATGCTGCAAATATACACTACATACCCCCCACCCGACCCATTCGCTTCCTTTCCCTGAGGCGCGATGTCGTTTTAACATACGACAGACAATGTGTCACGGGTAGGGGAAGAGCAAAGAAGGATGGGAATTGAAGATAAACTATTTGGGTATCTGACTAGATTATTAATTAGATAAACGAATACTTCACGGTCACCTGCTTAAAGTAAATATCGCAACAATGTAAATTTCATGCACCGGCTTCTAAAAAGCCATACGAAATTTGCGTAATTCTATAGAGGAAAAATCATTGGGTAAGCGGTAATTATGGAATAAAATTTTGTCCCAAAACTTAGAGTCATTAAAAACTATAGAATTAAAAGTGTCCCAAAAAGAGGCAC
This sequence comes from Solen grandis, assembly GCA_021229015.1. Lineage (NCBI taxonomy): Eukaryota > Metazoa > Mollusca > Bivalvia > Adapedonta > Solenidae > Solen > Solen grandis. The sequence continues at coordinate 36,210,403 of CM037795.1, read as the reverse complement.
AAAAACAATTGTTTTCTCAGAAGTCAAGTGTGTCGCAAAACTTAGAGTGATTACGGTACACCTATCTTCTAGATAATTAATATGCCACCATGTCGCTCACTTCAGATTGAAAAAAGATCACAACGTAATAATGTTACTGGTAATTGTTAGCTCAACTGAGCACGAAGTGCTCAAGGATAGCTTTTGTGATCGCCCTGCGTCCGTCATCAACAATTTACTTTAAACGAAATCTCCTCTGAAAGCTCTGGGCAGAATTTGATTAAACTTGGCAGAGATGTTCCTTGGGCGAACTTTCACAATAGTTGCTAAAATATACTTTATCCATTTTGAACTCTGGTTACCATGGCAACGGAAAGAAAAATAAACTTTAAAAATCAACTCTTTTAAAACTATTGGCCTGATTTCAAAATATTTTGGTACATATGTTCCTTTGGTAACTCTCTACCAAGATTGTTAAAATTATTCCATCGGGAAAAAACATGGCCGCCAGGGGCGGGGCTTATTTGCCTTATATGTATATAGTGAAATATTTAAACGACATCTTCTCTGAAACCGCTGAACAGAATTTGATTAAATTTGGCAAGGAGGATCCTAGTGTGAACCTTCACAAAAGTTGCTAAAATATACTTTATCCATTTTGAACTCTGGTTACCATGGCAACGGAAAGAAAAAATATGAAAACTTTAAAAATCCTCTCCTTTAAAACTATTGGCCAGATTTCAAAATATTTTGGTACAGATGTTCCTTTTGTAACTCACTACCAAGATTGGTAAAATTATTCAGATCGGGAAACAAACATGGCCGCCAGGGGCGGAACTAATTTGCCTTATATGTATAGTGAAATCTCTAAATGATATCTCCTCTGAAACCGCTTGACAGAATTTGATTAAATTTTGTAGCGATAATATTGGGTGAGGCTTCACAAAAGTTGCTAAAATAATTCCGATCCATAAAAAAACATGGCTTCCAGGGGCGGGGCTAATTTGCCTTATATGTATACAGTGCAATCTTTAAACGACATCTCTAAAACCGCTGAATAGAATTTGATTATATTTGGCAGGGACGATATTTGGGTACAGCTTCACAAAAGTTGCTAAAATTATTCCGATCCGTAAAAAAACATGGTTGTCAGGGGCGGGGCTAATTTGCCATATATGTATATAGTGAAAATTTTAAACGACATCTCCTCTGAAATTGCTAGAGAGAATTTGATAAAAACCGAGTTTCGATCTTTTGTCCTACAAATATATTTTAATGTTTTAAGCCCCCTAATGAGTTAGAAGCATAACAACATATTAGTCAAGAGGTCTACTTTATATTTTCTAAAGGATTTTCTCTCAAGTCACGTGGTTCTGGCGTCACTAAATGAAACAAGAGGGCCATGATGGCCCTGAATCGCTCACCTGAGTACCATTGCTTCAACTGATGTCAAGGTTTTTAAACAGACAAGGATTCTGATATAACTTAATCTAAAACATTTTACCCCTGACAATACTACACACCAAATATCTAAGCAATGGGCCATATGGTTTCAGAGAAGACTTGGGCGCAGGGTCATTTATCACCGTAGGGCCAAGACTTTGAAAATCTTTGTAATGAACCATAAGATGCTACTACATACCAAAAATCTTAGCTCTAGGCCTTATTGATTCATAGAAGAAGATTTTTTAAGATTTTCCTATTTAACTCTATGTAAAACAAGTGACCCCTGGTGCGGGGTCATTTATCACCATAGGGCTATGATTTGTACAATCTTGGTAGTGGCCCATAAGATGATGCTTCATACCAAATATCTAAGCTCTAGGCCTTATGCATTCATGGAAGAAGATTTTTTAAGATTTTCCTATATAACTCTGTGTAAAACAAGTGACCCCTGGTGCGGGGTCATTTATCACCATAGGGCTATGATTTGTACAATCTTGGTAGTGGCCCATAAGATGATGCTACATACCAAATATCTAAGCTCTAGGCCTTATGGATTCATAGAAGAAGATTTTTTAAGATTTTCCTATATAACTCTGTGTAAAACAAGTGACCCCTGGTGCGGGGTCATTTATCACCATAGGGCTATGATTTGTACAATCTTGGTAGTGGCCCATAAGATGATGCTACATACCAAATATCTAAGCTCTAGGCCTTATGGATTCATAGAAGAAGATTTTTTAAGATTTTCCTATATAACTCTATGTAAAACAAGTGACCCCTGGTGCGGGGTCATTTATCACCATAGGGCTATGATTTGTACAATCTTGGTAGTGGCCCATAAGATGATGCTTCATACCAAATATCTAAGCTCTAGGCCTTATGCATTCATGGAAGAAGATTTTTTAAGATTTTCCTATATAACTCTATGTAAAACAAGTGACCCCTGGTGCGGGGTCATTTATCACCATAGGGCTATGATTTGTACAATCTTGGTAGTGGCCCATAAGATGATGCTACATACCAAATATCTAAGCTCTAGGCCTTATGGATTCATAGAAGAAGATTTTTTAAATTTTCATTTTTAAAATCTATTTTTAGCTCCTGTGACCTAATTATGCGATGGACCAAAACCATTTATACAACTTTAGTAGAGCTTCATCCAAGGAACATTCCTGCAAAATATTTTTCAAATTGGCCAAGCCGTTTAGGAGGAGATGTTGTTTGAAGCAATTGTTGACGCCGGACGCACGGACGGACGGACGCACGGACGCACGGACGACGGACGACGGACGCCGGACAAAAGGCGATCAGAAAAGCTCACCTTGAGCACGTTGTGCTCATGTGAGCTAAAAATAAAGCAATCATTTTGAAGATTTCTTTCGCTCTGACATCATGAATTTGAGTCAATCTTAATTAAATTTTCAGACTCGATAGAGGTAGCTATGAAGTGATGCATACTGCAGGAAATGTTCTTTTGTTACATAGTTATGACGTCATGCATACTGAAGCAAGAATTATTAATTCATATATAATCGTAAGTTTGACCAATAAATTTTAAATTTTCAAAAAATGTCGAACTCAAAATGTACATAATATCTTGAAATTTTCAGAATTATAGGTGAATGCGTCATCAAACATTGCAGATATCTATGTTTCATGAAATGTTTGTTTAAAAATTTGAAGAAAAAAAAATTGCACTCTCGAAGCAGCAATCTGATTTTCTTTTTTCATCAACTGAAATTGCGCATACTTCAAGGAATTTATGTTAAATCACGTGATTATGACAACAATGATATTCAAACAGTAGTTATTGCTTGGGATAACCAAATGGCCGATGGGTTTCGCATAATGTGTGTACGTGCTCAAAATGTTATCATATAAATTATTATGTATAGATACTGGACTATCAAACACTTAAACCATTTGTTTATCGTTATCGTTTAAGATGTGTTTTATGAATGATGACATTCCATGTCACACTATACATAGAACAAGCACCGCATTTATAAATGCCTAACAAACTGTTATTCTTACGTGCAGTGCATTTACACCAAACTACTCTGAGGTCATTTGTCGCACCGTTTGCAAATAAAACAACTTGCATGCATTGATCTTGCTTTTTTACAATCACTATCAATTGTTTTGACCGGAGTTGACACATGCGGATGACGATTCCCCCGATACACCTTTGCATTTTACAAGAGAATTATGTCGGTAAGAAATATAATGTCCAATCTTGAAGTTTCGAAGTGGCGATGACCAGTGTTTTAGATAGCATAATAAAAAGAATATATATAATTTGACATACATAAAGGCCACATTTCAAACTCACTACAGCACCTCTTGCTCAATGTAGGCTTTTAGAATCACCCTAAGTAGATAGACGTGATCCATGCTGAGCTTAGGTTGCTACGGCAATCAACGGAATTCATTTTATAAAACTTATAACATTATATTATCTGAATGAAATTGTCTGAATTAAATTTCAGTGATATCTACAAAAATCGCTGAAATGAAGTTAATTCCTTGATAAATGATGGCCCCTGGGAATCAGCTGGTTACCTTATATACAGTATATACTTTTCTTTCAATTATTCTTCTGTGGAGCCAACGGCCATAATTAAATTTCATTTGGAATTAATGTTTACCCTATAGTCCTCTACCATCATTGATAAAATACGATGACCCATGACATGGAAAATATAGATTAGATTCCTTATCTTTTTATAGAACCAATTGTAAGAAATCAATTGTATTTCAGTTGGCACAAGTGGTCACCTCATGGCCCCCTGACAAAATTGCTAAAATGAAATTTATCCCTTGAATAATGTGGCCCCTAGAGGTCCGGCTAGTTTCTTAATATTTCCCCATATTTTTTTTATTTTTTTTCTATTTGCACAAATGTTCCCCTATTAGCTCTCTGTCATAACTGTTGAAAGAAAAGTGACCCTTTGAAAAGTGAGACCCTACGGAGCTCGGCTAGTTCCCTTATTTACTCTATATAGAAATTTTCAACATTCTTCTGTGGAGACAAAGGTCAAAATTTTATTTCATTTTGAGCAAATGGTCACCTCGTAGTCTTCTGATAATAGGGCTAAAAAATTTATGTCTCGAAAAACGAGGCCCTGACGTGGTCAGAAAATTTTAAAAAAAAATCTTTAATGAAACCAATGGTCAGAAAGAACTAAATCTCTACTTGAATCCTTATGTACTCTATAAAGAACTAATCTCCTTTTATGACACCAACGACCAGAATTTCATATCATTTGGCGCAGCTGTCTGTCTACCCTAATCGAATCTTTAGAATTCAATGTGTCTGAAATTTGAATCTACATGTACTTGCTGCTTAAGTTAAGCAGATGAAATCACGTTTTCGGGATTGTTGTATTGGATTTACACTACTCGGATAGGCGCTTCCTAGGGCCACCATGGCCCTCTTGTTACAAGATAGTTTACTTATGAAAGTTCTGATTTGTCTGAGGATTAATGGTACAGGTAGACCGATTATGTTGATAATAAGTGCGCAATTACAGTGTTTCATTGAAGTATTGTTGTAAAAACTGTGGTGACTATAAAATGCATTTTTATCTTTATTTGAAGTTATATGATCCAAAAATGGGTTCTCTTATCATGTATATAGCGTCCACCCAAATCACTAATAGTCTTCAGTACATATGTCTCGATTAGGTTTTGCTTCACTTTTAATCATAGTGACAAAGACAGTTTCATTCAGGAAGTATGATTTGAACTTTTGAATGTTTTTCAGTTACTCAAAAATCATTTTGACGTGTTTGCTTGCAAGATTAAAGCCTCACAAATATCGCTTACTTTTCAGGCCAGATTTCACGAGGAAAAAACGGTGTATGGAGTGGTAACACAAGGACGAAATGCTGCATATCAATGGGTCACATCTTACAAAATTCTATACAGTCTTGACTGTGAAAATTTTAAATATATAGCTGATTCTAACGGACTTGATATGGTAATATTCTACATTTATCATTTTCTTTAACTCCAAATTTTATACATCTGTTCATTTATGTCATCCGAAATGAATTTCTTTTCTTAAGGACATTTCAGGAGATAACCTCTGATTTGATTTATTTCTTGAATTCTCACTTATTTTCAGAGGATTGATACAGGAAATCCAAAATTTTAAGATTCATACATTGAAATCATGATAAAAGTATACTTGCCACAATTTGAGTGTTCAAAAAGTCAAAGTTTAGTGTTTTAGGCAAATTTGGCGAAAATTTCAATAAAAACTCAGGTTTAATAAAAAATAAACATATATATATTTGCATTTTTAGAAACCCTTTTTATCAGATGATTGAATCTGAATAAATAAAAAGAAATTTGTCCGTTCATACTTTTTTAATCAAGAAAAATTATATATGAAATTTTAAAGCTTTGGTTTTTGTATATATTTTGGTCCAGACACAATGGCTATTTTTGCTCATAGTTTATTTTTATAAGTTACAAATCATGATAAAACATTCTGAATATATTATTTTGATGTATTATTACAATGATTAGATTGCGATCTTTCCAATTCGTTAATGCTTTGATTTTTTCCACAAATTTTAGCAAACAGTGATGTTTTATTATAAGCTAAATCTCTAAAACGAACACTGTGACCCCCTTTTTTTATATATATCTTTTTGTTATAGTCTGAAATAAACAAATTTAGAAAAATCTGTCCGTTAGAAAAAAAAATGCTGAAACGCCATTAAGCATATTTTACGGCATAAACGTCCGTATATTTTCGATATATTTAATTGATACTGAAAAAAGTTCATCATACGATTTAACCTTTACTTCAGATATTTATGGGGAACAACGACAGAGACACGGAAGTGACACACAATTTTTCTGATCCTGTGACAGCAGTTTGTGTTCGGATTAATCCACAGGAGTACCACCATTATACCTCTCTACGATTTGATTTTTTGCGTTGCTTTCCTTGATTTAACTCATGAACTCATATAGACGTGGCGTAGTGCTTGGCTAGAACAAGTGTCAACTCAATGTTTGCTCTGTTCGCTCATATTCTATCGAAGCTTATATTCTAATCAGTCTGCTCTGCAAAAAGAAAATCCTTAACCATTTTAAGTTTAACACATAATTATATCGTTTCAAATTTTGTCTAATAGATGAAATTCTGTGGCTTATATCACAAGTGCAATATTAATTCATTACAGCTTCCCGCATATATATGCAAAATAGCTAAACTTAGATATGTATAAAACTTAATTGTAAGCTTATGTCATATCAAATTTTTATTGTTGAGAAACTGGTTCTTTGTAAATATTTTTCTTTTTATCTTCATTAGTCTTGATGTCGCAGTACCACTGGTCGCCCGTCAGTTCTCCCGCTAGCCCATTTGTCCATCTGTTAGCATGTCCTTTTTCCGCTCCATATCTTGTGAATTTCTTAAAGTAATTTAAATACATTTATATTATTTGACAGAAATTTTGACCATACTGAGATGATGAGCCGTCTCTGGTCAAGGCCACAATTTGACGCCACATACTTTACCAATCAAATATTTGAATATTACATGCATATTCTGCATCTTTTGGTCCGCATGAAGTGAACATTCTTGACAGAGATATTTACTATACAGGGCGCAGGATTTGACGCAGGTTAGAGTCATTTAGAGGCCACATGTGATTATTTGTTGTTTGCGCTTTATCTTCTGAGCCATTTGAAGGAAATTTAACCTTATCAGAATGATGCATATGCCCAGGTTTAAGCCGGGTCGGGTCAGAGTCACACTTAAGAAAGTTAGGCTTTACATGAAATTGCTTTATATATGTAAATTTTCATTCATCCGTATAGTAAATGAGTGGCTAGGCAATAATTGCAGGTAATTTCACGTGTGTAAATCATATGGGTTCCAGTGTTATTGATTATGAATGATCAGGATTTTCATTTTCATTGTATTGATACATTCTGTGTCGGGTCAGTGAGTGAATTCTCTGACTATTGCCATTTAAGTTCTGTTACTGTTTGTCCTGACACGCATGATAATCATGATGGTCAACAAGCATAACTTGAAATGATGAGTTCTGAAATGAATTTCGGCGTTGCTTAATAAGTGAATTGTGAGAGCTGGAGTCAGCACATTAAATGATCATGAAAATAATAATGATGTATGTGTTGACAGGTTTACCACCATACTAAATGATATTGCACAGCCATTATGTAAGAAAATATTAAGAATTAATTCAAGTTGTGAAATAAATGATAATACCTCTATTTTTAAGAAGAATGAATAGTTTGATACTGAATGTTTGAGGCAAAGAAAATATTTTAGATTCCATAAATGTATATAATAGACTCAAATCAAGACATTTGCTTAACAATAAAACATGTTATAAAATGAGTACGTAAGAAACGTAGAATATATGCAAAAATGTAGATAAATGAGATTGAACGACTGCTTCTTAGTAAACTTAGATGTTTTTGGAAACTTTTTTTGCAACCGAAAGAATAACAACACACGTAATAATATACCAGTTAATGAGTTTTATTAATATTTTCTTATCTTTATAGTAGTTATTTTACAGTTAAGATTGTGAATGCGAATAACTTGTGCAATTTCAAGATTTTAACACTGATGATTGTACATTTGAAAAACTAAACAGGCCTATTTATTTATCGGGATTGAAAACGTTATTAAATCCATTAATAGAAATAAAACTTTTGGTAAGGACGAATAATTAAATGAATATTTACATAGGCTTTTGATATTGTATAACTGCATATAGTAATTTTTTTATTAATGCTGTACTTAATACTGGTCAGTTTACTGCCCAATGGTAAAGAGGAATTATTGTAACAATTTTCGAAAAGAAAGACCCTGGCGACGTCAACAATTATCGAGGAATTACCTCAGTGAGCTGATTTTCTAAAATATTTACCGGGGTATTGAATAAAGATTAAAAAATGACTTGATTGAAAATAATAACATAGAAAGTGATGCTCAGGTTGATTTCGCAAGGGTTTCCAACTGTTCAAGCATTTTCTATAAAATGATGTTGTTGAAAAAAATTGAATGAAAAGAAGAGATTATATCAAACTTTTGTTGATCTTAAAGGTTTTGTTTTTCTTAAAGTGAATTTGATAGTATGTATCTTAACGCGCTCTGGTTTAAATTATATAAGAGTGAAGTTTCTGGGAAAATGTTAGAATTTTTAGGACATGTATAACCAAGTCAAGTCAGATTATTTTGATTGTTCAATTAGATTGAAACAAAGGGAAGTAATTTCGCAGACACCTTTTGCCCTTTTTATTGAAGATCTCGAACTATTTTTGCAAGATAAAGCAATATGCTCATTATCTCTAGACGGTATTTCTTTTATTCTATTATTATTTGCTGACACTATGGTACTTTTAGGGGATAGCTCAGAGGATTTAAAACACGGTGTATACCTTTTAAAACATATTGTGACAAATGGGCCCTACAGATAAATGTTAAGAAAAATGTAATGGTTTTTAGAAATAGAGGGAGCTTACTTCACAGAGAGCATTGGAAATACTCTAACACTCTAGCTACTTTTGTATTTAGAAGTTGTTGAAAAAATTTATTATTTGGGAACTGTGTTTCATTACGATGTAACTTTTGATTTAAATCAGGAATTCTTATCAGGTGAGCGTTTTAAAGCACATATTGTATTGGTAGGTATTTTGAAAGAATAAAAATTATAAACAAGCGTAAAATGTCAGCTTTTTGATGCGTTTTTGAGTGCGGTTTTAAAGTGAAAAATGGGGATTTGGTATATCAAACACGATGAAACGTAGCCATCTTATAATTTGTCATCATTATCGTATGCGAAAACGTCTACAAGCAATATGGGAGTGTTTGTTGAGTTGGGTAGATACCCATGATATATAAGTAGATATACAGTAAAACCTGTCTTATCCGACACTTACTGGGACCAACTTTCAATGTCGGATAAGACAAGTCGTCGGATAAGGCAGGTCATTATAGATCGTACCTTTAAAATTGATAGTCCATGTACCTATTTCCTATACATGACATTAAGCTTTGAATAATTCCGAAAATAATGCTGGAATACAAGTATACATGTGTATACAAAAACACACGAGCGAAACTTATCATTAAATTTAATTAACAATAAATTAACTGATTTGTCATTGTAATTGCTTCAACACCGAAAAGTAACGATTTGAAGATCTATCGGATAAAGCAGTGTAATTTTAAATGCAATTATCAATCACGGGACCAAACTCGTATGTCGGTTTACAGGTTTCGTTACGGTTAGATTATTCAAAACAAACTTAGAAAAGGAAAAACGATGGGGCCGACGAAAAGTATCGGATAATGCAGGATGTCGTTATGAACAGGTGTCGTTATGGACAGTTTGCGCTGTACATGCATTATTAAATATTGGTGTAAGATTTTGATGTCAAATAACATCCTTGTTGATACAGTATAAAATAATTTATTGAATGCTATTAACAATAGTGTTTGAAAGTGAAAAAAATGTTGGATGATATGGTTTTCATATAATAACCCTGAAAGTATTGATCCTTAGAATTTTAATGTTATACTCAAACCAAGAGTCTTAGATGTTTTAAGCAAAATTGGGATAACAATTTAGCCAATTGTCAGATTTTATGCACGTATAATTTTTTAAAGATAATTTTGGTTTCGAGCAATAATTAGATATAATACAATATAAATTAAGATTAAGTTTAAGCTAGACTGAGACTTTCTTACCATAAACTGGGAATTGAAACAGACAGGTACGGACAGAATAGAACAGAAAGAGCTATGCGATAAGTTACAATTTGTAACACTTTAGATATTGAAGATGAATATCATTTTGTCTTAATTTGTCCTGAATACCAACTAGCAGAAATAAATATTTAAATCCTCTTTACTTTAGACACCAATGTAATTAAGATCAAATTTATTCAATTGATGTCAACAACAAATAAAAACGATATTCTTAATCTTAAATGAAGCTTTATCACATAGAAATTATTTTAATATGTAAATTTCATTTACGTATACATGAAATTATCATGTTTTCAATATCATATATGCTTATTATTATTATTTCAACCGATTTACTACCTACTTCTTGATTTATGCTGAATATATTTATGACGCATAACTTATGTTCCGTTTATTACTGAAATGCTACATTGGAAATTAATTATCACTTTATATCTTTGCTATAGATACGTATCTTGATATGTCCTTCCTCCATATCTGACAGTTTGTTTATATGGTTATATATAAATAAATAATCGGTGGCCACAGTATGATAAGTAAATAATATAAAAGTAATTATTTCACATATTTTTATCTTAAAATGTTATCAATAACATTTAGCACTAATCAAATATCAATTAGCACTAATAGAAACAAGTATAATACATCACTTATTTATCAATGCAAACATGCATCATATCTCACATATACAGTTGAAGGCCTTTTACAGAAGAGATATCCCCCAAACACACAATTGCATATCATAGGTTTTACAACATGATAAATTAAATAATTAGGTCGGGACATAAAGTTACCAATCACATTGTTAAGCGAGTACATTTGCTTCTTTAGAACGTTCTTGAATCACGCAAAATAAATTAATGATACATTTCAATAGGAAGTTAATAACGCTATTGTCTACCGTTTATTGGAACGTGCGCGAAGGTTCAAATTAATATGTGAACAAGATTTCTCTTCTCTATGCGACAGTACTGGTCTATTCGACAGACAGCGAGGGGAAGCTGGTATTGGTGGTTGCTACAGTTGTTCTCTCAATGTCAATGATGATTACATCTTCATTCTTTAATGTTCTAGTACGCATAGATAGATAGATTTATTCGTGAATATATAATTACAAATATAATAATTACATAATTACAAATTACATAATTCTAAATATCATAATTACAAATATCACATATTATATAACAAAATCACAGAATTATATAGCACATATGATACTTATAACAAATATCACAATTATACAAGATTTGGTTTGAAAATTTGAGCCAATGAATTTTGAGACATATATACTACACAGGATAACCCATTAAGTGTTTCAACTTATTTCTAATGGGGTCCTTCTAACTCAAAAGGCATCAAGGTACTCTCAAAGTATTGGCTGAACTGGTTATAACTTAAATTTTACAAAGATGTATAGATAACTAATTAAGAGCATGAAATAGTTACTTTTCTTGTTAAAATTATCTAACACATTGTAATCACAGAAATGCTTTGTTAATGACACAATATCACAGAATAAATCCTTAATACTATACACAGACATTAAAAAAACACAAATTAAAGATAAAATCTGACTGTGCATCGCATTTCATGTTTTCCATAAGATGTATCTTCACACCTTTTTTAAAAGCATGTTTATTTTTTAAAACTCTTATTTCCTCTGGCAGCCTATTCCAGTCCCGGATCGATTGGTAGAAAAGGGTGTTTACTGTAAAACCATCATTTTAATAAAATGTTAAATTTCTAATATTAAAATTCACTATGTTCTCTACATTCAACAAAATTAAATTATCAAAAACTGACACATTTAATGAAGTTCTACATGGAAACCCAAAAATGAATCTCTATTTTGTGCAACTTGCAGTCTATTTTTCAACTGTTTTGAGAGGCCACTGTACCAGGATGAAGAGGCATAGTAAAAGTGACATTGTATCAAAGAATTACATAGCAATTTTCTAAGACTCATATCTAAACAATGGTTTTGTCTATACAGAAATTTCAACCTTGCATTTACCTTTTTAACAATGTTGTTAACAATAAATGTTGCAGAAAGGTCATTATCCAATATACTAATGAATACTATAAGTTCCGTACCAAGCACCTCTCTAATAACATCAGGATTTTTGTGCGAGTATAGTATGGCACTATCATCAGCAGATAACACTAGTTTACATTTATTATTTATGCTAATGCTCATATGTTTGACATAGCATAAAAAAGAATGGACCCAGGATACTTCCCTGGGGAACATCACACATGAAATGCTCATATAATCTGACATTGTATTATTTACACTTATAGTTCTACCGTTCAGATATGACTGAAACCACTCCACAGACTCAACGCCCATTTCTGTTAGTTTGCTACATAAAATTCCATGCGTTCTAAACAGTTAAAACCATAACACGATTCCATAAAATTTTTGAGTGATTCTGTTATCGGTTCCTGAGCATCGTGTAGATCTTTCATACGGTAAGAGTTATTCAAATAAAGTGCATTTCTGACAGGTGAAATCAAAAGGTTCACTAGTTTCACATAAGTATGAGTATTTTTCATCAACAATATACCCTGAACATTTGATATGTGTCCAGATTTCAGAGTTATCACAAGCCTTAGCTGTACTACGGGCAGTTAACCTTTTCCACAAATGGAACATGGCAATTTAGGTTGTCTCCCTTTTTTCTTTGTTGACATTCCTGTTTTATTTTCTTCTGTTTGAAAACGATATTTTGCTGCTGGTCTTGGTGCGGATGCACATCTCCACTCTGGAGTAAAAATATGAAAAACAAGAATCTTGGATTAGTGTCTGCATAATACTTTTGCAAATTTTCAAGAGTTCTCCTCGATGTTACGAAATGACTGTTTCCCACGTTTATCAGCGGGGGCGATAGGTACGAAATAAGTTCAAAAGTTAAACTATCACCGGTGTCCACATTTAAAACACTGATCAAAATCTCTTCAGACGGAGAATACTTATGGCTTCGTTTTGAGTGGATGACTTCAATAAAAACGATTGCTTTTGCATAAACGATAAAAAGTAAACAAGCAACTAAATATCCGCGCACAGCCGTCATTTTGACCCTTGACCCTATCTAAAATTGTACCAGTGAATCACACTAGCCTATCACATGATCCATAACACAGTTTCATTAGGCGAAATAATATATAGGACGTGGTTTATTTACTACGAGCTTAGTTTTTAAGGTTTTAGAACTGTAATATTCACTTTTGCAGATATGGATTTGCTTGTTTCCCTTTTCTAGTTTAAACTAAATATGATTTTTAAAACTATTTACCATGCGCTTTTCGAGAAATATTAAATTTTAGAAGAAGCCCCAGATTTTTGAAGAAAAAAAAATCAAAGTTAAAATTTTGGCATGTTTCCAAAATCTTGCGGACTATCTAATTAAATAAATAACAAATTGAGTTTAGATTTAGAATTAAATTTAATTAAAGGCCGAGAATAATGTGATGGATTTACATTACAGGATTAAATAAACGCTGATATGTGGTTACTGTTTTCAGTGTATGTGTTGTTCTTTCGCAGGTTAGAGAAGTTATGGAGCTCCTATATAAATTATTCAGTCGTTCCACCTATTGCTACTATATCGGCGTGCATGGAACTTAAACAATCAAATATTTTAACTACAAGTACTTTAAATGTTCACAAAAAAATAAATAAAGAGTAACATCGTTAAAGATTGCAGTTCGAATGTAAATACAGGGTTGAAATTGAACATTTCGATGAGATTCTAAGGTACGTGAGCTACAAGCGGCTGTTCAAAGTGGCCAGAGTAGTCCTTTCTTATTCTAATCATCAAAATGTGGAAATCAGTTCTTAATCATACACACAATGAAATATATTTTTTTACAATGCACCGAAACTGTAAGCGAAACATGGCCAGTTTTGTTCTTATTTAAATGCTTTGTACTGTCACAACAGAAATTTAATTAGGAAAAGTTAAAGTAATAACGAGACTCACGGCAGCATGTTGACATTGACCCAGCAGTGTGAGATCGCTTTTTGACTCGGAAGCTACCCGTGTGGTGTATTTGTTTACATTATTTACTTGCTTATATCATTGCTGACTTTACAGAGCCAAATCCTTACGGTGTAAGGTAGAGAATACCTCTGAGCACCCCCTTGCTTGTATAGATATCTACGGCAGGTACAATCCTCCGGGGCTCTGTCGGAATATCATTGAGGTCTACCCTGGCACAAAGTGTAATCCCGACGGCAGTGCTACTGGAGATAAGGCAATTATTCACAAACATATTTGGAGTGTAGATGGTGGATTTGCTAGCTTTTATGCCTTTGGGCACAGTTATAATAGGCGCATTCATGACATGTTTTTTTTTTTACCCAAAGGAAATGCTTTTCACTGTTTAAACCAGAAAAAACTTCGCAAATTCATTAAAACGTGTTTTACTCAATAACATTTGATTATAATAATGAATATAAAATTATCATAAATGATTCTTTCTGTTTGCTACCTAACGTTGCTTTACATCAAAGACACTTCATAACACAATGTATATAAATAAAGCAAATCATTATCATTTCAAATTGATATTGAAAAGTGAAAGTGTGTAAGTCAGTCAATCGCCTAAAATGTCAATGTCTAAAACAACAAAATATGCCATGCAACGAACAATTTGCTGACTCGTTAAATCGCATGCGTACATAGTTCATATATTAAAGCTTTCAATGGGAATAATCACTGTCTTTTACAATTCCCAGATATGTTTGGACGGGAGCTGTGTACCTCCATTTGATATTTGATCAGCACGAAGGCCAGCATCAACATAACAGTTTCACAACAATCGGCAAAACATTCCAATAATGTTTACAACAGACAACTTCAAAGACGGCATGCCTTACCACTACGACCCAGGGACCATCAACGACATTAACCGAAGCACCGCTATTATCACATTATGAACAATGCGCCGCCAACCCCTCCAAACCATGAACTTAAGTACTACCCAGGCCACCTCCAACCACTACGAATAAAACATCTGACAGAAATCTCAAACGTTGACATTTTTTATCGGAAATACATTGTAATATGCCGATATTAGGTAATTATATCACATAAAAAATGAAATTGTTCGTTTGGTTTTTACTCTCTCCCTCTCTTTCTAATGGTTACGTACAGAATATCAAATCGATCGACCACGAAGTTCGGGTCAAACATAAAATATAATTTAAATGACTACACGGTCTCTTATTCACTAAGATTGTGATAAGAAATATCCATATCAAAATATCATTTCGACACTCTTTTTATTTCTACCGAATTAATTTCCGATTCTTCTAAGTAATTTTATTTTGAGCGGTCTGATTGCACAATATGAAAACTAATATCGGTCCAAAGCAATTTAAAAAATAATAAACTATGTTTTCTTTTGATACAATTATGAAGAAAAGATGGGCATGAAAGAACAATGCCAAGCACCGGGTTTCATTGAAGTATTTGTATGTTGAATGTATGAACAGCAATTTGGGTAATGCAACGGTGAAAACAAAGCAAATAGGCGAAAAATAATGTTCTTATGCCTAAACTAATTGTTGGTGTAGAATTCTCACTAACACAAAGTATTAAAGTTAACAGATTTAAAAATCAAAAATCATTTCTTACCTTCTGATAAATGAAATTTAAAAACGTCTCTAGTTGCCAGCCGTCTTTTTCTGTCAACAGATGTTGCGAATCACAAGATTAATCAATTTTTTTTATGGCTGGAATTGTTAAAACATAGCATTCAGGAACTCGTATCGAGTCCATATTTAAAATACACGTATATGTAGATAGATAAAAATGATGACGTAAAATTATGTAACACAGCGCTGGAGAAGGCATTCCTACAAATGGTATCCTTTTAATGGTACGTGTATAAGTTTTATTAATTTTACATCGATCATGAAACAAGTTCATACAACTTAAATAAATCATTATCGATGGCTCGGATTACGGCGTATGTGGTCATTATTGTTGGAGGAAACCGGAGAACCCGGAGAAAACCCAAGTGACTTGACGGCGACCACTGTATTCTCGCACGTACGTCAACCGGGATCGAACCCGGGACGCATTGATGAGAAGCGAAGTGCTTTACCACTACGCTTTGCAGCATGATACATGATTTTAGCGGTTAAAACTGGAATTAAGAAAATGCATTCTGTGTGTTTTCCATTAGGTATTAACGCTTAAAATACCGCTTAAAAATGCTTGGCTATACGTATAGTTTAGTATTAACCGACTTATTACGTTTTTATTGATTTGAAAAAGCAAACAAACGTGTGTTTATCCGTCACGATTGTTCCTTGGATGGACAAGTACGTTGCGCAATAATAGGGTCAGATTAGTCTATGCCATGATTAAATATTGTTATGAATTGTTAAATTATAAACAAACTGAATCACCTTTTAAAATACAAACGTTCCCTGTTATTAGCCTCTCACACGTCCCATTTGGGAGTCATTCTGTTCGCCCACAAACGATCTGCAAAATGAAAATAACTTCCGCTCAGAAAATCAAATAAATTATAAATATAACTTTCAGAATTAACGTTTTACAAGTAGAGTTTTGTTATAAATAATGCTATTACATCATCATGTATTTCACTTCTTTGCAAATAAAAGTTTTCATCTCATTGTTATAAATACAAGATATAATCTTTAAGCTGTAATATATATCAGTTTAAAGCATTAAATTTCAGTTTACAATGTCTTCATATTATGTTCAGTTAGTTTGTTTGGAAGAGTTCTAACAACAAAGACAGTTAAGAGATTAGAAAAGTCATAATTAGCCAACAGGGGGCATATTTAGATTGTTAAGCTCTTCTGACGTTAAATTCGTTCAACTGATGTCAACCCCAGCCATTCGATAGATTACGTTGAGATACATATATAAATTTCATGACTATACCGTAAGAACTACTATGTTAAATGTCTGTCCTAAATTGAGTTAAAATGTGAAGGGTAATGATATACAGTTAAACCTGTACTAGCGGTCACCTGTATTAAACGTCTAACCTACATTTAGCGGCCAGTTGCAATATTACCAAACTAGCATTTTTGGTTTATGTTAAAAATTCATTTAGGGACCACCTCTGTGAAGCGGTCACTTTATCTTGTTCCGTTGACTGGCCGCTTACGACAGGTTTGACTGTATATGAAAAAACGTAGGTTTGCGGAAAGCCGTATTCATCAGCGAACTTTTACCTCTGTTTCCTTCTCTATATACATAAATCCGACAGCCCGGCTTTGATCTTTTCGACTCATTCATTTCACATTGATGTGACTTCTGTCCATGCGCGGATTCAGGAATTTCATCGTACGTGGGGCGAACTCTTAAAATCTTAGTGGGGGGAGGGGGGGAGAGAGAACCACATATTAGAATATCACAGATCAAACCACTATTTTTCCCCAGAGGGGGACATGCCCCTTTTCCCTTTTCCCAAATCTCAGGGGGGGGGGGGGGGTCCGGACCCCCAGTCCCCCCCTTTGGATCCACGCATGACGCCTGTAATTGAACGGCTTACAATTGGTGCGTACCTCGCAGTTTGACACACAGTCCATTAAGATGGTACGTGTCACGGTCTCTAACAGCTTAACATTTATTTCCATTTTGTTTCCTACACAAGTGACTGATTGGATCAGCAAAAAAAAAACAAAAAAAAAACTTACAGGCTTAAAGCAGTACGTCATTGTTCTGATGTTTGCATGAAACAAAACGCAACTTTGCGATTATTCAAACAAAACAGATATCTGTGGAAATAGCCAAACGAAAGATTCAATATGTCACGATTTTTATCGATGTAACAACTGGAACAATTTCCACACTTGTCCAAAATTTATATGAATCTTATTTCATGTCAGAACACATTTCAGAGATGCACTGATAATCTCTGCACAACTATATATAATATTGATGATATACTTTATATTTTAAAACGGTTAATGTGCCATACCAGTAATTTCATTAATTTTTTAAACATCAATCTGAAGTTTTGTATTAATCTTTTACTCCTCGTTCAAAAAACAATTTGAAAACTCAACAAATTAAATATTTGATCAAATTGGCATTGCCCGTTTTGCGTAATCAAGATTTGTCCTTTTGTAGCGAAAACCGATTGAGATGAAAGACTGAAAAAATGTATAAATGTTACATGTACATTATTTTGTACATTTATATTACATCGAATTAGCATATTACTTATCTGTTTAAAGTAAACTCTCTATTTCTGCGAGTGAAATTGGAAATTTGATGGTCCGTATTTAAAATAAGGAATGTGAAATTTCTCATAAATGATTTAACAAAGCTAATGATATGCATCGTTCAAGGTCGACATAAAGTTTTATGCTCTACGATAATCAAAATACGTTACTATTATCATCATTATCACTTTCCGTCTGTCTCTCACACACACACAAATACATATATATATATATATTACTGGAGCTTTCAAACATAGGATACTCTTTAAGTGTAAATAATTAATTAATAGCAAATTGTGAGAAGCTAATTGCATAAAATATCTCAAAATAAAAACAAAACAGGTATCTAGAAGTCAGTTTAAAGATCCATTCAAAATTATAAATAGCTAATGATTTCATTTTCAAAATATAACGAGCCGGGAAGAATTGATGAGGACTTATTTCCTGTATCGATAGTATTTCGGTCATTTGGGGGCATTTGTCTACATGATACAGCTTAAGTGCTACTAAGCTGCATAGTACACATGTGGCATGATACCACACCCAATCACATCCTGACAACGGGAACTACCCCTACATGGTAAGCGACAAATAAGGGAGCAATACCCGTACCATTTTACTACTTAAGCCTTCCAGCTGGCTTGCGGTAGGTCGGTGGTTCTACCCGGATGCCTCCGTGCATTCGGGGTCTTCCTCCACCTGTAATTAGCTGGACGTCGCGATATGACTGAAATACTGTCAAAGCGACGGTACATGTAAACTCAAATAGTCAAGTCAAGATTTTTACGACTTAAGTATTGTTGATAATACGCGTTACTTAAAACACATAAATTATATGCGTGTCTATGCATTTTGAAAATATTGTCTTGTACTTCTGATGATTTTTTCTCAACCTTCAGTTTTGGTATCCTTGAATCCAGCCAAGTACCCATTTCAATGATCGATAGAATCGCAAATGATACTTCAATACTTAGTGTTTTTGTTATGTTGTCAGTTCTTGCCAGTTTTTAATTACGCATCACGTATATTGAAATACACAAAACATTTTATTAGTATGCATCGTTCCTTAAACAGGTATTAAAAGATGGAATTATCACATTGGTTTGATATTCGACACATCAAAATGATAAAGGCACTTTCTGTAAATGTTAAAGGGCAGTATATAATGCCGAGATACATGGACAAAACACTCTTGCGATCAAAAAAGGAATTGAACATATTAACGATATTTGATAATCATATAACGGTATATGGACATAAGATAACGATATGTGAGCTTCATATTACATGATAAGTACATCATGTTACGATTTTTGAACACCATGTAACGACACAGTAGCGTCATATAACGACTTTCTGACAGCATAAAGAGACAGGCGCACATTGCATAATGACCAGTTGACATGATGCAATGAAGTTGTTTTTTGTTTGCAGTAAATGCGTTTGCCTTTCTTAAGGTAGGTATGACATTCACTAGTAATCCTTTGGTAATCATGTATATTCAAAATGTCACGGATCATACTTCGCCATGACATTTAACCCTCATGATTTACTAACTAGAGCTTTATATAACGTTAAAGCATTTTTTTAAGTTATGTCCGTCGGCGCAGTTTTTGCAAATTGTTATGAAACTAGAAATGTGTCCAGACACAGATGCCCCTGCCCGTCACATTTTCCAAAACAAAGGCAACACCAAGGTGCGCAAGTCATGACATGAGTAATATATCCAGGAAGTTTAAAGTATGTAGCACAAATACTTTCAGAATTACCTGTGTCACAGTTTTCGGATGGACGGACGGACAAAGGCAAATCTTTATGCGTCACTTTTTGTTTGGTATCCGTGAATCCAGCCAAGTATCCATTTCAATGATCGATAGAATCGCAAATGATACTTCAGTACTTAGTGTTTTTGTTATGTTGTCAGTTCTTGCCAGTTTTTAATTACGCATCACGTATATTGAAATACACAACTGGCAAATGAAGAAGAGAGAACAGCATTATAAAACTGGCCAATCAAAATGACCAAATGAACAAAGGTATGCCCTGATTAATATATCCATGAAGATTCAAGTATGTAATATATATACTTTTGGAGTTGTGGGTTTCATAAAATTAAAATTCCATATTTTTCCTAAACAAAGGCCCATAGTTCAGTTAATGTCAACGGTGATCCGAAATTAAAAAAATAATCAGGTGCACAAAAAAGGCCCATAACTCTGTCAACTTTCACGAATGTTTGATAAAAATACCCAGGTGCATGTCCTAAATAATATATCCATTAAGGACGTTTGCTACAGTTTTCTATATAGACAAAGAAGAAAAAAATTAATTCTTTCATAGAATGTTTTAAGATTTTGCATGATTATAGAGAATCGTAAAAGAAACATTTTTATGGAAAAAAAGTTCGGGGTCGGCGTCCTAATTTTTGAGTTATCAGCCCCTGAATGTGATATTTGAGCACTATGAGGCAAAATTCAAGGGCAGATAACTCAAATAATGACAAACAACATCTAATTAGGTTTCAAAATCAATAATCAGTATTTCATTCCCTGTCTCTGAACAAAATTTGAAGAAATTCTATGCAACAGATTTTTTAATATAATCACGCTTGCAAATATGTATATAAATTTCGTCAAATTATCTCTCTTTTTTCAAGAAAAATGCATATATCTACAATTTTGAACAAAGCAGAACTCCTTTGCGAACAATTGGTTTCAAATTTTGCCCAATGACGTGAAATAAAATATCAAACATTTATAAGAAATAATATAAGGTATCATTAAAATTTATTTTGAGTTTTCTGCCCTTGAACATAGCCTAAAAGTGCCAAAATATCACATTCAGGGGCAGATAACTAAAAAATTAGCTTGACGACCCCCCAATTTTTTCCATAATTTTTTTTTTTAAAGATTCTCTATAGTCATGCACAATTTTAAAAAAAAATCTATGAAAGAGTTTAATTTTTTCTTCTTGGTCTATATAGAAAATGTAGAAAACTGTAGAAAACGTCCTTAAGTTTAAAGTCTAGTCCAAATGCTTTTAGAGTTACATGCGTCACAGGCATAAAATTTATTTTTTCTTTTCAAAACAAAAGCCCAAAACTATGTCAACTTCAACGGCGGTTCGATGAAAATACCCAGGTGCGCAAGTTCATGT
The DNA here is from genome assembly GCA_021229015.1 of Solen grandis. NCBI lineage: Eukaryota > Metazoa > Mollusca > Bivalvia > Adapedonta > Solenidae > Solen > Solen grandis. The sequence goes on along the minus strand of CM037795.1, from coordinate 36,188,831 downwards.
CTTGAATAATATATCCATGAAGTTTCAAGTCTGTAGTATAAATACTTTTTGAGTTCAAAGTTTGGGACGGACGAACGTACTACGTACGGACGGACAAAGACAAATCTATATGTTCCCGCCACCACCATTTTTGGTGGAGACATAAAAAGATTTTACCATAAGTAACGGTTTGGCATTTTGAACGACATTATGTTTTCTTAACGTCACAGTAAATCATAGTCACAGTCAGTAAATCATATATCGATATCAAGCTTATCATTACAGGTGATGGAAGATCGGGGGTGTACATGGAGCATAAGCGGTGACGAGCTAAGTGAAAGCAAGTCAGTACGCAATCGGCCACGGAGCTCCCAAGGACAAACTGTAACTTGTTAAATACTAAATTTGTCCCTATTTCTCATTACAGACTGCAGCATATTTGGAACATTGGGCGATTACGATTAGATTCTACTCCGTGAAGGAAACCAACAATTAATTACACGTGGAATACTTCTTGAAAGTGTCATAATGAAAGGTTCTAAGAGAACTTGCAGCGGTTAAGCCACGAATTCTATCGTGACATCTTGCCCTTGTTAACAGAAATATATACATATGTCTTTATAGAACAACACTCTAGATTTACGTGACTCTCTTATCAAAGGAAAATCGATTCAGTAAAGGGATTGCTAATAAGATTTGTTTTAGGGAAAGTATGAAGGACGAGACTCTGTAAAGACTATATCAATATACAGTAGCGCATTACATTCCGATTTTTTGTAACGTACGTACTTGAAGGCCTATACGTCTAATAACAACAAAATACACGTACAAAGAAATTAAATAGTTTGGTTGATGTATCTGGTCCATCAAATATTTTTCATTAGTAAGTGAAACTCAGATATTAAAATGTGTTGATATATTTAGCTTTTTTTCTTTAGGGGTACATTTTTTCGAAAAATTTTCAAACAGTTACGTCCTTTAAACTTTAACTTAAAGATGTTTGAAATAAAATAGGGAGTCATCATGCTTGTTTAAGATATTTAGCTTATGATTAATATCATTGCTGAACTTATTGCGAAAAAAAAAAATAAACAACTAACATTGCTTTAAAAATTATGTTCGTATCTTAATATTTTAAGAGCAATACATTCTATAACTTACAGGTAAACATTTTGTCAAACGGAAATATAAATCGAATATAAAATCAATATTCTACCAGGACCATTGTATACAAAAAGAGGGCCAAGATTGCCCTGTGTGCTCACCTGAGTAACATGGCTGTGTTAGGCATGTGACAAAAACTGTGGCATCTAAAGTGTTTTTCTAACATTTGACTAAGTGACCTAGATTTTGATCCTACCTGAATATGCACTCAACTGGGAATTCATGCAAACATCATTCTTATCACGCTTAATGAAAACTGGGACAAAAATGTAGGCCTTTAGAGTGTTCACAAGATTTTTCTAAAATGTGCCCTGGTGACCTACTTATTGACCCCAAGTGGCCAAATTTATGTATCTTCTCCTTGTAGAATTTATTTTACACTTCAAAAGACAATGTATTCCATCCTCCACCGCACCACTATCACGCAAGTTACACATTATCTTACGCCATTCCACTCTGTTTCTGTCATACCACTCTCTCTGTTTATGAAGTCTGTGATTGCGTTAATGCTTTCCTATACGCTCTTTTCTTTTATCACATAAATACGAATATGGTTCACAATAGATTAAACTTTTCTTTATACAATGTCAGAACATGACTCCTATCAATTTCATCTGTCCAACCTTGCAGATCAGTGGTCGATCTTTTTGAAGACCCAGTTTTACTCAGAAATTTTAAGCGTCCAGTGTGGCATTTGTTTTTACTACATCAATATGTATATCTAAATTTATTATGATACCCTTTGAACCCAGCTCCAATGGTTGAAATTTGGATTTAATAACAATATTATTAGCAGGGCAATGCGAATTAGACTTGAGCTTTCTTAAATACACATATCAGATGTGAGATTCTTCATAAGCAACTTCAGTTGATACCTGGGTATCGACTCTTAAGTAAGGTGAAGCGCCCAGACATTGTCATTTGCGCATGCCATGAACTGACGGCGGTGTAGCGACCCGAGACGACCCCTCGTCCCGGTGCTGTTTAAAGTCACAGAATGTCTATTTGACGATGACCTAACCCTTCCTGTTGTGGTTTCGACAGAGTGATTCCTTTTATGGAAGCATAATCTCAACGCTCGTGCATACCGCGCGTCACAGGATTTTCTTATCTCATGACCTAAATCAATCCATGATCCCGAGCTGAATTAACTTGGATATTTTTGGGCCGATTTGTACTGATGACTAAAAGTCTCGAAATTGAAAGTGAGCAGGTCATAACTATGTCGTTGTTATCCATAAGCAAAACATATCTCATACAAATTTACGTTATTCCTATCTTGGAGTTACCATTTTCTAACGAGACATGGATAATTTACAAGACTTCGTCGTTTGTAGATCTGAAAGTCGCCATCTGGCAAACTAAAGTAACCCTGCGTAAACTTGTAAAAGGAGAGTAGAGTTCAAAGGTTGAACTGTGTCACTAGAGTGGCTACTCATTGAGTTTTGTTCGTACTCTAGTTTGTTCTTACCCGGGTACCAAATGAAGTCGCTCCATGTTTCTTCTTTTCTTGTCTGTGGTCCTGCCTGAAGTCGGAGTGTGTGGCGTTCGGTGATACCTCAGCTTGCGACACCAACCGACTGACAATCCATTTTAACTAAATTATAATTTAAATACAAGATCCTTTTGACCGCAAAATTACATTTCTAAAGAAGTGAAGGTCACACTCAAGGGTCCGCATATAATGACTGTTTAAATCCGAGATAAATCAATATAAGGTCCTTACGATTGGTTAAGGACTAAGAAAGATAATTTTTCAGGAAGGAAATAAATCAATTAATAAAAAAAGACAATATTTGCCAATATTTCGGCAGATATTGCCTATATGACGAAAAAGTGAAAATGATGCTCCGGGGTTTATGTTTGTTTGTACTGCTACATTTTTTAATGTATTCTTCCCCTTCATAATGACAATATTTTGTAAGAATTGAGTTTATTTATCTACGATTTTTTTAAGTACAAGCATACATTACGGTCCCGGCTGCCGAATGCTTACAGCGTCCGCCCTGGAGTCGGGAGGTCGTTGGTTCGATCCCCGGCCGCGACATACCAAAGTCGTAAGAAATAATGCTGATATAGATCCATTGCTTGACGCTTAGCACATAAAGGTATTTCCAGTACTGGTTTGCCCGGTGTCAGGATGATGTGACTGGGTGTCTACGGCGTGATACTGCAGTGTGACAGCACAACGTCTGTGTCAATCAGACGTTCATGCAGTTGGTTTAAATCGGGATCGAAAAAACTTCGGCATCAAAATTTTAAAATTTTAAATTTGGACGCCAAATATTATATTCAGGACGGTCTCGGGATCATCTGCAAACCATCGACAACCATTTTGGATGCTCGGGAACCCTTCTTCATTCGTTCGGCATCATCACGAAGTCTTCTGCAACATTCGGAACGGAATTGGCATTCCGAGATGCAGAAAGTTCCCCGAAGATGGCAAACGTAAGCAGAAACGATACTGAGTACAGGCAACTCACATTCGGCAGCTTTCAGCACTCTTTCTGCAAAGACGCGGCAACCCTTCCGCATGTTCTACAATGTTACCTGAACAATTCCGACAATCGGGAAGCCTTCGGGAGGCTATTCGGGTACATTCGGGATCTTTCCGCGTCCCTTCTGGCTTCTTCTACTATCTTTCCGCGTTTATACCGCAGGTATTCTTGAACAGTTCGTATTCTATTCGGCGTTGTATCCCGAATGACCCCGAACACAAAGCTTCGTCCATTTTACTGATCAATGATCCCGAAAGGTTTCCGAAACTTAATTTTATCGGCAACCCTTCTGCAAATCTTCTGGGCTTTATCGCAAAGGGGCTTTAGATCAACCAATACGGTCATAGATTACCATAATCTAACTCGCATATTGTATAAACACTTTTAATAAGGTAAAATAAAAATAAAGAATTCAGAGGCTGTAAACAAGGATTTAAATAGTATATACTTCCTTGAACCAGGGTCTTACTTGAACCTACGACTACTGAATTCCATTACATATATTACAGAAATTATGCAACAACAAATTGTCTAGCCAGTCCAATATCATTATAGTAAGGCAGGCGGCTGTATAAGAAAGTTGGCTATATAATTCCTATTTACCAGGCATTCAGATAAGTCTAGAGCATATTAAGTTCTTCATGGCAGTAGAAGACATTCGGGTGTTTTAGTTCATATTGACCCGATAGCCGAAGGTGCATTTTTTTAACACCACATATTTTTTTAGATACACGATTTATTTTATAAGAATATATATACATGTAAATAAAGCAATGCATTTTAAGTTCAAAATTATTTTCAGTTAGTTGATTTATATTTTATTTAATTAAGTAATTTATCTTTTCATATATAATATATATATATATATATATATATATATATATATATATATACTTATTACTGTTCATTCAATATGTAAAAACGATTTAGAAATGATGTATTCTGCCAAATAAGTCATGTTCCTGATCTCTTTTCAAAAATATGTACATAAGAAAAGAGTCAAAGCTTGAAACTGATACTTTCTAAAAAATAATTTTAAAATTTAGACTGATAACATTCCGTTAAGCCAAAAAAAATATAATGGAGACATATTTTATCCTTAACAGGAAGTTCCTTTATCTTAGATATATAAACCTGTTCTATCATTTTCTGTATCTTGTTTCGACTGTTAAAATTCATTTTAAAGTTATTCTTCAAATGAAAACATAAAACTGTTTCCCGATATATCGTCTAAATTGGCATTAATTTTTTAAGTACAAGAAAGGCTCAACAAATGATTAATGGTGGCGTAAATTTTCGATAAAGGAGATGGTTATTTAAAGAGATTTGTGGTCCGTGTCCTTGAGGGAGACATATGAAAATTATTTTCTATAGCTGTCAGACCTCGGATAATCATAACTTACTGTACTTTTGTTTGCAATTGTAAACGGGAGAAAGCTAATAGGAGATCAATCATTCCACACCTATAAAAATCAGACGCTTTGGATGACTAGAAATCCGGTGTACGTTGATATATACTAATAAAACCAAGCTATTGATAGTCTTATTCGCTTGCACAGACAGTCTCGGTGTTGCACGAACTGATTTTGTTGTATAAATATAAAAAGATAACGCTGTTAGTGGTGCTCCTGTGGGCTTGGGTGAGGAGCCGGATTACCCGGTGAAAACCCATGTGTTAGAATGGGCAAACAAAACACTTCATATTTAACAACAGCGGTGTTTGTTTAAGCGAATTTTGCTGTTAAAAAGAAATTGTCATTATAAAGAATAGAGACATAGAAGGATTATGCACTGTAGTTTTCAAGACTACTGCTGTTATAGAGAGGATGTCGTTATAATGAATGCCGTTGTATAAAGGTTTCACTGTAAATAGAATATCTGGTTACGTAAGAGCACCTTACGGGGATATAGATAGAATTAAGAATTAACCTGACGCTGGGCCAACCAGTCCTAGAAATGTCCTTACTAGCTGAGCGTCAAGCTAAGAAGGTATACAATTACAGTGGTTGAACGACTCTTGTGTGGTTTTGTTTCTTGCCTTTGTCGACGGGCTCAGAGGGTTGAGCAATGAAGACAAATATACTCTTAAAAAGACTAAGTCTTTAATTGTGGGTGGTCCTTGAACTCATTAGGTTCAGACAACGTCCCTTTCTTCAGGAAATATAAATAACAAAATAAATAAACGATCGTATAGAATTGAATTTGTTATGAACAAGTCAGTATTTGAAAAAACACTAAATAGGTTGATGCTTACGTAACACAATGAAATATTGGATTAAACACCGGATACATATTCTAATCCAAACATTAAACAAGATACATGTATGATTTACAAATTGCATTAAAATAAGAAAACAAGGAATAATGAAAACAATAAATAAATGCTAATTACCTGAAGGAAGACTTTAAAGTTCGTTTGTGAAAAAAAAATGTTTCACGTTCATATAACGTTCAAAATGGCGTGTTGCACTTGTGTTTTGAATAATATGTCGGTTAGTGATTGGTCAGTCTACATGTAAGCGTCCGAAATCAAAGTATTGAAGATCACTGGATGGACCAATTGAATGGTGCATGGATTACCTTAAGGAAATATGGGCCGCTGCTATGGGGATTTAGATTTTTATTGTGTTACCTTTGTAAAGAAAACCCCTCAACGAAATCTATACAACAACCATATTGTATGGTCTTGTATGTGTATATAAGTATCCTTTTCATAAACCAATTCATATATCTACAGAACAACCCCATTCGTGCCTGTAAATGGCAATGATTATATCATAGTTACCATTAACTGTTCGTTGGGGGAAGATTGAATTTTTCTCAAAAGTCCAAATTGTTATTCAACTTTTCACCTTGTATTGTCTAGGTAAATAGATTTATGCAACAATGGACAATCCAGAGCAAGAAAACAACCTTTAATGTTGTTATGAAGTTGTCTTTACGAACGAGTGTGATTTATTGTAGTGGAAACCATCGTTATCGGTAATGAAATTATAAAATAAACAAATCTTCCATAGTCCATTTAACGAATTACATTATCAATCAGGTAGCTCTTGATCCGTCAGTACTGTGAACCTTTACAAGTTGACGTTCGATAAAGAAAATCAGTAACCTCTACCTGCCGACTGAAAATAGTCTTCAGCTGAAACGTTTATTTTATTTTGGACTGATTAATCAGTTTGTCGACGAATCTTCAACGATGATTTCTTATTCCTCATGGAAGCGTGTTTTTTTTTTTTTTTTTTTTTTTTTTTTTTTTGTTGTTGTTGTTGTTTTTAAATCGGTAAAAAAGTAACTGTAAGCATATTTCTGATTGTACAGTTCCATGCCGAAGGCAGTTCTTCTCTGAAACCACAAGGTCTATTTACCATAATTCAAACAAGTTTTAAATTCCTAGTACAATTTGTATTAGTATATGAAAAAGAGTTTACAAATATAAGTTCATGTATTAAAGTCAGTGATTAACAATTAATCAGAAAGAAGGGCTTATTCGACCATATTTTTTTTTAAGACTGATTTCCAACCCTAGTAATTTTTTAGCTCACCTGTCCGGCGTCTGTCGTCGTGAGTCGTAAGTCGTCATTCGTCCGTCATCAACAATTTACTTAAAATTCTTCTTCTCTGAAACTACTGATGGGAAAGTGATCAAACCTTGCAAGGATGTTCCTACGGTGATCCCCTATCAAAATTGTTCAAATGGTTCCGATCTGTTGCATAATTAGGTCCCAGGAGCTAAAATAGATTTTAAAAAACTGAAATCTTAAAAACATGTTCTTCTCTGAAACCACAAGGTCTAGAGTTTAGATATCTGATATGCAGTATTGTCTAGTAGATCAATACCAAGTTTGTTCAAATCTTGGCGTTGGGGTCAATTTTAGCTCCGCGATAGGGGTCACCTGATTTTACATAGGCTAATATAGAAAAAAACTTTAATATCCTTCTTTTCAGAAACCACAAGGTCTGGGGTTTAGATATTTGGTGTGTAGCATTGTCTAGTAAATCTCTATCTAGTTTGTTCGAATCATGATTTGAACAAATTTGGTAGTGACCAACTAGACAATGCTACACACCAAATATCTAAACTCCAGGGGTCACTTGATTTTATATAGCCTAATGATACCAGGTGAGCGATCCAGGGCCATTATGGCCCTGTTGCTGTAAATAGTTGTGAGGTGATCGTTCGGGAAAATTGAAAATAATTTCTGATCCTTGACTTTATTATTTGAGTTTACCGTCGCTTCGATAGTATTTCAGTCATATAGCGACGTCCAGCTAATCATAGGCGGAGGAAGACCCCGAATGCACGGAGGCATCCGGGTAGAACCACCGACCTACTGCAAGCCAGCTGTAAGGCTTCCTCACATTTCTGATCTAAGGTTTTAAAGAAAACAAAGCCTTTCCTCTAAGAGTTTCGAATTCACAATAATTAGAGAAGTAGTCATGTACGTAACCACGTGACCGCGAGGCCCGTAATTTATTGGTAATGTATACGACTTCTAATTTGATGCTTTTGAATTACAAAGATTTACCGTGACATTCCTATACGCCAAGTACTGGTCCAAACAAGGAACCTTTGAGAGGGATTATTCTAAAGTGTAGGAACTTGTTTCCCTGTAGACGCTTAAATAAATCTTGTATTTAAATCGTTTGTAGCACACTAGTTGTATGCTTTAAATGTCATTGCTGTAATTAGCGTTTATAGGAGTGCATGTAAGCTGTGTCAATTGCGTAATTTTGAAAGATGGGAAAGATGGGAGTGTTGATTCCAAGAAGTAAATAACACCACGTGTGACACGATGTTGAATGACTTTCATAACTATCCAGCCGACGTACAATGAACACCTCATTAGTGAATAAATAAATAAAAATGAAGGAAAAACCAGTGGGTTATTTTAAACATTCCTTTAAAAAAAAACTAATTTTTTTTTTTTTAGTACCGTTACTGTTACATGTGTGTGTCTTTTTCTTTCATTATCTACTGTATATGAGAGAGAGAGAGAGAGTATGTGTTTCTTATTGTTACAAGCAAGTAAAAGTAAACGTAATAAACTTGTTTCATCTTTACATATTTTAAGTCTTTATTAATGGTGATAATAGAGGTTGTGATCGGATTCTGAGACACGACCTCGATGAGTTTGATGAAACGCAAAAAAAAAAAAAAAATAGAAACGCAACACAATGTCTAAATCAAGGAATCCGCTTTCAACAATGAAAAGGGGAGATAACGGCGTAGTTATGGATAAAATATAATGATGAAAAAATTTCAGCGCTAGGGTATGAATGGCCGACATGGCTCACTGGTAGCGTCGACACTACCGCGGATCCTAAGGTTGTGGGTTCGAATGCCTTTAGGGGCAAAGAATTTTTATAGCTTTCCTAGGCGCAAAGTACTTGATCATCCCGACAATTGTCGAGAGGAAATAGTGTAAGTTAACCAATCTATGTAAAGTACATAGGTTTAAACTGAATGCTAGGGAGTGACAGTACACCACATGGCGTGGCGGTGATTTGGCTTTATGTGCGATGTCTCCGTAAATTTTTGCTATCCATATGGCGAACTTCCCGATCATAGAGCACCGACAAGAATATTCAATTATATTATTCTAGATCAGTCTCTAACTTTGCGTAAATAGTTTGCTGGCATTGTATTTAACAACAAGAGAGTTACATCGTACCTAGTGTAGGCCTACAAGACAGTGTATATATATGTAGCATCCCAGTGTTGCCCCCTTTGTTTTCTTTTAATGGCAGACATTTATATGGATTCGCCCGCGTTAACAAGATTGAACACACAAAAAAGTCCTATTCTTTCGTCAGCAGTTAGCCATAAAATTAAGAAAGCCTATTAGGATCACTGACAAAAAATATTTTGATATATATATATATATACTCTTTATTTCCTCATTTCTGAGATTATACATTATAAATAATATGATGAACAGATGAACACAAAATAAACAACGTAATTACAGAACAACAATTATGACATAATGGAAGAAGTGAAGAAAGAGAGTGAGAGAGAGAGATATATATATATATTTTAGAATAGTGGAGAGACAAAGTTAACTGTGGGATAAGCAGATAATGTAAATATAGTACAGGTACGTATTCATGAAAAAGGAGCAATGTAGACTGTAATACATGTAGATGTATATTTGAGACAAAATCAAACGGAAAAAAAAATATACACACAATGCCTTTTATGTTTAGACCTTAGTTACAAAGTAATTACAAGTGTATACATCCCATACAACAAAGAAAATAGGTATTCGTTCAATTTCTTTAGAGCTAAGGCAGTTTTAAAGCATGTCTTTAATACCACAAATGCATTTTGAGACAAAATCAATTGCTATTCTTAGGAATTGCTTGTGAGCCTGTTTGTTTGTAATAGTTGTAATGCGCTTCCCAATTAAGATTTGTAGCTTCGTTTCGCTGTTTGATTGAGAACATTCATTTATTATTAAATATCCGAATATTTTTTCAATATTTTCATAAAATGAGTTTCTTTCGTGACACATTTTAAAACAATCTAGAATTAAATGATGTATGGTATCATAATACAGCATGCCGCATTCATGACATAAAATTGGATCTGTGTTAGCAACCCTTTTCTTAGTCCAGAGTTTGCTAACAATTACCGCATTGTGCAAACTGAGTCGGTCAGTGGCACATTCCCAGATCAGCGCTGGGCGGATAGAGGTGTGTAGATTTCGAAAGCGCTCGAAATCGGTATCCGATCGCATGCGTAGTTGCCATGACTGGTGTTCAAAATCTTTGATTTTATTTTTGCATATTCGTTTCCATGATTGATATGGAATAAAAGATCCAGAGTTTATGTAATTTATGAGATGAGTAGTCAAATTGTATTTTTCTAAGACTTTAACCACGTCTGGAATGAACCCTTTTTGTTTTTCTTGTGATCTACAGACGAACATTGAAAGACGTGCATTAAAAATGCTTTTACTTTGAACACTGCATGGCATGTTACATAATCTGCCCATAAAGAGTAGTTTACGTAAATCAATTTGAGACTGCACAGAGTTCCAGCCTAACATACTTAGACAGATATCAGTGCGTGTACAGACTGGGAAGCCTTGCACACGTTTGGCAGCGAGTCTACCGAATCGCGCAAGCATGTTTAACCCAGAAACACTTTCATTGTTCCATAGTTCAGCCCCAAAGAGAAGCCTGGGTGTGCACACTTTGGAAACTAGGGATGCAGAGTGTAGCGGATTAACATATAATGGGTCAAGGTTGAGTGAAAGGAGCGAGAATAATGACGATTTCGCAGTCTTACACGCATTTTCTATCTTATCTCTATCTGTGAGTTGGTTATTTAGTGTGATTCCAACATGTTTAACAGAATTCGTTTGAGATATTATGTCTGGCCCCATGTTAAAGGGATGATATTTTTTGGATTTTGACCTATCCCCAAACACTATAACATGACTTTTAGAGGCATTTATAACGTACCGGAATCTCTGCGTGTACTGGTATGTAATGTCCAGCATCTTCTGGAGGTTCTGGGGGGAGAGGGCAGAGAGAACTATGTCATCTGCAAGTGTTGTGTTGCCGGTATTGTTACTTAATACTGTTGTACCAAGGCCACTTTTCTCAAGGTCATTTAAAAGGTCATCAAGGAAGAGATTATAGATCCAAGTGGATAACACACCCCCTTGCCTAATACCTTGGTTAACTGGAAAGAAACGGGATTTTATGCCATTTGCTGTTGTACAACTAGACATGTTTGAATGTGCATTTACAAGTAAGGTCCACATTTTGCCCTTTTCGTTATAACGCAGAGAAAGGCAAAATGCCGCCAAAAAGGGCATTATAACGAGAATAAAAGGCTTTAATCGAAGGAAAAACAACCAAATTTTGGTACAAAAACGCGAACAAAGGTGTAATAACGCGAATCTGAAACTCGTAATAACGTGAAACAAAGGCATTATAACGCGAAAAAGGCGTTATAACGCAAAAAGGCGTAATAACGCGAATTTGAAACTCGTAATTACGGGAAACAAAGGCATTATAAGGCAGAATAAAGGCGTAATAACGCAAAGAACTTAATAACGCGAAATTGAAACACGTACTCCAGTAGTTACATGACTCTGATTTACGCAAGGTTATGTGCTCAAAAACACATCATGTTTGAAATTGACCAGCACATCCAGTTATATTTCAGATTTGCAATAAAGAAATTTTATCCATTTTATCTCATTCTCATGGAGTTATAATAAGCCAGTCTACCCTAAAAAAGGAAGTTTAAAGTCACTTCAATTGTTTCGGAGAAAAAATCACTCAGGTTTACTTGAAGTTGCATGTTTCATTCTATCTCAGTTTGAATCATCAGGTGCTTTACACGGTTACCGTTGGATGCATTTAAAAATGCACATAATCTGGATACAATGTTCCCAGGGATACTATTTGCCAAATGATGCAACTGCTTGATCCAAAGGGGATGCAAAGCAGAAAAAGGAGGAGACTAAAAAGGAGACATTATTCAAGTCCAGGAACACATTTTGTGTGGCATATAGACTCGCACGACAAGTAAGAGCCGTACGGGATCGCCATTAATGGCTGCATTGATGGCTATTTAAGAAATGTAATTTGGCTTGAAGCGGCAACTACAAGCAATGATCCGAATGTCATAGAAAACTATTTCATGAATTCAGTTCGGAGAAAAGGTGGGTATCCTAAGCGAGTAAGAACTGATCTTGGAACTGAAAATGTCTACATTGAACATATCCAGGTGTTTCTACGCCAAAGCCATGGCGACGAATTTTCCAATGAAAGAAGTTTTCTTAGCAGAAAAAGCACACATAATCAGCGCATAGAATGATTTTGTGGGTTATTTCGAAAACAAATGGGACAGTTTTTCATGAATTTGTTTCCGGACTTAGGGAGCGAAATGAATGACCTATACTGTGGTGATTTATTGGCTTCCTGGAAATAATACAGGTATGTTTCAATTAACAATTTTCATGTTATTTGGCATTAAAGACAGGCTAAGGAAAGTGAACCGTTGTTTGTGGGGGGGGGGGGGGGGTTATATCTTCTGTTTTTCAGTCATATGGAGACTATGTCCACCTGAGTCAGCGGATATAGTGCTGCCACACTGCAGTACATGTATCACGTCGTAGATATGTGGCATGATACCACGCCCAGTCACATTATCCTGACACCGGGCCAACCAGTATACAGTACAGTATAAATGCTGAGCGCCGACCAAGTAGCTAGCTACCGGTACTATCTTATCTCTTTGTTATGTCGTTGTCGGGGATCGAACCCACGACCTCCAGCTCTTAAGGCGGACGCTCTAACCACTCAGACGCCAAAGACGGTATATCACTTTACTATGAGTTTGGACTAACCAAAATGATAGTAAAGTTTTGACAATGAATGACATTTTTATGAGCCTGCATTTTTTTCCTTCAGTATGGATGGCATGATTTCCTATGGCAATACTTAAAAGATTGTTTCCCCTTCCAAAAATTGAGCAATACTTTTGTTGTTGTTGTTGTTTGTTGGGGGGAGCTTAACTCTCCTCATATCTAAAATAGGCTGATGATTTTTGGTACATGTAATGCAATGTGTCGTGAAAAAATATATAGGAATGACTCTGTATAGATAAGTAAGCTCTTCAATTTTGTTGATGGGGAGACATTTGTTTTAGAGTTGCACTAAAATAAATCAATTTCTAGTAGTGAACTGATCTGTATTTCACTTTTCGACTAAGGCAAACCTGGACGAATTGCATGGGAACATGGAACACCCATATGCTACAATCACAATCGAACTGTGGCAGACGTCCGATAATGATGTATACACTACCCGAATTATATCATGCAGAAGATAATCTTTGTCCTGTAGATGAGACTTAGATGAGACCTGCGCAGAAGAAACCGTTTCGAAGACTTCTGCCAGTGCGGATGAGACAATTTTAGAGCTGTGCACATTGCTAATGGAAGAGAACAGTCTGTCAATGCCGAGTGATCCCAATGAGGCAAGGCATCTCTATATACGTTTACGGCAGCTGATACGACTGGGGATAGATGGTCTCAACTGAGTTAACATGTTTTCACAGGAATACTGATTTGTGATATTGATGTTGATATTGGTATCTGCTAAACATTATCACGTGCAGCGTGAACACGAACGTGCATTGTTATATATTTAATTTTCTAATTGACTGGCAAAAAGTTACGTGTGAAAATAATAACGAAATGTATCATTAGCACAGTGGCGCTGTAAATATTAAACTATACTTTTATAATGCCAAGAATGGTTGGATTTCAAAATTCTGTTTTGAATACTGATATATTTTGTCACAATTTACGAAAAATGCTGATTTTCTTTGTTACGCATCATTTCATTGTACCGCCTGTGTTCCATATAAACACACGATTTAGTGTCTTTTGAATTCAATGTTTTAACTTTTATTGATGAAATACCTCCTTCCACTATGGTTTTAACTAACTAATGAGACCTCTAAATATAAGCCACAGGACATCCTTGTGGGTGCCTCATAAAGCTGATGATATAAAATAAATAGAAAAATACGATACTGTGAATTGCACTCGACTGCGAGAAAAATCAAAGCGCACAATGAGCTGAAAGACTGTCGGAAGGATTTACATGCTTAATTAGCTTTACATGTAATTCTTACTACAGCGTTTAAGCTGGATTGATCTCGATAGAGGCAAAGGTCATATGCCATATAACACGTTGTCCTGCAACTCAAGTTACTAGTTTTAAGTCAGCTATCGCTCTTTAGTTGTTTCATGTCAAAATCCACCGGCAGTCTATCAGTGCCTTGAGCGCTGTGATTTGTTCCATTATGTTCCATTCACAAGTTTATTAACATGAACGATTACGGTGGGGAAGGGGGGGGGGCACTGAAATAAAAATCCACAACCGATCAGTCACCAGGCCCCTGCTTTTTCCGAGACCAATACTGATAGAGCATCCGCTGTCACCTGGCAATATCACTTAAGTGCTTTAATACGAATCAGTCAGTCGCTTTTAGCTTTAGATTGAGTATAACAATTAAGCGCCTGAATGTCACAGAATGTCGTAAATCAAAGCCCAACAGGTTGTTTTAATGTTATTATAGGGTATATCTGTTTTTTTGTTTTATTAAAACAATTTTTGACACATTTTCCTTAATATTACAATTAGCACATTGCCAAACCCTCTCTCGTACAACTTTACACAGTATATATTTAAATAAAAAAGCAAATTTGAATAGCAAATGCACAAGAATAGTTAAATCAATGTGTTTAAAATTTTATATATAACCCAATATGTTGTTGTGTTTGAATGGGGCACAAAAATATAAATTTAATATTTCATTACAGCATTCGCCTTTGTTTTGCGTTATAACGCCTTTGTTCCCCGTAATTACGAGTTTCAAATTCCCCTTATTACGTCTTTTTTTTTTTTTCGAGTGATAATGCCTTTGTTTCGCATTTTAACACCTTCGTTTTGCATTAAAACGCCTTTGTTTCCCGTAGGAATTTCAAATTACGCATTTTTTTCGCTTAAAGCCTTGTTTTGCATTAACCCTTCGTTTGATTATAAGCCTTTGTTTCGTATTCGATTTTAAATTTAAAACGCATTTGGCTCGCATTTTAATACCTTTTAAGCGCGTAATAATGCCTTTCTCCGCATAATTCTCGTTATAATGCCCTTAATGGCGTAATTATGCCTTTCTCTGCGTTATAACGGGTTTTCTAGCGTACATGTAATAACGCCTTATTTCGCATTATAACGCCTTCATCAAAATATTTTTTGTCAGTGATCCAAATAGGCTTTCGTATAAAATAGCAAAAACAGAACAAAATTGTATTGTTTTGCGTATAATACACACCTCATCATATAAGATGTAATAAATAAAATATCAAACAATATCACATGATATATATACGTACACAGTCATTGTCGCATCAAATATATATTACATCTTGATATTTTTATTTTACTTATTACATATGTCAAAGAGAAAACAAAAACAGGAAAATTAGTTTTTACTGGACATGGTTTTATCTTGTTTTATTATAATGGTGATATATCGCTATGCGCTCGTGAAATTATCAAAATTGTATCACTTTATTACGAAAGACCAAGTGTGAAATATGAAGTGTGAAGTCTGAAGTCTGAAGTATGAAGTGTGAAGTATGAAGTTGAAGTATGAAGATTGAATAAAAGTCATGTGATTTGATGACGTATATTTTCGCGCGTTTTTGTTATAGCGTGGACATATAACTTAAACTGTTGGTACATACAGTACATGTAACTCTGATACCAATATTATTAGTTATGAGATTGCTGGTTGATCAGGATTTTTGTGGCTCATCAATAGTTATAACAACAAGGATATTATCATTAAATAGGAATGGATTAAATGACCATTTCATAGAGTCTTTATAGGGTGAAAATAAGTTGCATATGCATTTTATCCTATTTGTTGTCTCATATTTATGTTTCCTAAATTTTGTTTTCATTAGGGAAACATTATTGGTAAATAATTATATTTTAAATAGTTAATTGCATGCTTTAAGGTAAACTTAAATATACAACCAATCATCATCCAAATTTACTACTAGAGAAAGGAAATGCTTGCAAAAGCTTAATGTTTATTGATTTTTCCCCATAATATAACGATGACGTAATTCAAACTTCACATTTCAGATTTCACAACTCTCACTTATACTTCACACTTCAGACTTCACACTTCAAACTTCACACTTCATAGCAAATATGTGTGAAGTGTGAAGTCTGAATTTAACACTTCATACTTCAAAGATATTTAACGTTTATCTATGAAGTTTGAAGTAAGAAGTCTGAACTGTGAAGTTTGAAGTTATGAAGTCCCCACCGGTCTTTCGTACTTTATGGTGATATATATTCCTTATTCGCCCTAAACAAACAAAAATCCTCTATCT
>CM037795.1:36153428-36172143 GCA_021229015.1 Solen grandis | reverse complement strand
AATTATTTCAGTAATTGGTATGATGCAATAAACACAATATGACATAATATATATATATATAGAGAGAGAGAGAGAGAGAGAGAGAGAGGACATACAATTGGAACAAAACAAACTGTTTGTCTATCGATGTACTCAATTTTAAACATTTTTTGTGATTTTCGATTGTGAGGGATACCAAAATCTATTGATAATTTTGACTTTATTTTGTACAAATTAATGTGTTTCGTTTCGTTTTCGTTTTAAATAGATGAAATAAGTGATGCGTTAGAACTTTGAGTTAGTACGTGCGTTTTAAGAGCTAATTATAATGGAGTTTTATACATATTGTAATCGTGGATAATTCAATCTTCCTATATACACACTACAAAATAGATAATAGCTTCATTACTGTCACATTTAATTGTTGATTTATCATGAATACTATTATCATTATTAGTACCGCACAACGTTTAAAAATGGAAATCTTTTTAAATCCATTAGAAAATTGAAGCATTGAGATAGTAATGAAAAATATGTAATTAGCCTGTCAACAAAAAAAAAGTTTTACGCAATAAACTATTCGCAGTTTGAAGACGTTACCTTCTTTGTGAACTTTCAGCTCACAAACGAACAGTTTGGTCTCATGCTCCAGTTTGACATACCGGGCTATCATATTTGGTGTCACTGTGTAATTGAAGTATCGTATCTGGGAAGTTACTAGTATCCGGTACTGGAGATAACCTTTATTGTGTTCCTCCATGTGAAAGTAGATAGTGGCAGTGTTTAGATCAGCTGTGGAAATATTAAAATGATATATTCAATCGGAAAGAAATGGGTTTATTTAGATAATTTGTTATCCATACTCAACAATCAGTCTGGAAGAGATGCGTGGAGAATATATAACCTACTCTTGATTCGATGTTGAACAATAACAAAGTATATTTTGTGTTGGAACTATTGATATTCAATCACGATTAACATCTTTAGTCTGATTGAATGTAAATCTGTCTTACGATTATAATTTCGAACAGGCAGTTATGAATGATTTAATTGTCTTAAAATTAGCCTGAAGTCAAGTTATCTGGAGTCACTGGCTAGTACACTTATTTATATCAAAGTGCATAAAAAAAATATTTACCATCCGAAATATTTATGTAGTCGGTTATGCCATATATTACGACATTCGAAATCCTGTACGTCTCCAAGCCCAATTAAATAATATGTATGATTACTCATGTAAATGGGGTTTAAAGATAAATGTAAAAAAGACTAAACTCTGGATATTTGAAAAAAGAAAACAACAACAACATTGTGATATCTTTATTAATAATGATCAGATTGAAAGAGTTGACGAATTCTCATACCTTGGTACTAAATTTAATTATACTGGTTCTATGACTCAAGCTATCAAGTCACTCTCAGATCAGGCTCTTAAAGCTTACCATAACATTCTTTACTTGTTTGATAAGAGTCAATTTTGATATTAAAACCAAACTTAGAATTTTCGATACAATGGTTGTTCCTATTCTATTATACAATTCCGAAGTTTGGGGAGTTTATAACTGCAAAGAAATTGATAAATTGCATATCCGTTTTTGTAAATCACTACTTGGTGTCAAAAAACAAACAAATACGGATGCAGTATATGCTGAACTAGGCCGTGTCCCTCTAAGTTTAATAGCAAAAGAAAGATCTCTTAAGTTTCTTTTAAAGGTATTAAGTAATATTGATTAACCATTATACACCATATATCTTGAACAATTTAAATAATTCTTGTTGGGCATCTAAAATTAATTCTATTGTTGATCATTTAGGATATTCACATATATTTTATCAACCATTTAATATTAATCATACATTTGTTTTGATGAAAAACACTCTGAGAGACCAATTCAAACAGGATTGGTACTCAAGATTGAATAACAGTCCAAAATTGTTTTATTATTCTAAGTTTAAATCAGATTTTGAATTTGAAAATTATTTTAAGTACCTTTCAAATGAAACACAGAGAAAACAGTTAACCCGCTTTAGACTTAGTTCTCATGATTTAGAAATTGAGACAGGGAGATACAACCAAATAAAACGAGATGAGAGACTATGTAAAGTTTGTAACATGAATGTACCTGAAACTGAATTTCATTTTCTTTTATGCTGTCCATTGTATCGGAATTTAAGAAATCAGTCTCTAGGAAATATAAGATGGCCCACACTGCAAATGTTTAAAAGTTTTATGTCTACAAAAAGTAAGAGAGTAATTTACACGATTCATTTGCCCAAAATAATTGAGAGCAATTGTCTCCATGGAAATTAAAGGAATGAGGTCTTTCTGGTCTTTCGAAAAGTGCAAAATCATTTTAGATAATTCCAAGACAACTTAATAAAGACAAACACATTTTGCATTTTGTTGGCTGGTAGTTTAAATCATGTTTGAATATATATGATATCTGGATTTTACTGTGTAACGAACGTAGTACTCGACAATTCTAACGAATAAACTTTGAATATCATGATATTTAATGCACTTTAATGTACTTACTATTTTTTGTTATTTTTTTCTTTTTTTTTTAGCTGAATATCATTCTACTTAAGGTATGAGAAGTAACAGACGCTATAAGTTGAAAAAAAACCCATTAAGATGTAATTATTTATATTTCTATTTTCTTACTGCAAATGGAAAACAAAAGTTTCTTTTAGATAATCTTTATTTGTGAGTTGATTATATTAATCTGGCAGGTCTTTGAGGTCATAAAGTTTCACTTTATAAGAAATTAATACATTTTGTTTGATATCATTCATATACATGTATATGTATGATAAGTTAACTATATGTTAAGACAGTTTAGTATAATGGTTAAATGACAACTAAATAGATACTTTACAGTTCAGGTACAGTAGGACAGGAGTTTCCCGAGATCCCTGTGTTGTAGGACTGGCCAGTGGGTAGTAGGAACGGCATACATATGGCCTCAGGTCTTCACTGCTGCGTGCCTTTATTGAGTAGGTTAGTGTCACAGTGAATGTATCGTCCACCTGCAGTACCCCAGTACTTGTACTGACTAGTGGGGTCGTGCTGATACTGTCCCTGTACCAGGTCACTGTGGGGGCGGGGAAACCCCCTCGTGATACACACGTCAGGGTGACTGTGCTGTCTTCATTAACACATATAACAGAGCGGCCGTCTGGTAACTGTTGGTGACAATGGGAGGACCGGGAGTTGCTGTAAGGACATAAAAAGAAATTGTCATTAAACTGAGAGTTGTAAACTGTCTTAAACAATTTATTTAATGCATACATAATATTCTAATAAGATAATTTCATTGTAAAAACCTTATATTGATGTTCATCTTTGAAAATTGCGGTAAAGAATCTTGAAAGAGATTGAGTTACTTTAAGATTTACTTTATTGAGAGTTTGCTATGAAAGGAAATTAATTTATATCTTATGCTGCAAGAAAATGATGACAAAAAGTTTTCCTGTTTTTTTTTTGTTTTTTTTTTTGTTTTTTTTTTTGTTGTTGTTTTTTGTCGTTGATTTGTTGTTGTTGTTTTAAATTAACAATATCATCATCTTCTTTAATTTTGATATAAAATTGATTTATCTCCATGGTAGGTGACACCTAAGCCTATATGCAATATTAAATATCCTTACTACTATGTGGAAAGGATAGAATATAGCTTAAGAAAACACGTCCATTGGTAAAGAAACTGTTTCTATGCTGTAGAAACACAATTAACAAACTATGGTTCCGTATGTTTTTTCCAGTCATATTATAAATTCTCATTAATTGGCCAATTTTCATCTTTTGAAGTGTCACATGACAATGTTTGAGTGATCAAATGGACAACAAGTGAATCGTTAGTCTCGTGACTGTTCACAACCAGTAATTAATTACTTGGATCATTACCTTGATCAGAGACAATTCTATGCATAAAGACATTACTACACATTATATTATGTAATGAAAATACCTACTGTGGTCACTGATAAGGTATCAATAAAAAGGTGGAGTCATTCGCCTGTTAGCCGTATCATATTGATCCAATCAATGGACGACACTGATGCTTGCGGATTACTCGGATAGTTACGTATCTGATTTTCGTAGATGTTTGCAGACACTTTCGACAGGAATGGTTTTTCTGCTTATAAAACTGAGACCAATATTCAGCAACATCTTGTATGCCAACATTATCCCAACTTGATGTAGGAAAAGTAAAAAGAAAACCATGAATATCCTCCAAAAGTAAATTTTAAGTTCCTATATTTTCCGTCCTAAACAGACGCCATATCTCTGTTTCAAGTGCACGACAATAATTTTTTTAACCAATTTTGAATGATTTTTCTCATATGCAAAGTATGACATGACTATTCAAAGAATTTCTCGGCAATATAATCATACATGTGTTTTTAATTACTTATTTTACTCTGGTAATTGTAATTCTTTGATCACTGTCGCCGATCTTACTAACTGTATCAAACCTGAAAATTGGCAAATAAAAACTGCAGTCCAGTTTTGTTCTATTTTACGTCTCCAAGGGAGGTAACTGCATATAAGTGAAATTAATAGAAAAAAAGCGGGGATGGGAAAATAAAAGTAAACAGTATTTCATTTATTTATATTTTTCATTTATATATTGTTTTTATTTTGTATGTATTTTAACAAGTTTTTTCCTTCACTTTGAGATAAATATTATTTTAATTACATCTTACATAGTAAAGTAGATCTTTAAGTGTACATATATTTATGTTAATATCAAGAACATGTATGCAATGTTAATTTCTGAATAAAATAAATATACATGAGCATTTTAAATATATTTCTTATGTTCATCTCTTTGAAATTCTTACCATGAAAATTTTGTTTTTCATTTCAGTGTGATTGTAAAATGTGAAAATGTTTTGCAAATCATATATTTTCTTTGCTGATATAGTTTGATGTCATAAGGCTAAGCTTTTGGAAAATGTAACATTTATGCATGTAGGATTAATGGTCTGAAAGTTTTACATTCTACTTGATGATAAACATATAGGTACATGGATGCTTTTCTGGTTAAAGTTCTCTGATTCTGATGTCTTTGATTGATTCTAACATTTTAATTGTTCCCTCTGCTTTTTGTAACTGTAAACTACACTTGATAAAATAAACTGTATAAAGACCGACTGAGTCTAAGCACTGCTGTACATTAGACTTTGTGAACAAATTTCTACTAGTAGTTTTCACTGGGCTACCAGAATTTTTGAGAATTTGTCGGACACTGGAAGTACAACAGTAATATAAATTAAATGATAGAGATAAAGCAAGTTGATGTTATTTCTTATATCCATAATTCATTGTCAGCAAAGTTATGTTATTATGCACGTTTTTGTAAGATTGACTTACTATTTCATATTTATAAGATGCACAAAAAAAACTTGTGGTACTCCTATTAATTTTACGGGGAAAAAACATCACCACTTTCTCTTTTTATTTCAACATTTTAACTGATATCAAAACATCAGTTATGGCAAAATTATAAGAATCAAATATGCTATTATAATTTTAATTATTCATGGTCAGTTAAAAATATTTACTGATTTAAATATGTTTCCATCATTCCATCATTTCTTCAAATGAATGTTTAAAACCAACCGATCTTTTTCAAAATAGTTCTGTTCACAAAACTGTCCAAAAGGACCACGAGTGAATCATGTGCAATGATATTTGTCATATATGAGTTTTAAGAAGCAGTTGTTTCTAAAAAAACAACGACGATATCTAAGGACATGCACGAGGGGTGATCCTGCTCCTGGTACTTACCTTTTGTTAATAAATCAATACCAACTGTAGACAACCGTTCACTACGGCTTGAAGTGATATATATTTTTGTCATGATACATCCTTGGGAATAATAATAAAAAGCTGCAACATGGACACAATTCAGAGGTTCAGTAATGATAAAAATATTTCAGTATATCTGTTCATAGACAAAAACAGTTTTCATTTCATTCATTTCATCTTGCCAGGAAAAGCTGCCGGAGGTAATAAAATATTTTTACTTTACACTTTTTAAACTATTTTTAGAATAAGTTCTGCAATATGATGTAACAAATTTGTCAACATTTTTAAAGATAAATACAAATGAAGCCATAATGTTTACCATTCTCTTTTTTATTTCATAACGTTTTACAGCTGTTTAAATGATACTGAGTTATTGCTACGAATGAGGAAATCTTAAATTGTACCAGCAGAGCAGATTAATGGCATTCAATCTTACTGAACCACATCTATGCACATAAGAATTTACACCTATCGCTATTATTCTCAATTTTCTTTGAAATTGGAATCAACTTGCGCTGTCAGTAGTAACTTGTGTTACTACACGTGTACAGAAATTTTCTACAACTATGCAACATATTTTTATCTTGCAATCATACAGTAAAAAAATGAATGTATAAATGACAAATTTTGATTGATGTTGAAAATGCATTGGTCATCATTAAATTCAAAGTTTTAAGTCTAGTCTAATTTAAAAGACTAAATATGGATTTTCAAATGTATATTCATGACAAGAAGTCAGCTTCGAATAAGTTTGAAGAGTTTGCAAAACGACTGCTGTAATGGTCAAACCATGCCATTACCACTCTGTAAGATCATATCTTTGCTGAAAAAGTATATCTCTTCTTACTTGACCATTGACAGCTTTGTTACAAGGTTTACATTGCGATAAAAAAAATTTTATCATGGGGCGGTTTAAAACTTCAAAAAGATAAAGGAAATTTGAATATCAATACAACGGATAACAAGAAAAACGATAAATGGAAAAGTTGAAGTGAACATCTTTTCGATACTACTATACCATGATCATTTTAGTACCATATAACCGTTTAAAGCGAAGGTGAGGATGTCTAGGTAGTAAATTATAACATATTCTATCTAAATGAGTGTAATTCTGTGGGATTGCTGTCCTGGTAATACTGCAAACGCAATCACCATCTTCAAGTTAGGAGACTTAGCTTATTTTATATCCTACCTATCTTTAAACTTCCTGACAGAGCCGTCTCTGTGACAGTTTTCACGACAACCCTGTATCCATCATCAACATCTTCCAGTGAGGAGGAAGACGTCCAGGTACACATGTAGTGAGAATACATGGTGGGACTGCTGATACAGTTAACAGTCCCAGACAGTTTGAAGTTGTCCAATCAAATTGTTATGAGATATATGGCTAGTTATTAAACATCAGATCGTTTTTTAGATATTTGAATATATGCTCCGACTATAATATTGACAAACTATTTTGTACAATATATCCTCCGCAAAAAATTAGACTGATTATTAATTTGCAAATAATATAGAATTTGAATACTAGTTTCAATGAAGTATATTTTTTTATGAATAGTTTGTCTACTTAAGAGAGAATGTCTGCTTTGGCCCTGTTAAAATGTCTTATAATTTTTAAATGTAAACTGAGTTTGATAATGTTAGGTCTAATCACCAAAAGTCACAAATGGACAAGGTCTATATATTACAGATTACATGTTTACTTTTTGTATTTTGAGATAAGCGCACCTTTTGTTGATGACATGGTTAGCTACAGTACCT
Source organism: Solen grandis (assembly GCA_021229015.1). NCBI lineage: Eukaryota > Metazoa > Mollusca > Bivalvia > Adapedonta > Solenidae > Solen > Solen grandis. Next base: position 36,164,585 of record CM037795.1, on the reverse strand, counting down.
CTGACTTACCCTAGATGACTACTTGTATAGACACCAAGCGGTAATTTTTAGGAGGCAAACGTATTCAAAGTACATTAGTAGTATCTATTCCTATGTTAACTAGATTGGAAAAGAAGATGCTTAAAATTCTTATGACTTCAGATGTTTCTGTTGGATTAATATGGACAACTTTAAAAATGAAGTGGCCAATGACGTGAATGTTTTCCCATGTTTCTAGATCTAATATTAACAAAGGTGGCCATGAAGAATCAAGCATTTTTTACTATATCGTTTTGAGGAGCATAATGATTTTAAACAATTCTTTTTGAGAATCAGCATATTGACACACGTTTTTTCTTTTCTTTTTGAAATCTGGCCAATTAATTAATATTTAAGTTTTCCTGATATTAATATAAGAAGAACAGGTTCCTCTTCTAGCAGTCGTTTTTATATAGGTCAGAATAATTCAACAGTTGGTAGAGGTTACCGAATCATAGCCAAAATCCTTTGAAATCAAACAGGTAGTTTAATGAGAGGTGAGAAGATTTTCACAAAATACATAATATATAACTAGCCCCACCCTTGGCGGCCAAAGGCATACTATTTTCAGCAATCATTTTAGAGGGTTATCCATGGAATATAATTGTCAAAGTCAAATATTATTGAAATCTTCCTCATCTTTGTATAATTGTATATTTTTTTACGGCTTAAATTCCAAAGCGGTTGATATAATTACGAGTGTGATAACTTCACATTCATGTAAAGGAATCTATAAATTATTGTTTTATATTAAGCCGTTATAAATTATCAAATCATTTAGAGGAATAAATTTAAGAAACATGAAAAGGGGGCCAAGATGGCCCTGAAGACGCTCACCTGAGCAAAATGCCTCCATTGCCTGTACAAGTTAGTAAATTATAGTATAGTGGTACTGAAAACATACATAAACCAAACAGAGCCTGTGGTCAAAATTTGAAGTCGAACTTTACTGAGAGATTATGGCTATACACATTGTCATGAAACTTCACATTGATTGCTTAAGAAATGAAGATGCTAAAGTGTAAACAGTGAAATAAGGCATTTTTATTGATAGAAGGGCCATAACCCCTGACCTAATCATCCGATATCAGCCATAGTTGAACTTGGCCAAGAGATTATGGCTATAAACATTATCATAAATCTTGAAAATGATTGCTTAAGAAATGAGAATGCTAGAGTGCAAACAAAGAGAAATATAGCATTTTTTAATATTCAAATGGCCATAATTCCTAACCTAATCAGTCGATATCAACCAAAATCAAAATTGGCATAGAGATTATGGCTATATCTATTGCCATTAAGTTGAAAAATGACTGCTTAAGAAATGAAGATGATAGAGTGCAAACAAAGTAAAATCTGGCATTTTTATATTAAAAGGGCCATATCTCCTGACTAATAATCGAACTTGGCCGAGATATTATGGCTAAAATTATTGTCATAAAGTTTGAAAATGATTGTTTAAGAAAAGAAGATGCTACTAGATCCTAATAGCACATCCTGAGCACATGTTCTCAGATGAGCTACAAAGTTAATACTTTTAATTTAAATTCAATAGGACAGTTTTAAATGCTTCAACTGACATCGACAGCAACGTGCAAACAAATCCTTAATCAAATATGTATTGCATCCCGTTTTATGCCATGGCAGTAATATATATATATATATATTCTAACAGTAGTGATATGTTAAGGTGATCGGCTACATATTTTTTGTCATTGTTACATAAATACTTGCTAAAAGTTTTATATTATAAGAGTCAACATTAACTATATTTTATTATAGCATTTTAAGCAACTGAGAATATATTTTTCCCCTGAAATTGTCTGTACCACAGATAAAAAACCTGATAAACTTAAAACATCCGCAACGAATAAAATCTTAGTATCTTAGTACATGTTTGTATGAAAGAAAAAAGTGTTCTTGTTTGGAAATCATAAAACATGCAACATGTACTTTGTTATATTGAATGCATGCATTTGTTAAACGAACAGCTGTTGTAGTTTTTTATGTTGCATAAAATCAATATTCGGAGTCAAAATCTGATGTTTTGTGTTATCATATTTTCTTTCCGAAATATGCTCGTTAGAAAAGTTTTTAATATTGATTGGCAATTTTAAATCGATCGTAATGGCATCTAAGGAATGTTTGATGCAAAGTGTTTTTTTGTTTTTTTGTTTTTTCTTTTGTTTTGTTTTTTTGTCTAAAAAAATTGTCTAAAAAAACCAGTTAATTTAAAATGAATGAATTCTTACAGCTCAATTTCGTTTGTATTTTTCTTTTTTCTTTTTGTATTTATTTTAATTATTTATTCATTCTTTTAAAGGCATACGTGCACATTGCAGTAATTTTCTATATATACAAAGAAGGAAAATTAAAACTAGCCATGATAATTTTCTAAAACTTTGCATGATTATAGAGAATTACATTAGAAACTGTTAATGGGGGAAATTGTGTGTCTCTAGTAGTACACTTTTTTGCTCCTGAAAGTGAGTTTGCTCCTTTATGTAATTTGCAAGGGCAGATAAATCAAAATCAAGCCTATCGATACCTTTTTTATTTCAGATTATTGTTTCATTTCCAGTCATTATGCAAAATTAAAAACAATTATGTTCAGTAAATAAACATAATGCGTTTTTCTTGAAAAAAATTTGAGAAGATTTCTATATATTTGCATATGCGACTATACTATAAAATCCGTTGAATAGAAATTAAAATTTTTACACAGCGGCAGAGATTACAGTACCAAACATCGAGTTGAAATTTAATAAAGTGTTGCTAGCCCATAATATTGAGTTACATGCCCTTGAAAATGACAGAAGAGCAAAAAAGTAGGGGCAGATAATTTTCCCCATAAATTTGTTTCTAGATTAAATTTCCTTCTTTGTCTATATAGAAAATAAGCGCAATGTGCGAATGTGCCTTTAAGTCTATTACGACACTGTTCTGTTTTTCTAAGCAAGTTTGCTTGGGTTTAAAAAGATGATTATCACTCATTATGCAAGTCCTGTTCACCTATATCTGAATATACAAATTATATAATTACGGTTTACCACACCTCACACAAAGCGTATATCAGGAAAAAAAAAACTATGTTTATATGCATACAAGGTGAATGCAGGCTATTTGATTAATATTCGTTTTATTTTACCTGTAGTCTGAAAAATAGTATAGCCTTCGAGTGGAAATCTAAAAAATATTTAAACTCCGTACAGAAAATGTTTTTTGACTAATAGAACATACAATTTGTGTTGGATTCTATATCCAGACCTTTGCTTTATTTCCGATCGAAAGTGGCAAGTCGATAATCTCTCAAAACGTTTTCAATATGCCCTACCCGGGAATATAATAAAGACGTTTTCAAATTCCCAAGGGAACTTTGATTTTATGGTCACTTTAAAGCGTTACACCGGAAACATCAATTGCTTAGTCTACCAACTGATTTTAGAAATGAGTAATCGGAATTGAATGTTAAGTTTTAAATACCTGTCGTAATTATACACAAGTCAAACGGGTGTATTTTCTACCGACTTTGTCAACAATATCTGCGCGTTTACCACAAGTTTCGCAGATGGCCTTGATTAATCTGCATGCTATGCATGAGTGCGAGCATGCCCACGAATGTATGTGGGCGGGTTTATCAAGATCACGAGTGAAGCCACAATCGTAACTACACGGACATATCATTCGGTGCTCGGATATAAAGGTGGCAGAGGATACCTAAATTTCCTCTTTTTTTTTCAGTACATCCGCATCAATATTTTGTTCGATACAAGTCCCATTAGTATTTTATACCTGTGACTTATCAAATGGTATATGAGAAAGGTTAAAAACACTGATAAAGTTTTAAAATTTATTAGAAGTGAAATCCATTTCACGACCGGTTTATTATCCCCCCACTCACTTAAAATTTCTAACATTTCTAACCAAATTCATAGCTTTTGGCGGAAAGCCAGTGAAAATCTTTACCCCTGTATTTCTTTTTGGTACTATGCATGACCACAGATGTGCAGAAAACACTATGCCAGCTGCATGGATCTTACAGAAATGTTGAAAATATTACCTGTCCCTCCAGCCAAAATACCTTGTCAATATTAACATTCAATTATACCTCCTATTTGTGAGCTCTTAAATTTGACTAGAGCTAGTATACACAAATTTTCGTATTTTCCCCACATTTTCTATGTATCCATAAATAAATCCAGAAGAAAAATCAATGCAATACAATAAATATTTACATTCTTAAAAAAACATTTAAGTTCCAGCACTTGAAATACATGTAAATGCTACAGGGGCCAGAATCCTGCCACCTTATTTTTTTATAATGCATATTATGCAATAAGAACAAAATATGCTTAAATTTAAACAGATGGGAAGCTCAGGGAAGCCACTCAATGTACCTAGCCAGATCATAGGTGTGACACCAAATATATTCTAGCTAGAACAATCGAGAGACCCAACACTAGGAAAGTTAGCTGAGTTAGCAGAACAGGATATGCAAATCAAATGTAAATATGGTGCCGTCATTAGCTTTGCTAAAAAGGATGGTTTACTGTTTAGGAAATTTTGTTCTCCGGAGGTAGAAAATACACAGTTTGTTGTACCAAAGCAATTCAGGCCAGTTGTTCTTAAGGTCGCTCACGAATCATTGATGGCAGGTCACATGGACACTAAACGGACAGTTGACAGAGTTCTTTCCGAATTCCAATTAAAGCAAAATTAATCATTAAACTGTGTTACATTCAAATTGCCATTTACAAAAAAGTACCTTAATTTAAGGGAAATAATTCAATTATACTGTTAAAAATGGAAATATTGACCGCCCAAAATTAAAAAAAAAAAAATTAAGTTTTTATGAATTTATATGCATGTTTTTCTGAGCTACACACAACAGGCCATGCAGGGCTAATAAATCCTTCCATTTATCAGTTGACCTGAGGCTTAAAAACCTGTAATAGACTTTTAAATAAGATTATATCAGGATTTGGCTAGGCATCTGAACATTTATGACTCTTTTAACAAATTCTGACAAATATTTTTTTAACTGTCTCAAACAATGGCCACATCACTCACACAATCAAATATAACCCTTAAAACACACCCACCCAAGAAACACAGATTATACAATCATGCTATTGATATAAGGGAGGTAAATCCTGACACCCTCCTGGACAAATTCCACGCAGAAGTTACCTTCCCTTACAGTTGTAGATAACCACTGCCACCACAAGTAAAAATTAACAGAATTTAGCTATTTTTTCTTCTTTCTAATATATATATTTCACTGCGAAATGTCATTCCCTAAGTATGTTTTCTTTAATAAACATCAAATATCGCCTCTTGGTGAAAAAATAAATCTTTTCAAAAAATAATTTTGTAGTTGTGACAGCAGACGGAGACGCCATTTTGTTAGTTTACCATCATCACGTGACATTTGTGACGGCAGTGATTCTTTTGCTTGGAAGGGAGATCACTGTGTGGAGTTCGCCTCCTGGATGCAAACATAGTCTGGTATGGATTACCTGCCCCTGACAAAACGTTGAAGTGCGTCAGGGAACCAGACTAGATGCAAACATACCTAATAACAAGACTAAATACAAAGTGCAGGCCTGACATCTGACACTGTATCCCTCTGATAAGCCTCTATATGATGATAAAACATACTGCCCAGTCCATTGTTTTCCAAAATAATTGGTGTTAGTTAGCAGTGAACATGGAGAGAAGGAAGAAAAAGTATAAATGCAGCTACAGACATAATAACACACAGAGAAAAAGATATTTCAAAAACGGCAATAAATTCGCATAAGAGAGGTAGCAAAGACACCATGAGGTTTGCCGAGAATCGACCAGTGCTGCAAAATTTGTAGAACATAAATCACAGCCTCAGGATGTGCCGAAACTACGGAGACCACTGCCCAAGTATGTGGCACTGGATGTACTGCATGCAAGTTTAGACTCAAGCCCGACTTTTCCCTTCCGACTATGACCATCAGCATAACTGGAAATTGAAGAGGAAACATCTCTACAAAAGATACAAACAATGCATTTAAGAGTGAAAATGCATTAATTAATTTGAAAATGTTCGAAAATGCATTTCACAGCATAAAGGGACATAAATGTAAAAATGATGAACTTGAAAAGGGGCCAAAATTCGCAGGTATCCCCTGTCACCTTAGGCTCGTAAAAAATACACCAGTGAGCTGGTTGACTAACAACTCATGTAAAGTATAAAGTTCACTTAACCTGTCATTTTATTGTACCTGTATCAGGTGTTTACGACTGAACAAGACAATTTGTTACATAAAACAATTGTTACGGCCGATCCTTTGCATTTTGGAAGGATTTCAAATCAGAATGTTTTTCATGAAAGTGTTATAATTCGAGTAGTAATTACAGGCCGAACAAGAACAACAAAAAACCCATTTGAAACTTGTATTGACTACGCAGTAACAAAGATGAAGGTGAACTTTTATCCTTAAAATAAGGCAGTTTTATTGCTTAACGAGTATATATGCTAATGAACATTTGTTGTGGCCGTTTTGTCTCTCAGTGCGATATGCTATTGTTTGTTACTGCTTGTTACGCCTCTGTAGGGGAATGCGCCAAACCGAAAGTAGAACACAATCGTGGACTACCAACCACCTTTGGAAGAGTTTAATCTGTCAGAACAGTACAGGATAGTCTTTCTACTACTAATATTTATTTGTGTAAATATGTCATATTCTTTACATATACTTTAATAGCTCAAATATAGCAATTGAGCAGATATAGAATATAGTAGCTTTTTTATGAAATAAAATTAAATAAGCAAAAATCGCAATAATACTCAACTTTGAGTCAGGCGAAAAACTGATGATGATAGTGATGATGATAATATCACAATATTGACATTACAATTAGGGAATAGAAATATCACAGTGTCACAGATTGTCTTTTTTACACAATTTGATATGATTGATTGATCATAAAGATATTTTAATCAATTACTATTAATTTCAATCAAGTTGTATTTTGCCTTAATCATAATGATGCAGATTGGGTGTAAAAAAATTCAGAAATTAACAAAAATGTGCATGTTGCTGTAGTTCTGACAGGGGAATGTAAATTTTTAAATAGCTTGGCCATCATCAATATTTCAATTCGTTTGTTTGCTAAATACACGAATTTTGCTTTTGTAATAAATACAATATTATTCTCTGCCAGATGTGAACTTTAAAGAAGATTGAATTCCTTAGTATTATGAATTATGCACCATACAAAGTACCTCTTAATAAATTTATTACAAAAAAGAATACTATAATCATATTTAAAAGTAGAAAAGAATAATGCTAAGTGGTGGATGGAGGCCAACATTTCCCTAAAAACTTCAGTAATATATGTGTGACTTCCTCAAAAATATCAAATGAATTGTGATGAAAAAAAAGACCAAATGTCGCAGTGAGAGGTATCAGGGAAATTTGAAATTATGTCGGGATTTTTTTTCTGGCAAAAATCAAAGAAATGGCTGAATACCAGAACCTACGTGTAGTGGCTGTTAATCCTGATAGACCAAATATATACATTGAGATTCAAAGAGGCTGCCAAATAAATCGAAAGATAATTATGAAAAGTATGAACTTATCAAACCAGTCGCTGTGGAACTGTGCCTTAAACTGAAAACATTTCCTGTTACAATTATATATGCTGATGATATGCACACTTAAGCCTGAACAGTTTTTTGAAGTGTCATCACTTTCAAGCTAGAAGAGTAGACAAAATTGTGACTATAAACAGACAGACAGACAAGCTAATTCCAGTTTATCACCCTACAACTTTGATGCCAGATTTACTTTTTGTTTAAATGTCTGCATATACAAATACAATATTAAACATATTTAACATATGCAATATGTGTATGTATTTCTTTTACATTGTACTTCAAGATATAAGAATAGAATTCATTAAGTATGTTAAAATTATGATAAAGTGTTAAGCATCTAAAATTTCAACAACTTAAGAAAAAGGCACAAAATTGTATGCTCAGATTGCTTAATTTTCTTTAACTGTGGATGTAGGTTTGTCACAGTCCATATATATAGATTTTCACGCAGTCATATATGAACATAAATTAACATAAAAGTATAATTAATATACTTATGTGCAAGAACATATTTGTACTTTTTCAAAGTAATGTAGGGAGCCGGCTGATTAGAGGTGGATGGAGTGTGTAATGAGCATGCTGATCTGATATATAGTGCTGTCATACTGTTGTATGACACCATAGACATATGGCATGATACCAAACCCTGTCGCATTACCCTGGCACTGGATCAACCAGTCCTGGAACTACACTCAGTGCTGAGAGACAAGCAAGGGAGCTATACAAGTACCATTTTTTATGACTTGTATTTCGCGACCAGGGTTCGAACCCACGATCCCCCACTCACAAGGCGGAATCTTCAACTTCTCCACCAGGGACAGTATAAATAACATTGAGTAAAAGGTTTAAACATTGTATAATGTTTAAAAAGGCTTTTTTTAACTGCAAACTGTTCTTCTCTGCCAGGTTTAATTAACATTAATAATATTTTATAGGATTTTGAAATTGAAATGATACTTTTGGAAGATACTGTTCAGTATCTGCATTTGTCATGGTCATGTGACCCAACAATTTTCATAAAACCTTGTACATAAGGTATACTGCAAGATGTTACTTAGGAAACATATGCCCAGATTAATATAGATATTATCTATGCACCTTGTTGTCAGCATGACATCTTATTGCTAGCACTGTCATCAGTTTTTTATATAGATGACATGGATCTGTTTCTGTTCTCCAGTTTCATTGAAAGAAACAGGGCCATTATTAAGTGGCACACTTGTTACCTGTCTCATCAATCATTGCTTGTAGGAGTTGGAGCAGGAATGACACATTAACAGACAACTTGTCTGACTGAAAACTAAATAAGGGGGTTTCTTTTGTCAATGATTCAACAGATTTGATGGACAGGATAGTAATTCTTGTTGACAAAATGGAAATGGCTGCTGAAGTCTCTGACAAAATCTCCTTATTGACTGATTATATGGTCATCTGTCATACTTGTATTCTTAACCATCCCTGGTTTCTGTCTGGTGCTTACTATAAATAAAAAAAAATATCTTTATATGTGAACTGTTTATTTTTCTTTAAAATTTTCATTCAGTTACATGTACATGTATTTTTAATTTATTTTTTATTATTTTTTATATTGATTTATTTGTTTATCACTAATTTGTAATACACTCAGATCAAGGTTATTAATTTTCAATTATGATTAAGATATTTTTAATCAAATTGTAGTTGGCACTCATCATCAGATCTAAAGGGTTGTATTAGTATTTTGTAACAAAAAATGAAAACAAAACAAGTATACTTTCAACTTTATCAAGCAAACTTTATAAAGAACAGTAAACAACAAATACAATCGGTAGATAGAAATCACCTCTTCATAGAAACTTCTCCTCTTAATGGTGCAATTATAGGTAAAGGAGGCTCCATGACAATGGAGAATTTGTTTATAATACAATGTCTCACTGACATGAAACCAAATCATTTTCAAACAATTTGCCGAGTGATTTAATCAGGATACTATGACAGAGTATTTTTTTTTCAATATAAATCTTGGTAACATATTCTGAGTAAAACATGTTACCCAACAATTTACATAGTCCTGATAAAGGTACAATGTAGTCACAATAGAACTTGTTCAAACAAAAGGGCCATAATGGCCCTGAAGTGCTCATCTGAAGACGTAAATATGCACAAAGCAATCTAACTCCATCAAAGATTTTAAACAAGACTTTAAAGTTTTAACTCACTATTCAAGTTAAATCAAAAAGAGAAGTCAAGCCTGTCTTAACAGAGGTGGCTGTAAATGAAGATTCAACATATAACACAACGATAATTTGATTATATTAAAACGGACTGCTACAAGCAGGTTGACCGCTTAATACAGGTGGCCACTAATACAGGTTTAAATGTTTTATTAGAAATGCACTTTTAATTCAAATTATGTGCAAATGTAGGTTTTGTATCCTATCTCCCAAGTCCCCCCCCCCCAAAAAAAAAATGATAATGAGGGCTCACCATAGTACATCAGCTTATTTAAAACGATTCAAGTCACCTGATTTTACCTGGTTTCTTCCAGCAGCAACCAGATTCAAATACTAATAATGAAAATAATTCTTAGGTTAGTCAATCATCTGGAGGCATCAGTTTTCAAGGGATCGAAAATTCTTATCCAATTATGGTATGGGATCATGAGGATATCATTGATGAATTACATGAATTAATTTAGAACAATAATTCCAGAAGAGAAGAATTTAAAAAAATTCTATACAGAGAATAATTATAAGGATAATAGATGACCCCCTATGTGACTCATTTTTTCAAGGGATCAACTTTATTTTAGCAATTAAGGTAGACAGTCATGGTATGACCATACATGCCAAAAGAAGTTTAATTTTAACAAAATGGGTTCATACATGAAGATTTTTTAAAATTTCTATATAGAGCTATAAGGAAAGAAGCTGACTCCCTAGGAACCTCATTTTTCATAGGATCAACTTTATTTGAGAAATTATGATAACAAATAATGAGATGACCATTTGTGCCGAATGGAATTAGAATCTGACCATTGGTTCTATAGAGAACATAAGGAAACTAGTTGACCTCCCTAGGAGAGTCATTTTTCAATGGATCAACTTTATTTGAGCAATTATGATATACAGTCATGAGGTGACCATTTGTTTACCGAATAAAATTAAAATCTGACCATTGGCCATTGGCTTTACACAAAAGAAGTATTTTGGAATTTTCTATATAGAGTATATAAGTAAAGTAGCTGACCACCTAAGTGGCCTCATTTTTCAAGTAATCAGCTATGGTAGACAGTCATGAGGTGACCATTTAAACCGAATGAAATTAAATTCTGACCATTGATTTCACAGAAGATTTTTGAACTTTTCGAAATACATTATACAAGGATACAAGCCGAATCCTTAGGGGTCTCATTTTTCATGGGTTTAAACTCATTTTAGCAATTATGGTAGACAGTCATGAGATGACCAAATGTGGTAAATGAAATGAAATTCTGACAATTGGCTTCATAGAAATTTTCTTTA